>OY856188.1:253847131-254447131 GCA_963693315.1 Diogma glabrata | reverse complement strand
AAGGTTATGCTTATGGGAATGAAACGATTGTCTTGTGGCTCGTGGAGATCTACGTAATGGTGGTATTAAATCATTAACTTCTTTAGAGCATTTACTGTAGTAATATCTGTAGAATAATGTAAGAGCTCCAATCACTCTTTTGTGATGTAGAGAATCCATACCCGATGTTATCATTGGATCATTAACCAGTTTCAAAGCACGTCTGTGAACTTTGTCAACAAAGTTTAAAGAGGCATCTGATGCTGCAGCCCATAAATGGGAGTCGAATTCAAGGATCGGTATGCTTATAGATTGCCTTATAGATTGTAGCAATTTCAGATGGAGAGAAAAAGCTTTTACAGCGACGTAGAAATCCAAGTCGTTGGGATCCCAATTTTGCCACGGAAAGAATATGATCATGCCATTTTAGTTTGTGATTGATATTAGTACCTAACAGCTTAAGTGTAGGCGACTTTATTATTGCTTGTCTGGAAAACGTTGCATTGCAGCTATATGCAAGGTTTTATGGGACAAAACGCGCGATTTCGTCTTCATAGCATTAAATGTCATAAGATTCCGTTTATCCCAATCCAGAATTAAATCAAGATCTACATCCAAGGATTCCACCATTTTTCTACGATGATAATTAGTAGTTAGACTAGATGACTATTTTTTAAAAGAAAAAGAATGGAAGATAGTACTGTCGTTGGCAAAGCTATATATTGGGTTTTTGGTGTTAGTTAACAAATAATTGATAAAGATCAGAAACAGGGTTGGTGATAGAACCGAACCCTAGGGAACACCGGCTTGAATTCGGTATTTATCCCACATGGCACCATCCAGCACTACTCTGATAACAGATTGTAGTGAAGCGCTCTTCGTTGAATAAACAACGAAGTGGCATAGCAGGCCGCGCACCTAGATGAGATTTATTTAGCCCCAAGCTAGCTTCAGCCTATGGGGTCGAGAAAGAAATCCTGCTGCTCCATTACAAATAACAGTGTTGTACGCGTATATCTTTGCAAGAACGGATTAAACGACAGAGCGAATTGGAATACGTAGACTCTGGCAACCCCACATGTGAAAGAACCGCGATCACCACGTCCAACCCCCTGATTTTAACACATTCACACACACTCGCACCTCATAAACTCACCCACCCTCACACATCCACACACATGCGCACATACAGTCACACCCACATATATATACTAACATTTATATACACCTCCATATATATATATATATATATATATATATATATATATATATATATATATATATATATATATATATATATATATATATATATATATATATATATATATATATATATATATATATATATATATATATATATATATATATATATATATATATATATATATATATATATATATATATATATATATATATATATATATATATATATATATATATATATATATATATATATATATATATATATATATATATATATATATATATATATATATATATATATATATATATATACCTATATACACACCCCTACACATATACATACATATATACACACACCCACACATCCATACACTTCAGTATATATATGAAAGTACTCACCCCATGGTTGAAATCGATCCCCTTCCTTTATCCCCTTAGGTTAGCTCCCCATCATCGGTACATCCCAAGTACAAAAATCGTATCAAAATCAGGCTGCAGGCAAACGAGTGGCGATGATGCGCTTACAATTAGTTGAGGCTATCAATTCAATTGGCAGTGCTCTGAAGCAATAGTATGATTCCTTCGGTCATACAACTATGATGTGATTCCACAAGAAAAAAAACTGTAGTCAAATCCAATTCCCATTAACAATCAACTCAAATCCAATTCTCAACACCATTCACGTGAAAATTATTATTGTTCCGTTATAGCAAGCTCACGAGTTAGACTGACCCTCAATTCCTTCCGAACACGCTGATCAGTTATAATTTTCCTTGACGTTAATAGATCGTAAATGGCGCTGCCGAATCCGTAGCAACTGTGGTGGAGACTGATGATTTCTCAGAAGCTAAGTGAAACTTCGAAGTTTCTTTTGTGTTATAAAATCCCAGAGGACACAACAAACATTTACAAATATTTTCTTTATTGGTTACTTTCCTTCTATTTCTTTTTATATCATATATAAGCCTATATATATTTTCCTCAGAGTTCAACACTCTTAATTTTGCGGTGTAGGTTCCACACGACACAAACTCGAAGGAAAAAAAATCGTACAAAAAAGGAAAACAACTCCACTTTTGTTTTAAACGTCTTAATTATTTGAGCCAATGAAAATATAATAGCCAAGGAGGGGGGGGGGCGTCCCTGAGTAAAAAAAATCAGATTGTTTCAACAAAATTGAAATAAAGATCCTTTATAACTTTTGACCCCTTCATTTCCGCAAATTTTTCATAATTAGGATGCAGAGGACCTAATCTTTCAATTTATATAAAAAAAATCAACTTTTTATTAGCGGGTACCACCACATATTTTATAGTTCGTAAGGCGCTTGTCCTTGACGAGTCTGAAAAATTTTGTTTCTGCCATTTTCCGCAACCCAAACATGCAAAAATGTCAATTGTCCTACTCGACAATAGCAGAAACGTTGTGTTCAAAAACAAATTTCCACCCCCATAGTTGAACAAAAATTGTAATAGCAAATTTACAAGATCCTGGTTAATTGGCATTTTTCGGAACTTACCGAACAAAAAAGCAGGCGACTCGAGAGAAATGGAAGAACAAAAGATTTTGGACTTGTCAAGGACAGGCACCTCATGAAGTATAAATAAAATATGTGGCAATCATTAAATGAAATCAGCGAGAGCCCAGGGAATATTATGACTGCTCTGAACTAAAAAAGTAGATTGGATACAAGATTTGGCTTTCTCAGTTGACATTATTGACCAGCTCCCAAATCAGAGTCTGATTGGGAAAAAGCGTTACACTCATGACCAGGGCCCTATCAAACTAAGGCAAACCTTACCAGGGCCATATTTGAGCCCTAACAAATTTCTTCTCATAGTGTTTATAGAATTACGGGTCAACACGCTATTAAACCAAAAATATAAGAAAATTGGTATACCAGAGTTTTACGATTATTTATCTGCAGACCGTCCAAGAACTCGACATTTTGTTTTGCGCATATTATCCATGTTTGTAGCACTTAAATATGTGAACACATTTTTCACAAATGAAGATGAATAATACAGCAAAGCCCGCCAGATTGACTGCAGAATATTTAGCATCGATATTAAAAATTACATTAAGCCAAAAACTAATACCAAATTTTGATTTAGCAAAAAAAACTGAATTAATAATAGTACTTTGTGTATCTAGTTGTACAAAGTTGATTTTTTCCGCACGTGCCGTAATTTCGTCCAACGAGGCGAAGCCGAGTTGGACAAATATACGAAAAGTGCGGAAAAAATCAATTTGTGCAACGAGTTGCACACATTTTTTTTTGCAATTCCGAAAACACAATTAAACAAAATTATTCTGCAACCAAATTTTTTGCAATCAACATTCATATTAAAATATAATTAAACATTTCTATTATCAACTTAGCATTGATGTAAAATGTGAATTGATGTAAAATAGAATTGATGTAAAATAATTTTCTATGAAACAGTGTGGAAAAATAAAACGATACGGAAAAATAAAACAGTGCGGAAAAATCTCACTTCTTGATATTGTTGACAATATCGAAATACGTTGTATTTGTGACTCGGAATAGCAAAAATATATTTTACGCACAAACGAATCGTAAGACACATTTTACATCTTAGTTATCGTGGCTGAAAGTTGAACTTTACATCCGTAAAATAAAATCCCGTTGCTATATGAAATATTAATATATTTTTCTACTTTACCGCCCGTAAAATAATCACCCGTAAAATATTCATAAAATTAGAACAAACAATAAAATTAGTATATTACATATCTAGAGTTGTAAATAGCATTTTTCATGCGAGGGAAAATTTTGCGTACGAGACGCGTAGCGTCGAGTGCAGTACCTTCACGAGCATGGAAAATGCTTTACAACTCGAGATTTCTTATATACTTTTTCTACGACTTTGCTTTAATGCCCAAACGCATATAATTACTTGAAAAAATGAACAACTAATCATAAATTAAATGCAAATAGTTTACAAATTGTGGTAGGCTTTGCATTATTCTGTGTAAAAATGAATTGAAATATTTAATTTTTAAAAATCAAATTTTTCTTTAAATAAAAATTTTTCTTTTTATTAAAAGCATGCGGTAATTGTATATATGAAAATCCATTACCGCACGCTTTATTTTACTTACTGCACGCTATTTGAAATTAGTATATTACATATCTATAGTTGTAAATAGCATTTTACATGCGAGGGAAAATTTTGCGCACGAGACGCGTAGCGTCGAGTGCAGTATCTTCACGAGCATGGAAAATGCTTTACAACTCGAGATTTGTTATATACTTTTCCTACGACTTTGTTTTAATGCCCAAACGCATATAATTACTTGAAAAAATGAACTACTAATTATAAATAAAATGCAAATAGTTTACAAATTGTGATAGGCTTTGCATTATTCTATGTCAAAATGAATTGAAATATTTAATTTTTAAAAATCAAATTTTTCTTTAAATAAAAATTTTTCTTTTTATTAAAAGCGTGCGGTAATATATATATGAAAATCCATTACCGCACGCTTTTTTTTACTTACCGCACGCTATTTGAAATAATCAATTTACATGTCATGGATAGTGCGATGTAATTTATAATTTACTGTGATAGGAGTAGGAAAAATCAATTTTCCTACTCCTATCACAGTAAATTATAAATTACATCACACTATCCATGACATGTAAATTGTTTATTTTAAATAGCGTGCGGTAAGTAAAAAAAAGCGTGCGGTAATGGATTTTCATATATATATTACCGCACGCTTTTAATAAAAAGAAAAATTTTTATTTAAAGAAAAATTTGATTTTTAAAAATTAAATATTTCAATTCATTTTGACACAGAATAATGCAAAGCCTACCACAATTTGTAAACTATTTGCATTTAATTTATAATTAGGAGTTCATTTTTTCAAGTAATTATATGCGTTTGGGCATTAAAACAAAGTCGTAGGAAAAGTATATAACAAATCTCGAGTTGTAAAGCATTTTCCATGCTCGTGAAGATACTGCACTCGACGCTACGCGTCTCGTGCGCAAAATTTTCCCTCGCATGTAAAATGCTGTTTACAACTCTAGATATGTAATATACTATTTCCTACTCCTATCACAGTAAATTATAAATTACATCGCACTATCCATGACATGTAAATTGATTATTTCAAATAGCGTGCGGTAAGTAAAAAAAAAAGCGTGCGGTAAGTAAAAAAAAGCGTGCGGTAATGGATTTTCATATATATATTACCGCACGCTTTTAATAAAAAGAAAAATTTTTATTTAAAGAAAAATTTGATTTTTAAAAATTAAATATTTCAATTCATTTTGACACAGAATAATGCAAAGCCTACCACAATTTGTAAACTATTTGCATTTAATTTATAATTAGTAGTTCATTTTTTCAAGTAATTATATGCGTTTGGGCATTAAAACAAAGTCGTAGGAAAAGTATATAACAAATCTCGAGTTGTAAAGCATTTTCCATGCTCGTGAAGATACTGCACTCGACGCTACGCGTCTCGTGCGCAAAATTTTCCCTCGCATGTAAAATGCTATTTACAACTCTAAATATGTAATATACTAATTACATGTCATGGATAGTGTGATGTAATTTATAATTTACTGTGATAGGAGTAGAAAAATAACTATTTAAGAACCAATAAATTTTTATATAAACATTTTTGTTTTGTTTTCTTTAACAAATTTAAAATTTTTAATAAAACCAAGAACATATGGCCCGCATAAGGCTTTGGAAAATAATTTTCTAAAAATTTAGCCCGTATGAAATGAGTTTGACATGCCTGCTCTATAGTTTTATATTCATTTTGTATGGAAAATTTGTGATTGCTTGAGTGTTGACGATTTATGGCCAGCTTTATGCAACATTCATCTTTTTTGGATTAATTTTGATTCCATAGATATCCAGAACTTCTTTTCAGAATATTTCTTCAAACTTTTTATGGACAAAGATATCGGCAAAAACATGCAAAATTGGCAAAGAGTTCTTCTATGCCCTTAGAAGTTATGAAGAATCAGCTGCCACAAATCTTGGCGAATGAAATATAAACTGGTGAGAACAAAACATACACAGTTCTGAAGTTAATCGAGCAAGGGATCAGAATCAATGGCAATCAGAATTTTACCCAATTTCGAAAAAATTTAGTTTTATTTCATTCAAAGTTTCAAAATTTTATCAAAACGGCTCCACGAGTAATAAAGTACAGTGAAAACGGCTTTTGAAGTTTTCAATAAAACAGTGCTAAGAAATTCACATTTCTGCCACAACACATGGCTAAATATCGAACAAAAACTAATCAACCTTCTCGTTTCACATCGAAAACATTTCATAACCGAGAAGTTTAAAAATTGCACAAAAATAACCTGTCTTTGAAAGTCAAAAGTGGGTATGGAGCATTACCCACCTTATGTAACACTATACCATCAATTCGAATATAAGCATTTAAAATTCTTCAAGTCGAACAAAAGCAGGTGTTGAAAATGCTTGAATGGATTTCATTTGTTCTATCTCCAATTTTCACCTTTTTCAGAACTAAAAAATAATTTAATCCAAAATTGTTGTTCTCTGTTATATGCAAATTTTTAACATTTTAAAAAAATGCAGAAAAATTCATTTTCATAACATCAAAAAATAATTTTCAATTTTTCTATTTTAATATTTTCATACCCAGCAATTCCAGTGTTTTTATTCGTTTTTTAATTAGAGGAAAAATGAAAATTGTTTTAATTGAAATTGAATGAACACTGGAAAATATTATTTTCTAGAATTGTAATTGAAATTTTAATAAACATAGATTTTTTGAACTGGAACAGGTTTTGAATATTTGGTTATTTAATTGATAGTTTGAATAAAAATGAACGGTACGTTATAATTGTAAAGTGTAATCCTCGTATAGGAAACTAATTCCATTCAATGTATTAAGAAAACTAAAAACTTTACCTTAACTTTAAACAAAACAAAAAAAAAAATCAATCTAAAACAAATACATTTTCCTTTCTAACACAGAAATTTCTAGACAAAAAAAAATTCAAATAAAGAAAATGTTAAATTTTCTCTAAAATAAAAAAAAAATTAAAAGAACTTTAAAAGTTTTCTAACTTAATGTTTTTCTCATTCCGTTTTCTTTTTTTCTTGTTCATTAAGAAAATTTAATAAAAAGTTCGATGATCACATTATCAGGTGGGAAATGTTTTTAACATTGTAACTTAGTTCTCTTAATTTAAGTTCGTTCGTTGTGTTAAGTTGTTTGATTTTCTTTTCCGCAAGTGTTTAAGTTATTTAATTTAAAAAATAAATAACGAAAATTTTCGAAGATTATGTGGGAAATTGGCTTGAGAATAAAAGGGTTTAAATTAGTGATGTATATTGTTGGGATTTTTTGTCAGGTTTGATTTATCAGTTCGATTTATTTGAAAATTTTCACAGTTATAAGTTTTGTTTACGGTATTTTAAAGGTTATGATGGACAGAGAATAGCTGATGTCAAAGCTGGACACTGACTACCACCGGTTGTAGAAGCTAAAAGATTATGGTTCTGAAGACATGTACGAATAAAATTATTTTTGAAGAAGCGTTCCCGAATTTAACCACCTTCGAATATTCACCACGAATATTCGCAGCAATGCCATAATTGTAATGGCGACCAAATTTGTTAAGGTTATTGGTTACGTCCATGCCTCATTGTAGTCATGGTTTGCTTTCTGGTCACCCACTCCGTGGAGTACTAACCTACATTTTTAACGTTCATGTAAAATTTTGTTTTAGTACCCGGGTCTGTTTTTCTTCTTCTAATTACGATATTTAACTAATTTTGGAAGTTATATTTCTTTACGCTCGTTGTAAACATTTTGATGGGGTGTTGGTCGAGAAACCGCGTCACGCTTTTTGAAGTTATATTTTAGCCTTTATGCTGTATGGTAATAAAGACGAAATTACTAAATCAATCATATTCTATAATAATAAAACATCATTCGCTTAATTATCTTTGATGAACTTTTTTTTTTTCACTTTTCGGAATTATCATTAAAATGAATAGTTAAGCCGGGCATTCACATACAACGGAAACAGAAACCGAAAATGAAACTGAAAATTTTCCGTTTCTGTTTCTGTTTCTAATTTGGTTGAGGGTGGTGAATAATAAAACAGAAACGAAAACCGAATTTTGTTTGAGTTTGTGAATTTGTTATCCATTATGAATAATAAAATTGAAGAATAACAAAAACAAATATTTTTTATTTATTAAACCTATTTATTAAATTCAAAATTCAAAGCTTTTGTTATCACAATTCAAAATAATAATTAATATTATGTGACAGTTTCTGGTCATGTGACAGTTTCGGTACTGAAACAATTCAATTTTAATTGTTTCCGTTTCAGACAAAACAGACATTTTCCGTTTCTGTTTCTGTTTCTAAATTCGATTTTTGTTTCAGTTGCTGTCAAATTTGTATGAAATTCGGTTTCTGTTTCTGTTGTATGTGAATGCCCGGCTTTAATGTATAATGTGACAAACAAATATAAACATTTATATAAAAATTATGTAAAATTATTTTTTAACAGATACCTATTTCTAATTTACAACAAATATGTTCTTATGGTTTGCAATTATATAAAATATGAACATATTTCTATGCATTAGCACCAATACGATACATATGTATAAGCATAAATATAAATTTTAAATTTAATTTTAATATAAACATAAATTTTGCTGATTCACGAACTTGTCCGAGATATTAATAGAACACACATGTACAAAAATTTTTTTGATCTACCTCAACAAATGCGACCGTGAGAGTGCCGGTCGTTTTCGTTATATCTCATATCGTTTATATATATATATATATATATATATATATATATATATATATATATATATATATATATATATATATATATATATATATATATATAAATATATATATATATATATATATATATATATATATATATATATATATATATATATATATATATATATATATATATATATATATATATATATATATATACATAAATTTTTTTTTTTGGTTTTTCGTCTCCGCTTATCATATATAGTCGTTTGGCACAAACATTTTTCCGAAATTCCGAGATGAAGCCCATTGCAATAGGTAGATTTTTATATGAAATCTACCTAAAAGCAAGGTTGGCAAATATCATGATATTTATATAAATATCAAAATATCCGATATATATCAGATATATATCCGATATATATCAAGTTCTGATATTTATTTTTGAATCAGTTGTTTATCTTAAATATAATACAATATGTGGCCCTTTTCACACCCCTTCGTTTCTTACCTCTTCACCTATAAACTAAATTCAAATATGGCAACTTCAATTTAGTTTTTATAGGCAATTTATCAAGCCGTCTATATATTCGATTGCACAAGTCCGAGAATACGATCGCTCACTTTGTCTTATTTATTTTGTAAAAGTTGCATTATCAATACCCATACAAGTTTGTACAACTACTCCATTAATGGTCCATTACCGGCGACCAGTAGTGCAACAATGGTCGAGTACTGGCAACCATAACTGGACCATTAACATAATGTTACTGGATGATAACTTCGAACAATAAATGACTGCCGTTCAAGGGCCAGAGAAAAAAGCCAGCAATGCCCATACAATGAAATAGAATTGGTCCAGTAATGGTAAATTTTTGGCGATCAAGTATTTCAACAATGACTCGGTACTGGCAACCACGACTCATAGTACTGGTAACTATGTCTCGGTCAATAACCTAATTTTATTTGTTGATAATTTCGGCATTTATTATTGTTCAAAACTGCCATTTATTTTCCAGGGAAAAAAACAATATTGAGCCATACAAGGTTGTACACTGTACAGCTGACCCAGTAACGGACAAATAATGATGACAAGTATTGCATCAATGGCTGAGTACTGGCAGCCATGACTGGGCCATTATAAAATATCATATGTTTCAATTTAAATAAATTTAATACAAAATAACTAAAATAACATAAAAATGTCTTAAGAAAAAAAATTAAAACTTATACCAACCTGGACAACTATAGATGAAATTTTGCAAAATATATATTTCTAAAATGGATATTACTCTAGTGAATTTTAGCCAAATGACAAGATCGGCCAATTCATGTTTCAGTACTGGCCCAATAACATTGGCCAATTAATGTTATTTATTGGCGTGCATTACTTGGCCATTTAAAGTAAAATAAACAGGCTATTTTTTATAAACCGTAGATCGCGTGATTCATGGTTCTATAGTTATGGCTCAATAGCAATAGCCAATTACTGTTTACCATTCATGGGTCAGTGCTTGGCCGTTCAAAGTTAACTAAATACTGGCTATTTTCTGTCAACCATAGATCGGCCGAGTGGTTCTAGTACTGGCATAATAATAAAAGTCGAATACTGTTAACCATTAATAGACCAGTGTTTGCCCGTATTTCAAATTCTGGAAAACCCTGCTTAAGTAGTAATTCCATTCTACCATACCATTGGTGGAGTTTCTAAACTGAGATTGAAATGCATATTTTGAAAATGGTGTATTTTCAGCTAAAAGCGCCATTACAAACGGAATGAAGACTGAAATAATTATATTTAAGTAAGGAAGTATATGCTTCTTCTCTTTGGTAGTTCTTCAAACGTTTACCTAAAAATCAATGGCCAAGCATACATTAGCTATGTGATAAGGTGCATCTAAAGACATGTTTCTCAAAGAAATGTCTCCTTCGATAAAAAAGTTTCTTAACTTCTACAGGTTGCTCTAGTTTAATATCGACTTCCAGTTTATGCCAAATTTCCTCAACAACGGCAATAGTCGTTTTATATTTTTGAGTTCAGTCTAAAGCGACTGCTATGGTCTTTAGATAATAAAGCATATGTTTAGCATGCATTACAATATTTATGTCATAAGTTTAGTTATGTCAGGATCTATGTCAGCTTTATGGTCATACTCTTGGCATAGCTGAACCAGATTACTACGATTTGGCACGCGTTTTGCGGGCAGTGCTGTAACAGTTTTTCAAATTTTAGATAGGAATAGTTAATAATTTCTTTTTTATAAATATCATGATATATATCAGGGAATAAATATCGTGATATATATCAATGATATATATCGGATATATATCATTGATATATATCATGCCAACCTTGCCTAAAAGGCAAACGAATATTATGTTCGGCAAGTATGCCACAATTCGATTATGTGTATTGTATTTTTTATACGGTTATTCAGTATCGTATTAAATGTTATATGAGTTGGACGTGTCGATCTTAGATTTAAATATTTAATAATATAATATTCGTAATATTTTATTGAGTTTCGTAATTTTTTAAATTTATATTTTGAATTGTTTTAGTTTTTTTAAGTAAAACTTCTTTAGGGCTGGTTATAGTAGTCATTGTGATTGTGGTCATGGTGGCCATGGTGGTCATGGTGGTCATGGTAGTCATGGTGGTAATAGTGGTCATGGTGGTCATAGTGGTAATGGTGATCACGGTGTTCACGGTGGTTATGGCGGTCATGGTGGTCACGGTGGTCATGGTGGTCATTGTGTTCATTGTGGTCATGGTGGTTATAGTGGTCATGGTAACTATGGTGGTTATGGTGGTCATGACGGCCATGATGGTTACGGTGATCATGGTGTTCATGGTGTTCACGGTGGTCATGTTGGTTATGGTGGTCATGGTGGTCATAGTGGTTATGGTGGTCATGGTGGTCATGGTGGTCACGGTGGTCATGGTGGTTATGGTGGTCATGTTGTTTATGGTGGTCACGGTGGTCATGGTGGTCACGGTGGTCATGGTGGTCATGGTGGTCATAGTGGTCATGGTGGTTATGGTGGTCATGGTGGTCATGGTGTTCACGGTGGTCATGATGGTCATGGTGTTCACGGTGGTCATGATGGTCATATTGTTCATGGCGGTCATGGTGGTAACGGTGGTCATGGTGGTCATGGTGTTCATGGTGTTTAGAGTTTGCATCCCGGGCTTTCCCGGGCGGGAAAAAAATATTATTAACATAATTGAAATATGAAATTAGAGGTTTATTACAAATTTGCTAAAGTTTTTGAAAAATGCATCAATTGTTGTACCAATTGTTAAATTAAGTGGACATGTATTCATCGTGAAATTTAATTTGTATTACGTTGTAAGACTTTGAAAAACATGTAAATATGACTTTTATTACACATTGTTGCAAATTATATTATCAAGAATATTAGAAAGAAACTCTAAATTTCAATATGACATATCTATTTTATTTTATATCTAATATTTTTAGTAATACCTGCTGCAGTGGCCAAAGAAGTTTTACTTCAACAGCATGTAAAGATTACGCACTTCATTTTTTTTATATATTACTAATAAAATAAGTTAAATTAAATGACATTAAAAAAAACTATACGAGATAAGAGGAGACTCAAAAAAAAACAGTTTTCAACCACTTTATCTGGGAAGCACGGGCATCGCCGTGCGGGTACTTTCTAGTAATTAATAATTATTAGTTTTTTGAATAAAATTTTTTTCTATTTATTTATTATTTTTTTTTGAATATTTTTTTTTAATAATATTTTGTTTTTGAATAACATTTTTTTTGAATAATATTTTTTTTTCTTTTTGGATAATATTTTTTTTTTTTTTGAATATTTTTTTTTTATTTTTTTTGAATAATGTTTTTGTTTTTTTTTTTGTTATTTTTTTTTAATGTATCCTATCTGTCTGTCTGTGTGCGTGTGTGCGAGCGAATGGCCAAAGAAGTATAACTTCCACTGTCTGGTCCGACGCCGACCCTACTTTTTTTCAGGGTCAGGTAACTTCAAACCCAACTGAAATAAATTTTTGTATCCAGAGGTCACCAACGAGGAGGTGTATTAAGTACTTGGTGACAAGTCCTATACTAGATCCAGCAATAAACTGGAACGAAAAAAGGAGCAACCAAACGGTCTATACTTTAGGTAAACACCTACCACCATGACCTTCCAAATTAAACGAATAAATACGAATAATTTCATTACATTGGGTTGGGTACGAGTATTTTTGGTTTAGAAAGTGCCATAACCAATGACGTAGAACTACATTTTAATGAATGGTCATACATTACATTAGCAGTTTATCAGGGTTATAAGTGCTTATTGGTAAAGGAAATCAAATCTCAAATTGTGAAATATTTTCATAAATCACTATAACCTTCAACTCTCCCTAGCAGTGCATTTAAAAGCGTCAAATCTAGAACCAGGTTTTGTACTACTGCGAAAGATAGATTCAAGTCACAACTCTACTAACTTTGAGACAAAAAAAATTATTGAACAATGCTTGTTTGCCCAGACCGCACCTAAACCTATCTAAGAGTTTTGACATGTCAGACATTTTGGATGAAACAGAACGCCTGTCTACAAATGATTCTGACTTATTCCAACGTCTTCACTCAATCTTGGGGATTGATGCAATTTAGAATCTGAGAATAAGTAGTTCACGATGCCTGTACCGAAAGTTTTTTTAAAGTTGAGTCAAAGCTTGAGCTTTTTGAAAAAAATTCTCCAACAGACCTTGGCTTAAAGTGGCGTACTAAAAAAATGGTTTGAAAGATCTTTAATATACAGTATAGTGTAAACAGTAACATTAGTGTGGAATGAACCAAAAGGGTTTGATTACCCGTTACAAACCTTCAACTAGTGATTGATCACAATTTTTGTCAGGCAACTCTGCAATTTAACTAATATCCCAAAATGACCTAAAGTGTGATCGTCACCGAACAACTATCTGTCACACTGTTGAGTTACGAGGAATTAGCAGAACAAGATTAAAAGACCATCAAACCGTACTTCGATGACTTTGCTATCAAAACAATTGCTTACTCTTGAGAAACTGCTTCAATGAAGCATGGTAAAAGTAGGCATTAAATCGTACAAAGAAAAATTGTCACAGAAGATTAGGATCAAAAAACTATTTGAAGATGAGTATCTAAGAATCATTGTTTACTTTTCCAAATTTTTGAAGTCAAACACGAGAATGCATTCAAAAAAGTTTGATAACATCTCTCGTAAAATTGAAAGAAGTCGTACTCAGTTGTACTGAAAATATAATACATATATGGAAGCAATAACTCTCTAGAAAGTACCCAGTTAGTTCACCCCCTCTAATCATATCACCATTAAGAATTTCATAATACGGAGGAGGCTCATTCTCGCTAATGTGATATGTCCTTACATGTCTCATCTTATGGATTAATTATCCACATTCTTTGAGAAGATGAGCTGAGATAATTGTTCCTGACCTTGGATTATTCCTTTTCATCCACTATTCTGACACATTCCTCAGAGTGTTTTGGGTCGGCAAAGAACGCTTTTCCACCCTTATTTGCTTCCCTATCGGCTTCTAAATTTCCAACAATACCTGCATAACCATGGATCCAGTACTGTTACTGTTTAAGCATTAGCAAGCTTGGCAAACTATCGATGTTTGGCCACATAACTTTCAATTTGAATCTTAGGATGTTTTCCCTACCTATGCTCTGGACCTGAAAAGTGGGATCTGTTCCAATAGTATCGCCAATGGCGCAATAAAAAAGTGTTTATTATCTTCATTATGAAGATTCATATTAGTCCCATATTTTCTCGAACTGCTTTTTCCCCGGAGTTGAGCTGCTCTTTTTTACTCCATACGAATAACTAGTAAACCACCAAATTCCTGTTAAATCTGACTCAGTAAGACTGCAGGCTAATGGTGGGACTACTAACATGTCACCATCATGTGAACAAACATATGGTACGGCTTCCAGTAGAAAATGATCTAACATGCCGCTTTAGTCTTGAAGAGGATGAAACAGTCCCTCACTAGGTTTGGCTCTCAGGGTTCCGAAACGTCATGTTAGGATCAAACTATCTAAGGATAGTAGATTTCTGCAAAGCAGATCATTCAAGGCTGTTGGCTATTTTCAAAAAGGTCTGCAGCTCTTGAATGAGGATGACATAAAGGACTTACAGTCTACATGTCATACTATGACTACATGGTCGCCTCGCCAAAAAGAAAAAACAAAAAAAACCGGTTGGCGGATAGTTGTTGAATTTTTGGTTGAAATTTCGCCAAAACCTTTAAAGGTGATTTACGGAAGTTGTTATTTCTTTGCTAGCTAGTTTTCTAGCATTGTATTATTACAATCACTGTATTTCGACGACTGGAATTGGACTGCTCACTTACGGCTCATTATTTGCTCACTCACGGCAGTTGCCAGTACTGGATCTTACATGGCCCTCTATGGGAATTTATTGTCAGATTTACCATTTCTAGCAAGCATTTCATATCTGCGCCAAGTGGAAAAATAACAGCCGCCTATAACTTGAAAGACGGAAGCTGACCAGCAGTCACCAACTATGGGTCAGACGCTTCTGGGTTTACAGGTTCGGAGAAATTTTTATTGGTGAGAGCAATGCTGTACCGTCTATTTGCAGGTCGTGCCTCCTAAAACTCATCACAGAAATGGTGTATTCTGGAAGGGAATAAATTTAAAGTAAAAAACTTAATATTAATCCATTAAGAATCACCATCACTATAACTACAACTAAACTCAATTATAAATTTATTGCATTTCTCAACTTTCAACTTCTCTAAACAATCAATAACTTTTTAAACTATTAAACAAATATAATTACATTTACTATAATATAATAACAAACTTTCAATCGTTTACTGTATATGAACAATAACAACAACAAAATAGTTCCAATAAAATAAAATTAATTAAAACTTTAAACAAAACTAAAAAATTAAACTTATGAAAGAAAACAAGAAAATATTCATAAGAAAATTCTCGTTCTTTTTTTTATTCAATGGCTACCCAGTACGCCCACACTCAATTATTTTCTATTGCAAAATTATTCTTGATATCTCGTTTTATTTTCACACTTGATCTGATGATGAGCATTTTCATTGTTGTTGTTGTTTTTTCTATGTTTTATACAATTAACAGAATATTGCTTTTCTTGTGTTTTATTTTTATATAAGAAAATTAATTGGAAAACATAAATTTTAAAAAGATTGTTGATAGATTTGATTTTATTGATTATGATTAACAATATAACCTGTTATTGTTCGATTTTATTGGGTAATTACTGATTGATTAGTTTGGGATGAGGTTCTCTTTCTTGTAATTTTTTTGATAATGATAGAATTCTAGGAGTGGCAATTGATGAAAGTGTAAAATATAAAAGAAATACAATTATTGATAATTGCGCTTGTGATTAATAGCAACTTGATTCGATGTTTTGATCTTTTCTCTGATTTAAAACTAAAATAATTTTTTTTTGTGGTATCAGATACGAGTGTAAGACTCGTGTGCCATCAAAATGTATTCTAAAATTTTCCTTGTTACATTTCTCGTTACAATTTGGAAATCTGTTGTTTTATCTTCAATGAACTTCAAGGAACTGCAAGTATAATTGGCAAATTGCCACGTTTTTGGATGTCCAGAGGAGGACACACTACTTTTAGTTCTAAAAAAATTTAAAACTCATCGAATTTCGACCTGACATCTTCAGTTGTCATGTTTAAAAAAAAACAGCGATAAATACTCAATAAACATAATTTATTTCCAAATATTCTGGAACATTTAAGTCCACAGCGGGAAATTGAAATCAATCTAAATAATTATTTGAGCAGAATTAAAATAGTTAACCCAAGATACCCAGTAAACTCAAGAAAATATACTTACTCGATAATATTCATGAAAATATGGTCGAACGTTTGACATACTCGTTTATTAATCAATTTTCGTTAATTTCAGGTTGACCTAGAACACTTTCAAGCGAGATTCCATTAATTGCTAAAATTTGATGAAAAATTCCTAAAAAACTTGTCGGATCAAAAACTCAATCTTTATCCAAGAAAAATCCTAAAAATGTTTCCAACAAAATGTTTGAGCTGCGTGCTCTTGCAATCAATCTATGCTGAAAAATTTAGGAACGTTTAGCCAATAAATTTTTATTAAGTGGCAAGATTTTGGAAATTTTCTTTATGTCTACAATAATTTTTCATTTACTATTAAATATTAATTCATAAAGCCAAAGTTTATGATCAGTTTACCAAACTTAAATTTGCACTTAAACGCTATAAAGCAAGCAGTATCTTTCGTTGAATTATTTCTATTTAACCAAACCATTTCACAGTAATTTCATAACTTACTATGTACAACGTAAATATGAATAAATAGTATAAACATTTTTGGATGATACACGAGCGTGAAATCATTTTTCGATTTCGTGTAGTTTTTTAGCCGTGGCTCGCCGAATTATACTCTTAATCGAAAAAATATTATTTCACGCGCTTGTTTCATAATCACTATTTTTAATGTCTTGGGAAACCTTCGCCATGGTTTTTTTCAAAAAAAATATAGCGAAAGAAAGTGTAAAATGTTCTTGTAAAATAGTAATAACTAGAAAAACTATATTTTACTTTACAGTAAAAAATTCTTGAAATAGCGAGAACTATTAAAAGAATTTTTTTGGGCAACTAATTTAAAATAATTGTATATACATAGATTTACTTACGGAATGAACTCAATTGTATACGGAACGCGATAAAGTAGAAAGCGAATAGTGAAATAGTAGATAGCTTAAAATTAGCCCTCGAGATGTTCGAAGAA
Organism: Diogma glabrata; assembly: GCA_963693315.1. NCBI lineage: Eukaryota > Metazoa > Arthropoda > Insecta > Diptera > Cylindrotomidae > Diogma > Diogma glabrata. Next base: position 254,429,320 of record OY856188.1, on the reverse strand, counting down.
AAATATTTTAGTTTTATTTAAAATTTAGTCATCAATGATCGAAATTTATAGCTCCCATATAATCAGATGATCGATCGCGTATGCTGTTTATGTTGTCTTTATTAGTTAAATAGAAACTGCTAGAAGTAATCCTATTAAAAAGTTGAAGTTAAGTGTACTATAAATAGGTCTATGCTGGCAAAATTAGGAAGATTAAGCCAACAAATCTGGAAGATTTAGCCAACCAATTTTTAGTAAGTGTTAAGGCTTTTAAATTTTTCTTTTGAATCCAATAATGTGTTTATACTATTAATTTATAAAGGAAAATTTTACGATCAGTCTACCAAACGTAAAATTGCACTTCATCGCTGTGAACCGTAAACCAACATTCGTTTCAGAGTTATTTCGATTCAAACAAAGAATGTTACAATAATTTTATGACCTGCGCTACAACGTAAATATGAATAAATAGTATAAACATTATTATATGATACACGAACGTGAATTAGTATATTACATATCTAGAGTTGTAAATAGCATTTTATATGCGAGGGAAAATCTTGCGCATGAGACGCGTAGCGTCGAGTGCAGTATCTTCACGAGCATGGAAACTGCTTTACAACTCGAGATTTGTTATATAATTTTTCTACGACTTTGTTTTAATGCCCAAACGCATATAATTTCTTGAAAAAATGAACTAGTAATTATAAATAAAATGCAAATAGTTTACAAATTGTGGTAGGCTGGTAGGCTGTGTCAAAATGAATTGAAATATTTAATTTTTAAAAATCAAATTTTTCTTTATATAAAACTTTTTCTTTTTATTAAAAGCGTGCGGTAATATATATATGAAAATCCATTACCGCAAGCTTTTTTTTACTTACCGCACACTATTTGAAATAATCAATTTACATGTCATGGATAGTGCGATGTAATTTATAATTTACTGTGATAGGAGTAGGAAAATAACTATTTTATATGATCGTGCAAAAAGTTTTGCACTATGTACTGTGCAAAAAGTTTAATTTTTTGCACTAGTGCAAAAAGTATCTTACTTGTACAAAAAAGTGGTAGAAAAAATGTTGTGTGCAACACGGTAAAAAAGCATATTTGTTGCACGATGCATGAAGTCATGCATAATTACACAAATAACTATTTTGTATTAGTTTGGGATCTCCAACCAAAGTAATACAAAAATATTAGCCCTGATTATGGCTTTGTTCTAATGAAATTACAGCGAAAGAAAGTGCAAAATTTGCATGTCAGATAATAATAACAAGCAATGACTCATTTTGCTTCACAGTGGAAAATTGTGGGAGTAAGGAGAACTATTTGGTGCTGAAAATTGCAATTGGTGTTGAAATGCTGTACTGCGACCTAAAAGATCTATTTTACCCGCCTTTATCCTCTGGTATCTACTACAATCCAGCCTCCTTTAGGAATTTCAGCATAACTAGCGGGTTAAGTGTATCCAGGCCGTACCCGTTAATATAATGCTCCCCAGATGATGCCTTCTCATGTAGACCTCCACAATCTTTGAGAAGATAGGCTAGGACCTCTTCCTGTAAAAGACAGAATTTGCATTTGTCTCACTCCTCCACCCCAATATTCGTTTCTTGGTTTTTGGTCAAATATTCCTTCGCCGACTCTTACTTCGGTTCAGATTCAGCCGCGTACCATTGCATTACATCGTAACTCTGATGGTGGTTAGTGAGCTAGCTCAAACTCGATGTATATTTCCTATCAAAGTTGAGCTGCTAAATCATTCCGTCTTTAGGAAACTCAAGAAATGCTTTCTCTCTCGATAGAATCTTTTAATGTTTAGACTCGATGATCATCCCCTTTCCAATACCCTTCATGCTCAATTCAAAATTAGTATGGTTTCCCATGGAAATACGATTGAATCACATTGAAGCAGGAATATCTCGCCCACGGTATGCCAGTATACCTTATCCAGCAGCCCTGGAAACTGGCTAGGATTCGATGGCCCAATCACCCGTTAATCCGAAAGGTAAATCCGAAATTCAAATGATTAAAGAAACGCATACTAGAAAGATACAAAGCAAAACAAACCGGAATAATAAAATATCGACCCTTAGCTATCGTACCCGGACACGAGTAGGAAACTGGAATGTCAGAACTCTGATAGAAACATCGCGGTTAGCACAAGTTGAGAAAGTAATGAAAGAATACAACATCGAGATACTAGGACTCAGTGAAGTTAGATGGAAAAACAGCGGAGAGTTAACAACAAGTGAAGGAAACTATATGATGTTCTCTGGTAAATCCAACACACATGAACAAGGCGTAGCAATATTAACAACACCTAACGCAAAGAAAGCACTTCTCGAATGGAAACCAATCAGTAGCAGAATAATAACAGCAAGATTCCAATCTAAAATTAGAAACACAACGATCATACAGTGCTATGCACCTACCGAAGAAGCTGATGATGCGACAAAAGATGAATTCTACGAACAGCTCCAAGCAACGCTGGCTAGTGCACACCGAAATGACATCAAAATAATACAAGGGGATTTCAATGCCAAAATTGGAACCGACAACACCGGAATGGAATCAGTCATGGGCAAAAATGCACTAGAATCAACACGTAACAATAATGGAGAAAGGCTCATCGATTGTTGTGTCACAAATCAACTATTCATAGGAGGCAGCAAGTTCCCACACAAGAACATACACAAATACACTTGGACATCACCAAATGGAAGAACCAAGAATCAAATTGATCACGTACTGGTGAATAAGAAGTTTCTATCCTCACTACAAGACGTCAGAGCAAAACGAGGAGCAGACATACACAGCGGCCATCAACTGGTAGTTGCAACATTCAAAATCAAACCAGCCGCTGTAAAACAAAACAACAAGTCATGTAAGAGGAAATTTAACATCAATAGATTGAGCGACAAAAATACAAATAACATCTTCAAAGAGTCGCTCCAGCTCAATCTACCAAACAACGAAACCACCAGCATTGATGAAAAATGGGAACAAGTTAAAGAAGCTTACGTCAAAACTGCTACAGATGTGCTTGGATACCAAGACAAATCACGGAAACCATGGATTAGCGATGATACCTGGAAGAAAATTGAAGAGCGTCGACAGCTCAAGTTGCAGTTGTGTCACCAGAACACAACCGAGATCCGCAACAAATATGAAAGTACAGCAAAACAAGTTAAAAAGATGGCAAGGAATGATCGCAGAAGATATACAGAAAGCATTCTCAAGACTGCGGAAACAGCAGCAGCTAATAGAAATATGCGCACTCTACACAAATGCGTGAGAAAGGTCACCAACAAATATACAAACACTCCACCAATAAAGGATGAATCTGGTCAAACCCTCACAACTCATGAACAACAGCTAAATAGATGGAAAGAATACTTCGAAGACAACTGCCACCAACAAGAAAATAACTTGCAGTCTCCGGATGACAACTATAACGAAACTATTAGCACCCATCCACCAACGGAACGGGAAGTTAGAGATGCCATACAGAAACTCAAGAACAACAAATCCGCTGGTACAGATAATATATCAGCAGAATTACTCAAAGCAGATGTAAACACAACAGCAGAAGCTCTAACACCACTATTAGCTGATGTATGGAACGAAGGTAAAATACCAACCAAATGGAAAGAAGGTTTAACCATAACAATCCCAAAGAAAGGTGATCTAAGAGAATGCAAAAATTGGAGAGGTATATCTCTGCTCAACACAATAATGAAAATACTAGCAACGATCATTCTCGAAAGAATATCTCCATCAATTAACATGAAACTAAGAAATGAACAAGCCGGCTTTAGACCAGGAAGAAGCTGTACCGATCATATCAACACAATCCGTATCATCATTGAGCAATCAAATGAATGGAATTCACCATTGTATCTCCTCTTCGTGGACTTCGAACGCGCCTTCGACTCAATCAACAGGAGCGCGATATGGAAGACACTTTGTGAAATGGGCATCCCGAAGAAAATAGTTGATCTAATCAAAGAAATGTACCGGGATGCTGCAAACAGAATACAATACAAAGGACAGCAAAGTGATGAATACTACAACCACCGAGGAGTGAGACAAGGCTGTGTACTATCCCCGCTACTATTCCTAATAGTACTAGATAGTATCATGAGAAAGCTCGATGATGCAAGTCCAAATGGAATCCAATGGAATACAACAAGACGGCTCAATGATCTAGACTACGCAGATGACATCTGTCTACTTACTCACACACATACGGACATGCAGCAGAAAATACAGAAGCTATCAACCCTTGCACATGAAGTCGGTCTCAACATTAATATCAGAAAAACAAAGGCTATGAGATTGAACACCAAAACGATAACACCAATTACCATCAACAATACACAAGTGGACGAAGTTGACAAATTTGTGTACCTTGGTTGTACTGTAGCAAAAACAGGCGGGACTGAAGAAGATATCAGTCAGCGTATTAACAAAGCCAGAAATACGTTCAATATGCTTCACAAGATCTGGAATGCATCCGTCCTGTCAAGAAAGACAAAGCTACGAATGTTCAATGCATGTGTCAAGTCAGTACTGCTGTATGGGTGTGAAACGTGGAAACAAACAAGAAAGATCACAAATAAACTACAGGTGTTTGTGAACAAATGCCTGAGAAGACTGATCAAATGCTTCTGGCCAAACACCATCAGTAACCAGGAGCTTCTACGGCAGACAGAGCAGCTAGACATTGAGACCGAGATAAAACAAAGAAAATGGAGATGGATAGGACATACACTGAGAAAATCAGTCGAAGATATAACAAGGATGTCCCTAGAGTGGAATCCACAAGGTAAAAGGAAGGTTGGAAGACCACCCATGACATGGAAGAAAACGGTGCTAGCTGAAGCAAAACAAATTGGCAAGAAATGGGGTGAACTGAAAGCGATTGCCCCCAACAGAGTTAGATGGTCCAGTCTAGTAGACGCCCTATGCTCCTAAATGGAGATAAAGGAAAAAAAAAAAAAAAAAAAAAAAAAAAAAAAATGGTTTCCCTGGCTAGGCTATTACTCTGAAAGTGGAGTAGAACCAGACCTACAGCATCTCAATTGACATTGAAAAACACGTTTTCATTGTTAGCGTTATACAGACACAAGCCAGTCTCTGCACCTTATCTTACTGTCTTTCCAGATTTGAGCTGAGCTCTTCTGTATCATATCAGTAGGGTTATACCATGTTTTACCTGCAAGGCTTTTACATACCATCACTGTTGTTATAGCTTTGCTTACTACTGCTTTCATTTGGTTTCTCTACAGAAGTTTGTATCGAAAACTACTCTGAGATACTTTGTCTCTTGGGCAGATTCAATTATTGAGGCCCTCAAAATCTTGGGCTTCATTCTAAGTTTTCTGTTTTTGGTTGGACAACAAAACCAACGTGGTTTTACTCTAGATGAGTTTTAATGCCATATATGTGCGTTATGTGTCTACCTGATTAAGTCCTGCTATACAATATTACAGAGTTTTGTTTCTTCGAAATTTTTTCCTCAAACTTTTCTTTGGTGATAACCACTGTGTTATCTGCATGCCAAAGTCATTTGATCCCTGGTTACCTAAGATAGCCAGAATTTCATCCACTACTAGACTCCACATAACAGGTGATAAGATCCCGCCCGGAGTGCATACTTTAATGGTACCAAAGTTGATTTTGCAATCAGAAGCCTTAGTTTCTGCAAGCCTACTTCTCAACATCTCACACATCCACAGTGGGGAAGTGTTGTCAAAAGTTCATTAAAGGTCTAGAAAGGCACAGACAACAAATTCCTTGCTATCCATCGTCTCACCTTACTCTATAGTCAACTTGAACAACGCGGTTTCCATTGATCTGCCTGTTCTGTACGCGTGTTGACTATCTCTCAAAAGGTCTAGTTTGTATATGGCCTAGTATAAGGTCTATTCGTATATGGTTAATTATAATAAATATTCAAACAAAAGCTCATTTATCTTCTTTGTTTGTGTGATAATCTAAGTTTCTTTGTTGCTGTGGCGACGTTGATAAAGTGCTACTCGATCGATTACATTTCTAAATTCAGAAGCTCTTCTACTGCCCGTGGGCGGTACCACAGATCCTTCTTCGTCAGGTCCGTCGCATTCTTTGGACATGTAAATAAGTGGTCAACATCATGTGGAGTTCCTTCACATGCGGGAAACTTGTCAATAATTTTGGGGTCGATTCGGTTTGATTTAATATTCGTGACCAACCGGATCTTAGTTGAGCCAGAATACATCTACTACTGCGAGGCAATTGGTTTTCTTCTCCAGCGACTTTTGGTGGTTTTTCATTTAGAACTTGATTATGAACATACTAGGTCATTCAATAAGTCCGTTAGTTGTTTACGGTTTCTTCTACCGCCTTAGTATGAAGCCATTTTAAATCACTTCTTTTTGTAAGTTCATCGATACTTCTGGGTTTCGATCTTCTCTAACATCGGTTTGAAAGAGCTTAGCAGTTTTCCCTATGGTTGTAGGTGGTGACACCATTAACAAGATGTCATTGCATGAATGTTCCTCTTTGTAGCAGGACCATATGTATTGTTTAGATATTGCTAAGGCAAAAGTAATTAATGTTTTTCCTAATCAAAATGCACGCTTTATGTGAGTTTGCATTAGTATGCCATACTACCTTCGCCTCGCGACGCTCGTTATCCTGATTTTATGAATCCAGGTTTCCGTATCGTGAGCCAAAATTGTTTCTTAGTGTGAGTATCCTGGTCACCATAGTTAACGCTGCTATAGAGATATATATATTAACCTAGTCACGCGAAAACTTTTGAGAACTGTATTAAGAAATGTAATATTTTGCGAAACTAATTTAAAATAATTTTATCTAAATAGATTTACTTGCAGAATGAACTCAATTGTATACAGAACGCGATATTTGTAGAAAGCGAATTGTAAAATGTTGTGTATGCTGTTAATGCTGTGTTTATCAGTCAAAAATAAACTGTTATAAAGTGATTCTATCATAAAATGTTTGAGCTAATTGCTCTACCAATCAGGCTATGCTGGCAAATTTAGGAAATTTAGTTACCAAATTTTTCGTAAGTGTTAAGCCTTTGAAATTTTTATTATGAATCCAATAATGTTTTTATACTAATTATTCATAACGGCAAATTATTCATTGCGATCAATTTACCGTGAATTAGCATCTTTTTGCTCTAAAGCGAGGAGTAAATTTCGTTGAGTAATTTCAACTCAAACAAAAAAACTAAAATTTTTACAATAAATTCATGACCTACTTGTAGTGAAGAGCTTCTTCGTGGCATAGCAACGAAGTGGCATAGCAGGTCGCGTACCTGGATGAGATTTATTTAGCCCCAAGTTAGCTTCAGCCTATGGGGTCAAGAAAGAAATCCTGCTGCTCCATTACAAATAACAGTGTTGTACACGTATTTCGAGACCAAATAAACGGATAGAAAAAAAAAACACAAGTGAAATGAGTAGACTCTGGCGACCCCCTTATGTGAAAGAACCACGATCACCACGTCCAACCCCACCATTCACAGCACATATTCACACGCTCTCACACCTCATACACTCACAAACACACACATATACCCAAACACACACCACGGCCAAATATTCATATAAATGCATATCTTTTCATCCACAGTCCGATTATTCTTTTCAATAATGCCATATATGTTACCAATGGGAGATTATAAACAACTAATTTGAATTGTTGAAATGTAACCCGCAAATATGAAGTAGTTTATGTAAATAGAGGTGAAAATATGAGTTAAAATTTTATTTGTAGAGTTAGCTTCGCACAGTTTAGCCCAAAACAAAAAAAAACGGTTGGCCCCGCGATGTTCATGCTAACGATGGGAACCATATCATTAAAGCTATGTCGATTTTATTTCTAAATTCATTTGTCAGCTTATAAAAATGAAAATCATGCTCGGATAAAGTATAACAAATCGTATATGGAACCCGAAATATTATAAATGTAATAACAATATTATAGATTGCTCTAATAGGTTTCACTTCTCGCATATCCGGCAACATTGAGTCCCTTTCTGTGTACTGACGATCGACCAATTTACGTTCAACAACCGGCTTCTTTAATTTATCCCGTTTGTTATTCTTGATTTCATTTTCACTATTAATCGCTTTATAATTCGCATCGAATAAAATTAATTTATTTAAGCCCGTCGTTTCGGGTTTAACACATAATTTTTCACTGTTTATGTTTAAATTTGCTAATAAATTATTGACGTTTTTTTTCTTAGAAGCTGCATTTTTTCCCGTTAAACTTCCATTATCATTATTTGTGCTATCAGGAACTTTGTAACGGAAATAACTTAATCCTGTTATCCACTCAAAAAAAACATAAATTAAATCTCACAATTAGTTATCATTTCCTTTTTTGTCCTTCATATTTTCCAACAATAGATTATTGCTAATAAATGGCTAACTCACATAAAATAATGCACTAATGAAAATTTAAATAATAAAATAACATAAATATTATGTGTCTACTCCTACCATGCCAATTTACAGCCTGCAGATTTATTTACGGAAAGAAACAATAATCAAGGCTTTACTAATAGGTTCATTCACCCACACATACACATCCCGTGCATACACGCACATGTGCCCGCACTCACACACCCATTCATACATACATTCACACCCTCACACATATATATATATATATATATATATATATATATATATATATATATATATATATATATATATATATATATATATATATATATATATATATATATATATATATATATATATATATATATATATATATATATATATACAGGTCGTTCAATAAGTCCGTAGGATAAGTAAGAAAAAAACAACATTTTGACAAAACTCGATTTTTTTATTCAACATAGTTGCCTTCGAGGGCGATACAACGAGTATAGCGATTTTCCAACTTTTCTATACCACTTTTATAGTACGATTTCTCTTTCTCGTCAAAATAGGCCTCAGTTTCAGCGATTACTTCATCATTGGACTTAAATTTCTTTCCAGCAAGCATTCTCTTGAGATCTGAAAACAGGAAAAAGTCGCTGGGGGCTAAATCTGGAGAATATGGTGGGTGGGTAAGCAATTCAAAGCCCAATTCATTCGATTTTGCCATCGTTTTCATCGATCTGTGACACGGTGCATTATCTTGGTGAAACAACACTTTTTTCTTTTGCAAATGTGGCCGTTTCTTTGCGATTTCAGCCTTCAATCGATCCAAAAGTTCACAGTAGTACTCGCTGTTGATGGTGGTTCCTTTTTGGAGATAGTCGATGAATATTATTCCGTTCGTATCCCAAAATACAGACGCCATCACCTTACCGGCCGACTGTTGCGTCTTTGCTCGCTTTGGATTCGGTTCGTCGACTGCTGTCCACTCAGCTGACTGTCTTTTGGATTCTGGTGTGTAATTGTGAAGCCATGTCTCATCCATTGTCACATATCTACGATTGAATTCCCTTTTATTGCGGTTTAACAGTGCCAAAGACTCCTCCGAAGCATCGATTCGTTGTTGTTTTTGGTCGACTGTGAGCTCACGCGGCACCCAATTTGCACAGAGCTTTCGCATACCCAAATGTTCATGTAAAATGGTAAAAACACTACCATCTGCTACCTTTACAATGTCAGCTATTTCGTGCACCTTCAATTTACGATCGTTCATAACCAATTTGTGGATTTTTTTTATGTTTTCTGGAATAACAGCCTCATTTGGGCGTCCACTGCGCTCTGCATCTTTTGTGCTGGTACGACCACATTTAAATTCAGCCATCCACTTCTCTACCATTTGTCTCGATGGAGCAGAGTTTGGATAATGTTTATCAAGCCATTGTTTGGTTTCCACTGTATTTTTTTTTTCATCAAAAAGCAATGCTTTATTAAAATTTGAAATTCACTTTTTTCCATTTTTTTTCAAAAACAAAAGTTGCTTCACACAAAATGCTATAACTCACGAATAAATAGTCAGATTGCTGTCAAATTTATACACGTATCGTTTGAAGGTTAGTACTAAATAAAAATCATATGGAAAAAATTCTAGTAACGCCATCTATGTGTCATCCTACGGACTTATTGAATGACCTTATATATATATATATATATATATATATATATATATATATATATATATATATATATATATGTATATATATATATATATATATATATATATATATATATATATATATATATATATATATATATATATATATATATATATATATATATATATATATATATATATATATATATATATATATATATATATATATATATATATATATATATATATTATATATATATATATATATATATATATATATATATATATATATATATATATATATATATATATATATATATATATATATATATATATATATATATATATATATATTAAAAATGACTGACCCCAAAGCTTGTCCAGATCCCACTCCCGTAGTTCACTTTAGTCGCTCATGCCCATCCAGTTCATAGATTGGTAAGTTCAGCAATCCAGATCACGGCGACGTTGTAAAAATTGTTACAATCCAACTGGTTGATGATAGCAATGATTTTCTTCTTTTCCTTTCTTGCCGGAAAATGTATCGCAATACTCAGCAGGTATGCTGATGACAACGTATATCCACACATAAAAAAATGGCTACCCCGGAAATGTATCGAAATATTCAGCACACGGGATGTAGCATGCGGTAAGGTATTTGAAGTGAATTATAATTTACCTTACCGACTTATTCACTGGGTCATTCCACCCTGGTGCAAGTGTTAACACAGAGAAATCACAAAGAATCGGGTGTAGATATAATTATTATTGTATTATCACATCTATTTGTATCATTATCTCAACAAGCAATTTAAATAATTGATTTCAGATATTTATTAGGTAACAGTTTTTGTTAAATTTTTTGTTTATTTTTCCCATATATTTGTAGCTTATAACAACACAGAGTTTAAAAAATTTTTGGTTAAGATTACAACTATCATTTATCACAGTTCAATAAAAAACAGCTATTATCACAGCTTTTCAATATCATTTTTACAAAAAAAAACTACAATTAATATTTACCATTATATTATAATTTAATCCAAGGTTTAGTTTCTTTGGTTGTTTTTTTAAAATTATTATTAAATAAATTTTAACACAAAAACATTCCACGTATAGCAACGTACCACGTCACCCAAAGCAAAAACCAAAAAAAAACTGTCTTCTTCTTAGACATAAAGTCGAATAAGAGGGTTTTGTTTGTTTATAGCACAAACCAATATATATGATTTTTTTACAGAGATATGTAAGGTTGATTTTAATTTTGCTAGCACGGCACAAACAGATATATTTTTACTAAATTTGCACTACGCAAATTGGTACTAATAAAAAAATTGAACTAATTGAACTAATATAAAATTTGAGTTTAATTAAAATTTTCACTACTTAATTTTAATGAGAAAAAACGTGAATTTAAAATAGATTCCGTAATTTTGATATGCACGAGAATAATGATCAAAAAAATAAGAGGAAATTCTGTGTCTTCAACCACGTATTTATAGTTAAAGTCACGCCGTTGTTACACAATATCAAACCGATAAACACGATAAATTAGTTTGTTTCTAGGGTAATTTTCTTCGTTAGATCTTTGCTCCCACTAAGAAATTCTCACAACCAACGGGTAGTAAAATTGGAAAAGAACTACATAAAAAAATATTGAATCATAATGATTGTAAGAAATTATGTTTAAAAAAGGCGAAAATAACTACAGAGGTTTTCGTTATTGAAAATTTAATGCGTGTGAGAAAGTGGTGCGTCTCTAAATTAAGGGAATTACACAACTGCTTCGTTGATCAACTGACTACTTCGTTACATACTACACCTTAAATATGAATAAATAGTATAAACAATATTGTATGATACATGCGCGTGAATATCTTTTTCGATGTCATGTAGTTTTAACCAAAACTTTCCGAGTTATAAACTAAATCGAAAATGTATTGTTCCACGAGCTTGTTTCATAAATAACTATTTTGTATTACTTTGGTCTTTCTATCCAAAGTATCCCAACAACATAAACCCATGTCATGGTTCTTTTCAAATAAAACTAAAGCAAAAGAAAGCGTAAAATATACTAAAATAACTTTATTTCACTTCATAGAAGAAAATTCTTGAAATGGCGGCAACCCTAAGAAGAGATTAGATTTTCTGGGAAAATAATTAACTATAAATAGATTTACTTGCAGAATAAAATCAATTGTATACGGAACGCGATATATTATAAAGCGAATTGTGCAATAATAAGTATTTTAAAATAAAAGTATAATCTAGTTCTGCAATCAACCGTTGGAGTTCTGGAGCTGTTCGTAGAAAAAAGTATTTCAATTACGTGAAGCAAATACGTAAAATTAATCATAACGCCCCTCAAATCACAAGAAAACAATATCCACTATAGTGAATATATGATGAAAAAAAAATATTTCGATCTATGTCTTTCATTATTTATCGTGGTCTGAAATATTGAGAGAGGTATGTTTAGTCAAAACTTAACCCAACATTTAGTAATTTGACTTCCTACATATGTATTTATTTGAATCACAACACTCTAATTAAAATACATACAAAAATAACAAGAACCTTAAGTTTACGAACTTATTTTCCTTCTTCAATCATTTTAAGTTTTTCTTTTCAATCTAACCAACTTTTTCCATCGTATTTCCTTAAAAGAAACTTAGCTCATGAAAAATTAAAAAACTAAAATTAAATAAAAAAAAAGTTTAAAACCGATCCAAAATAAAAAACAAAAATCTCGAAGCCAGTAGAAAACTTATTTATCAGCAACAGTAACAGAGGAAACATGAAAAAACTTCAGTGTTTTTTTTTTCGAAATTTAATATTTTTCTTAACACATTTTCCAAAGAAATATTATTTTTATTCTATCAATTTTTTTCTCAGTTTTTGTTCATCTTACGACATGCATTATTTAATTTGTTATTATTATCATAAGTGAAAGAAGGAAAACAAGATTTCTGGAAAACTAAATATAAAAATTTGTACGCGAAAAGTGTAAGAAAATAAGTTTGAAGAAAAAAGTCATGTTTTTCTTCTTGTGTTATTAATGAAAAAAAAGTTATTCTTATGTCTTGTAAGTTTTATTGTTTTTATACTTTAACAACTTCTTTTAGTGGCAAATATTATTTTTGTGTGTGCAAAGCATAGCACAACAAAGAAACCCGTGATATAAAATAACGATATAACAAGAAGAAAAACACTGGAAATTCATGACACACAAAAAAAAACAGAAAAGATAAAGTTTCAATTTAGAAAATGATTCTGTCTTCGAGAGAAAAAAAGAGTTTCGTTGCTAAGAAAAGTTAAGAAGAAGAAAATTATAAAAAATTAGTAAAAATTATCAAAAGTTTTTTTTATTTTCATTGGTTTAATGGGAATGTAAATAAAAAATGTGTTGAAAATTAATTGTTGGCTTTTGGGATTTAGTTTAATGGTTTTATGTGTAAAGTTTGGATTTCTGGGTTGGGAAATTTGAAATAATTTTAGATTTAGAGAATTATATTTTACAAATGTCACCATCTTCTATTAAAGCGAATTGAAACAAAAGTCATGGAATGGTTTCAGGTAAGTTTTATATATAATAAACAAATAAATCGTCGACGACATTTTTGTTGAATTTTTTAATCTTTAATCGCATGAAAGAAAGATTTGTCTACGCAAATTTATTTATAAAAAAGAAAAGTTTGTTGATAATTCTATAGCAATAAAATCTAGATTAGTTAATATTGTTTTTTTTATCAAAATATCAAATTTTATTTCTAACATCTTAGCTTCAAGTACACCATCATTTATATCAACAGACAAAAACAATCAACTAAACAAATTTAAAATGAAAACAATGAAAAAATATGGAAGGGCTGAAATCTCACAGCTCTGAGATATCAAGACTTCGGTCTGGGTAAACGATTTTGATATAGTTTTCGGCAAAAAACTTTCACGAGGACATGGGTTTTAGTTTTGGGCAGCGATGTATATCAAACATAACTCTTTGTTAAAGTACAAGTATTTTTTATCTCAGTTTAGAAATGTATTACAAAGCTAACACGAAAAATTATAATCAAAATTCCAAAAATATTGTTAAATTAAATAAAATCAAAGTTTTTCAAAATTCCAAAAATATTCCAAAAATTAGAATGAAATCAAATATTTAAACTTTTTCTAAATTCCGATAATATTCCAAAAATTCTTAAAAATTCAAACTTTTCCACAATTCTAAAAATATTGCAAAAATTATTACAAAATCAAAAATTAAAACTTTTTTCAAAATTCCAAAAATTATAATAAAATCAAAAATTTTAAATTTTCCAAAATTATAAAAATATTGCAAAAATTATTACAAAATCAATAATACAAACTTTTTCAAAATTCCAAAAATATTTCAAAAACTATAACAAATTCAAAAATTTCCATATCTCATGGATACATGAATTACATTTACGTAAATTACATTTACGTCATAAATACACCTACATTTTTTTTTCCAAAAAATTGGCTAAAAAAATAAATAAAATCATTTTTTGACACACTTGACATTTTTTTTGACAAACTTATAATGCCATATTTCTCAATAATAATAAAAAATTTCATTTCAAACACAAAATTTTATTTTTTTCCAAAAAATTGGGTAAAAAAATAAATAAAAATCTTTCTTTTGACACACTTGACAACATTTTTTTGACAAACTAATAATGCAATAATCTAGTTTTTGATCTCACATACCAATCCCTACCATCAAGATTTCTCCAAATTTAACGTTCCTACTCGTAATCACTTAAAATGAACGTTTTTTAAGCCAAAAATATGAAAATTTGCTATTTTTGACACACATAATGATTTTTTTGACACACTTCCGGTACAGTTATCGAACACAGCGTAATTTCGGACCTGTCCCTTGAGTATACCTATCTTTAGAAAAAAAAAATTTTGAAATCCCTCTAGCGGTTTTCCCTCCACCGTAGGTGCGGTTTTCCCTCCACCGGCCGGCCTACAGACAGACAGACATTTTTTTTTTTGCTTTTTTAGAATCAGGAGGTCGTAAAACGTCAAGAAATGTCAAAAAAAGTGGGGGTAGGAATTTCACTTTGAGCTCATGAATGTAATACTTAGGTCTTTCAGACCGAAGTAATAAAATATTTAAAATTTTTCTAAATTTCAATAATATTCCAAAAATTCTTAAAAATTCTAACTTTTTCCATAATTCTAAAAATATTGCAAAAATTATTACAAAATCAAAAATTGAAAATTTTTTCAAAATTCCAAAAATTATAATAAAATTAAAAAATTTAAAATTTTTCAAAATTCTAAATATATTCAAAAAATTCTTACAAAATCAAAAATTAAAACTTTTTCCAAAATTCTTAAAATATTGCAAAAATTATTACAAAATCAATAATACAAACTTTTTCAAAATTCCAAAAATATTTCAAAAACTATAACAAATTCAAACATTTCCATGTACAATTTCATTTTCAATTCCATTTACGTCATAAAAACAGCTACATTTTTTTTCCAAAAATTCTAAAAAATAAATGAAATCATTTTTTGACACACCTGACATTATTTTTTTGACAAACTTATAGTGCCATAATTGTCTATAATAATAATAAAATTTCATGTCATACAAACTATTAATTTTATTTTCTTCTAAAAAAATTGGGTAAAAAATAAATAAAAACCTTTCTTTTGACACACTTGACAACATTTTTGTGAACTGGTCTTCTCATAATACCAGTGGTTATTTTCAATGACACCACTCTTACTATTTTATCATCACCGGGATAAACTGTTGTAATTCGTCCTAATAACCATTTATTTGGGGGTAAATTTTCTTGCTTTATCAAAACAATATCACCAATCTTTAAATTTTGATTTTTAGTTTGCCATTTGTATCGTTGCTGAAGTGCTGTTAGGTATTCCTTGTGCCAACGTAACCAAAAGTGCTGAAAAATTTGTTGCACAAGCTGCCATCTAGAGAGTTTTGACATTTTGATTTCCTTTAAGTCTGCATCAGGGACTAAAGTGCTAGAATGACCAATCAAGAAATGAGACGGCGTAAGCGCATCAAGTTCATCTGCTGAATTTGAACATATTGGTCTGCCATTCAAAACTGCCTCAATTTGTACTAGAAGAGTACTCATCTCTTCAAAAGTCAGGATTTGACTACCGATAACTCTCTTCATATGAAATTTGGTTGCTTTAACGGCTGCTTCCCACAGACCTCCAAAATGTGGGGCGGAAAGTGGGTTAAAATGCCAGGTGATATGATCTCTTAAACAAAAATGAGAAATTGTATTATTATTTGATTTTATAAATTCATATATTAATTTTAACTCCTTATTAGCACCGATAAAATTGGTGCCATTGTCACTATGTATATCCGGGGGAATGCCACGACGTGACGTAAATCTTTGAAGTGCTCCCAAAAAAGAGTCTGTTGTTAGATCACTAACCAGTTCAATGTGAACCGCCTTAGTGTTTAAACACACAAACAAACAGACATAACCCTTAAAAGTCCTTTGACCTCATCCTTTCAATAATTTAAGGGTTAGTGGCCCAGCATAATGTAGGCCAGTTTTTAAAAACGGGCGTATAAAAGTTACTCTTGACTTTGGCAGATCTCCCATCATTTGTTCTGATCCCCTTTGTTGATAACGTACACATGTAACACACTTATTTGTAACTGACCTCACCAAATTTCTGCAACCAACAATCCAATATTTCTGCATGATAATATTTTTTAGCAAAGTAGGCCCAGCATGTAAATATTTGAGATGGAGCTCTTCTACTATTGCCCGTGTGACGTTATTTTTAGATGACAAAATTATCGGATGTTTTGTATTAAACGACGCAAACGATTTTTGAAGTCGTCCTCCCACTCGTAAAATCTGATCGTCATCAATGAACGGATTCAATGTTCGTATCTTACTGATATTAGAAACTGCCTTCCTTGATGAAAGTAATTTGATTTCATCACCAAAATCTTGTTGTTGAACGTGACGTATAATTTTCGATACCGCCAATTGTAATTCGGAAGCCTTTAAATATTTTAATCTGATCTTATTATGCATGGAACCATTGTACTTAATTCTTAGTATCCAACCTAATACTGCAGTAAGTGTGTAAAATTTTGAAAACTTGGCACACATGTCTTCTAAAATTGATGAGTTTTCAACTACTAGATGTCCTTTGACGGTTATCAATTTTTCTTTTAAATTAGTTGCTTCGTTTGACACCTTACATATTTCCATTTGGGGAGGCCAATATTCTCGCTCTTTGCTTAACCAAGCTGGTCCGTGCCACCACAATTGATTGTTTATTATTTCACCTGAAGCAATTTCACGTGATGCACAGTCTGCCGGATTGTCTCTTGATTGAACATGACTCCACTGGGCTCTTGAAGTATCATTTAGGATCTCAGATGTTCGATTTGCCACAAAGGTTTTCCATCGACGCGGATGGCAAGACAACCAAGACAAGACGATGGTAGAGTCGGTCCATGCAAAAATTTGCGAATCCGCAATGACCAGTATTTCTTTTGTGGATTTTAATAACTTACTTAACAGTGACGCAGCACATAACTCTAATCTCGGGATGGAAATTTGTTTTAAAGACGCCACCTTGGTTTTTGATGTGATCAGATTAACTGTAATTGTTCCATCAAGATTGATATTTCTGCAAAATACAACGGCAGCGTAGGCATCTTCTGAAGCATCCGCAAACCCATGCAATTCAAACTCGCCATTTTTTGTTTTCAACCATCTCGGAATTTCAATAGCTGATAAACGCTCAAGATCATTGCGTAATATTGACCACTGTAAAGACGAATCTGCTGGTAGACAATCGTCCCATTCTATTTTAAGAAGCCATAATTTCTGGAAAAATATTTTTATTCTAATAATTACTGGAGCAACCCATCCAAGCGGATCAAAGATTTTGGATGCCTCTGATAAAATAGAGCGTTTAGTTATAACTGACAAACAATTTAATTTAACATTAAATACAAATACATCTTTTATTGGATGCCAATGAATTCCTAAAATTTTTAAACTTGCATCAAATGGTATTAATAATTGTTGTACATCTCGATATTCTTGTGGGACCGCCGTTAACACATCTGGGTTGTTTGACGCCCATTTACGCAATTGAAAGCGGGCTGAGCTTAAGATGGTGGTAATATCAGTGATTAGTTGTTTAGCTTCTTCCTCTTTGTCACAACCCAACATCAAGTCATCCACATAGAAGTTATGTTTGATCATCTTTGCTGCACTTGGATAACGTTCTGCATTTTCTTCTGACAATTTACATAAAACCTTTGTAGCTAAGTATGGTGCACTTGCTGTACCATACGTTACTGTTAGCAATCTGTATTCTAGTAGTGGTTGCATAAAACTCTCATGCCAAATAATGCGCTGCAAGTCAACGTCTTGCCTATCGACCCATACCTGGCGATACATTTTCACAATATCAGCGGAGAAGACTATTTTGTGCAACCGAAACCGTTGAAGTATTGATATTAAAGATTCTTGTACTGTTGGTCCTACCATCAAGAAATCATTTAATGATTTTCCAGATGAGGATTTCGCAGAGGCGTCAAACACAACCCTAAGTTTTGTTGTGGAGCTGGCTTCCTTGACCACTCCATGATGAGGTAAATAGAATTGATAAGAACTAGTCTTTTTTGATTCATCTTCTGATATTAGTTCCATATGATTAAGTTGTTTATATTGATCCATGAAATCAATATATGCTTCTCTTAGCTTGGTATCTTTGTTAAACCGATTAACTGTGGAAATTAAACGTTTTATTGCTAATTTTCTTGAGTCGCCAATTTCAATCTTTTCATCTCTTAGTGGCAATTTTACAATGAATCGGCCATCCTTGTCTCTTCTAAAGTTTTTCTCAAAATGTTCTTCACATTTTAACTCTTCATCTGTAAGCTCTTCAATTCTTTCGACTTCTTCAATCTCCCAGAATTTTCGCAAGGACTTATCAATGTCGAAATCATGTTCAATTTCACGAACTATATAATTGTCACATTGTGATATTGATGGTATTTCCTCTGCAACTACCCAACCAAATATAGTTTGCTGCGCAATGGGCTCCAGGTCCTTATTACAAATTTGTCCAGGTTTTAAGATTTTCAAAAATTGATTAATTCCTAGTATAACGTCGATGTGTCCAGGAATATTAAATTTGGGATCAGCCAAATTCAAATTTTTTATATTATATTCCAATGGAACCACAAATTCAGAATCTGGAATTGCGGAAGTAACTGTTGAGAGAATCAATGCCTTTATTTCAATAAATATATTGGGATTAAACCGTGATGATAAATGCATTTGAGTCGCCTCGTGTAGTACCTGCTGGCGCTGAAGAAATGCCTTTAATACATATCCGTGCATTCTGTCTCGTTAGCTGTAACCTCTGCATACATGCCTCAGATATGAACGACAGCTGAGAACCTGAATCAATTAATAATCTACAGCTTTGGTAATTACCAGATTGATCCTTGATATTGACAACAGCGGTGGGCAGTAAACCAGCTGGAATGGGAGTATTTGAAACATTCTGAATAACAGAGTTAAAAGCTGTTGCAGATGTTGTAGCAAGTTCATCAGTATCATTCCCCGAATTGCTAAAGTTGTCTACTGCAGGTTGTTGTCTGACAATATTTGAGATAGTACTGGTAGGTTGTGAACTACCTTTATCATCAAGATGAACAAGATTGTTGTGTTTCCGTCCGCACAAATTGCACCTTCTAACGACCTTACATTTGAAAACCGAGTGTGTGTCGCTGAGGCAATTGAAACACCTATCAGTTGTTTTTAAATAATTTCTTCGTTGTAAAACATCGAATTTCTTGCATTCCGCATTCGTAAAGTCGATGAACTTTAGAGCACAATGGACAGTTGAAACTTGTTGTTGAAACAAGAATTGATCTACAAGACCTTGAATTCATATTTCTAGAAATCAAAGGTTTATTTATTAATTTTATTCCTTCCAACGACATTGCTCGTTTATTAAGGAATTTTAATAAATCATCTATTTTTGGATAATCCATTTCAACTGTTTCATCCCTCCACCGCTGTTTGGTTTCATCATCTAATTTATTTGTAATTATGTAAATGACCCATGGGTCACGTAATTCAGCTCTATCACCAATAGCGTTTAGACCGCGCAGTACCTGATCTGTTGTATCAGATAGTTTTCTAATAGAAGTTGCATTAAGATGTTTTATGCTTTGTTGCTCCATACAAGTTTCGATAAATGAGTGTATTATTTGTTGCTTACAATCATATCGCTTACACAATTTGTGAAACGCTTGAATATAGTTGGCTTCAGTTATAGCGAAATGTTTCACTAGCTCGGCAGCGTCACCCCTTAAAAGCCCCTTTAAGTATTGAAACTGTTGAACTGCCGGTATGGAATTATTGTCGTGAACCGAAGTTGAATATAAATCAAAAAATGATTGCCAATCTTGATAATTGCCTTCAAATGAAGGAATATTGCAGCGAGGTAATTTGAAATCAGACTTGTTTCTGAAACTAGAATTTAACTCGTTTGTTAAATCAATGGCTTGATTAACGTTGTCATGCGTTCGTAACCACGTTTTTAACACCGATACCACGCGATATTGCTTAACCTCAAACTCTTCCATTTCCGATTCAACTTTATCATCTTCCGTAAACATTTGATTTTCTATCTCGACAAAAGCGTTCAATAATTCCTCACAACGTGTTAAACGATATTTTATTTCTTCAACCATAGTATCCTCTTCAATAGCGTCCACAAAAACTGCTAGCCGAGACATTTGAGCTTTTATAACACCACGTCGCTTTTTTAGAGCTTACATTTTTTTGGTAGTTGAATTCAAATTCACTATAAAAATCACGTTCACTATTAACACAGAACAACTAGGTAACAACTAATAACTGTTCACACAGAATGTTCGCGATGCGTATGCGCACACAAATCAAAGTTCAGATAGTTTAAGTATATACTTATTTAAACAATTATTCACAGTTTTTTTTATATTCATTTAAATTCAACAAATTATTTTATGTAATATAGTTCATTTAATTGTTAGAATATTTAGTTAAATTTTAAATTAATTTACTAAAACGTAATGTAAATGAATTGATACTTATCGGTATTTGGCGGCTTTTTTCTAGTGGCTTGATGATTCCAATGTATTTCTTTCCTAGTTGTATATTTACTGGACAATACTGCTGCTACTTATTTAAATATTTGGCGTTCGAAGGACCATGATGAATGATGTGGTAATAAATTTTAAAACACTGAATTTTTCCAATTACAAATATATTTTAATTTTAAGACAATCTATTTTGTTTGAAGTACAACGAGAAAGTGATTTATAATAATAATTTTACAAAAACCAAAACTCTAATTACAACACATGTTAGCATTAAATATTACAGTTAATTTTATGATACTAATTTGATTTTTTATAAATAAATTTACATTTAACATTAACGAGCAAAAATGTTGTAACAAAGAAATTTTTAGTTAAGTGAAATAAATAATATATAGTATTCTAAACACACAATTAATTTTATTTTTTTCCAAAAAATTAGGTAAAAAAACAAATAAAAATCTTTCTTTTGACACACTTGACAACATTTTTTTGACAAAATTATAATGCAAGCTTATAAAAATAAATGAAATCATTTTTTGACACACTTGACATTATTTTTTTGGCAAACTTATAATGGCATAATTCTCAATAATAATAATAAAAATTCATTTCCAAAAAATAATTAATTTTATTTTTTTTCAAAAAATTGGGTAAAAAAATAAATAAAAATCTTTCTTTTGACTTGACAACATTTTTTTGACAAACTTATAATGCAATAATCTAGTTTTTGATCTCACATACTAATCCCTACCATCAAGATTTCTCAAAATTCAATGTTCCTACTCGTAATCTTTAAAAATAAACGCTTTTAAGTCAAAAATAGTTTTAGAAAATAAAATTTTTGAAATTCCTCCAGCGGTTTTCCCTGCAGCGTTACATGCTTTTTTTTTTTTTTGCTTTTTTAGAATCAGTAGGTCCTAAAACGTTGAGAAATGCCAAAAAAGTGGGGGTAAGAATTTCACTTTTGGCTCATGAATGTAATACTTAGGTCTTTCAGACCGAAGTAAGTTTTACATAGGAAACCAAAGCTGGTGCTGTGGCTAAACCCGCTTACCAATTATGCTATAACTTGAATACGGGGCATGTATCTAAACAAATTTAAAAAAAAGTTAAAATTTTACCAAAATTGACAGTTATGTGTTGATCGCAACTTCATCCCAATCTAAATAGTTTCAATTTTATTTTGAATATTTTCATTTGGTGAAATCCATGTTTCTTAGATCCAAACTATCCCGTATTCTCCAATTAAAGCGCAACTTTAGTTATTTATTCTTCTGCATTAGCATTTGGAGTTAAATGGGCCTCATTTCGTTCCAAAAAATATATGAAACTCGAAAGTGAGGTTCCAAATCAATTCTGAAAACAAAAATAAGAATCTATATTAAAAATTTTTGTAAACTTTTAGGAACAGTGATGTGTATGTATGCTAGTGTTACGGTGTCGTTAAAAAAATTCGCTTAAAAAAGGAACAAACTTACAAACTGATGGATAAATAAAAACGACAAAGCTTAATGTAATTTACCAAAACAAAAATAAAAAAGATCGTTGTAAGAATAATTCTAAAAAATTTACAACCGCATGACTGATTCACTATAGTATTCTTACGAATCACCACAATACCTTTCTAATCACGAAAGTTTTACAAAAGTTGTAGAAATAAAAGTAATTTAAAATAAAAAAAGCTTTTTGTGGAAATTAAAATACAGTAGATAGAAAATAACACGAATAAAATGAAATCGTGGATAAAATTCGAAAAGAATGAATAATAAATATAAATTGTAAATCTTTTGTTTTTATTCTCGATTACATATAACGAATTTTTATTTTGTTTTTTTAAATGTTTTGTGTAAAAAATACAGAAAATAACAAAAAACGATGAAATATTAAATCATTTATTTTTGTTTTTTAGTTATTCTTATATTCTTATTTATTCCTTAACTGTTTATCATTTATATACGAACGATTTAAGTTGTTTCGATTTTTATGAATATTTAAAATAAAATCGATTTTCTGTTATTCGGTAAATAGAGGTTGAAGGTGGAAATAGAATTGGGTAAGGGACATAATTTGAAATCAGCGAACATCATGGCAAGGTAGTTTTTCATTCCTATAATATTACGCTTATTGTATTACGAGCACAAAATTTTATGAATATTTTATTGGTATGAAGATTTAAATTCATACGAGTAAATCTTATCATTCTACGTGAGTTTTCCACTATACTTTTTCTACGACCTAACAAGCAATTAATTAGAAATAAATATGAAATAAACAAGAAAAAGTCCTTTTACGATAATTTTTTTTAACTATAGCGGGCAAGACTCATTGAAGTTTGTGAATGAATTTGGTATTAAGTTTCATGTTGACGGTCTTTTTATAAGCTGATCCCATGGTATTATTTTAATTCATTTGTTGACTGATTACACTGGAAAGGCTTTATTCCATAAAACACAAAACTTCTTTGTAACGGATAAGTTCTGGCAGTCACATATTTTTTTTACTAGTAATTCTAGAACTATTTGATCAAATCGTGCTTCCCATTTGAAAGTTAATTTGTAGCGTTAAAACAAATCAAATCAAATTTTCTAAACAGGCAAAGGGTTTTTTTTGGAGAGGCGACCATGTAGTCAAAGCCTGACATGTAGATTGCTAAGTTCTTTATGCCATCCTCATATTCAAGAGCTGAAGACCTTTTTGAAAAAAGCCAACAGCTTTGAATGATCTGCTTTGAAATCTTCTATCCTTAGACAGTTTGATCCTAACATGACGCTTCGGAGCCATGAGAGAGCCAAACATTCTCCCACAATGTGAGGGACTGTTTTATCCTCTTCGAGACAAAAGCGGCATGTTGGATCATTTTCTACTCGAAGTCGTACCATATGTTTGTTCGCATGACGGTGACCTGTTAGTAGTCCCATCGTCAGCCTGCAGTCTAAACGAGTCAGATTTAGCAGGAATTTGGTGGTTTGCTGAAAGATATAGTTCAATTCTAAAGTGAAGATCTTGGAGACCTTGCAGCCTTCTGTGTTCCTCCACTGAGAGTTACTGGACCGAAAGAGAAATTGTTCGACTAGCGATCTTATCTTACCTTTCGATATACCAATTGCTGGTTAAGGGCCTATGAGCTTTTGGTAGCTGTAATTGATCCTATGAAGGTGGCTGGTAGAGGTATTGTTCAAAAGTATTTGTAGTACCTGTTTTTTCTACAAATTATTCAATAATACAAAATTATGTAAAAATGCAATTTTCAAATAATAAAAATGTCCGTTTTCATTCATAAATGATTGCAAGTTTATGTTTATTTGTCAAAAATAAATTACAAATTTATAACATTAAGACTAAGATGAAATAATATTTAATTTTGTTAGAAGAAAAAATGACAACAAAGGATTATGTTGCATGAAATAATGTTACTATTTCTGTTCGTTAAATTGTCTGCTAAATACTACAACTCGTCACCAAATTATTAGTCGATTATTTTTCAACATTACCACTCATGCCATTTGAAGTCGAAAACCTCAAATGACATTCGTAATAATGATTATGAAAAATAATGGAATTGGGTCAAATCTAACCCTTTTAGCTGATACAGTGGCCTTAGCGTCGCGTTGTCTCTTTTCTGCGGAGGTAGAAGGAGAAGCCTGGAATGTTTCCGAAGGAGTAGAATGGACAATATCTGTAGAAGACGAAGTTTCGTCTGCGCGGCAGATGAACTTGCAAGGGCTGGAGCGGGCATGAAATATTCAGGTCCAGAACCCGCCTTAGGGTTCTCCAGAACGTTTGACTTGTCATTATTAAAGGTGGACGCTGACCTCAAGATGAAGACCTTGTGGAATGCGTCATAAACAGGCAGACAAAATAAAATGCTTTTTAGCATTTCAAAAAAAAATGTTAATTTTCTTTTAAGTCTGAAGAGGAAAACTCTCAGCACTGTGGTCGGTGTCCTAACTGGACATGGACATCTAAATAAACACCTTTTTACCGTGGAACTTGGTGAAAGTCCTGTGGGTGAGTCTTATCTTGAAGAGGAGGAAGACTCGGAGCACTTTCTGTGTGTATGTCCAGCCTTTTCTAGTGTCAGAGCTAGGATTTTTGGCTCTGGCAGAGGCTGGCCTTATCAAACTGTCGCAAATACAGTTGGTTTTAGATTTCATTAAACTTACAGAAAGGTTTGAGGAATAGTTGTTATGAGACCAAACTCGGACACGGCACCATGAACCGTAGTCTGCGTTCCAATACTAGTTTGCCTCATGCAACCTGTCCAACCCTTTATAATCTAATCCAATCTAATCTTCGTCTGCGCGACTGAGATCAGTTCTCAAAGTAGGTGAGTTTTGAGTTAAATCATCTTCAGATTGCTTCCTAAAGCAAGGTTTTAATCTGTCGATTGCAACTCGAATGTGTTGACCTTTACGGTTACTAACGATATTTTTATCATCGCGGCTGATGACTTTGAAAGGACCTTCGTATGGCGGTTGTAGTGCTTTACGTACTAAGTCCATACGTAAGAAGACACGCGAACAAGACTGGAGATTTTTGGAGATAAAAATTTTAGGAGAAGACGCAATAGAGGGACGAAGGTGATCAAAATGTTGTTTCAATTATGAAACAAAATCAAATTGAGGAGTGGCGCTAGAATTTTGGCTAAAAAGTTCTCCAGGAAGACGTATTTTAGTACCGTAAACGATCTCAGCCGATGAAGATTGGAAATCTTCACGGAAAGTGGTTCGTAAACCAAGTAGTATTGACGGTAAAATTCTTGTCCAGTCCATCCTGTCGTAGGCCATTATCGCAGATTTTAGAGTTCGGTGCCAACGTTCGATTAGTCCGTTACATTTCGGAGTGTAACTTGTAGTGCGTTTACGTTCGAAACCGACAAGTTTTGACAACTCGTTGAAGAGATTGTATTCAAATTGGGAGCCCTGATCAGTGACGATTACTGAAGGTACTCCGAAGCGAGAAATTCAATTGGAGTAGACAGCTGATGCTACTGTTTCAGCTGTGATGTTTGAGATAGGAATGGTTTCAGGCCAGCGAGTATATCTATAAATAATTGTGACACAATAGCGTTTGTCCTTAGAGGTAGGAAGTGGACCAATGTCCATATGAATGAGGATAAATATAAGGAGGATAAATTTTGGAGACTATCAAAAATAGATTGACGAAATTGCCTTGGAATAAAGGGGCGTGGTTTACCAGTAGAGGTATCACATTAAATAGTTTTGGCACTAGAATTGCCAAACGATACTGGAAAGGATCGGAATTTAAGTGTGGGACTAGTGTCCACTAATTCCTTTAGTTCGCAATCGTTGAACTGAGCGTCAGCAATTTCGTCGTCGGTAATGTTTTCTGGAATTGATATTTTCTCGACACGATAAAGTGTGTCAGCGACTACATTATCGATTCCAGAAATATGGCGAATATCAGTCGTGAATTGACTGATAAAATCTAAATGGCGGAATTGGCGAGGACTAGCTTTGGCAGGGTTCTGCAACAAAACGTAGACAAGGCTTATGATCGGTAAAGATTGTGAAGATTCTACCTTCAAGGAGATACCGAAAATGTTTAATTGCAGAGTAAGCTGCAAGGAGTTCGCGAAAAGGAGAAATTTTTACATCCTTGTAGTTGATGCAAAAATCCTGAATATGCGGAATCAGATATTTATCAGGAGTAGTGACATTGTTAAGAGAGCGGTAATCACCGCAAGGTCTCCATTCGCCGTTCTTCTTTTTAACGAGGTGGAGGGGAGAAGCCCAAGGACTGTTAGAAAGTCCGCCAATTCCTTGGGATAACATAATGTCAAATGCCGTCTTTGCGATGACCAGTTTGTCAGGAGCAAGTCGACGATACCTGCATGAAATGGGAGGGCCATGTGTTTCAATAACGTGAGTTACGTTATGTTTCACAGGTTTGGCAAGATCGTTTTTGGACGTTAAGTCCTTGAAATTTTTGAGAATATCGAGAATTTCGATATTAACAGAATCGTTGATAAGCGTAAGAGAAGGTGCAGGAAGAGTGCAGATTTTAGCTAATGTGAATGTGAATAAGGAGGTTAGTGGATCAACAAGACGTCGGTTTTTGATGTCCACTAAAAGGCCATATTTATTAAGAAAATCAGCTCCAAGAATAGGTGTGGTAACATCGGCGACAACAAAGGTCTGACAGAACGCTCGTCTGAGACCAATGTTTAAATTGAGAGATCGTGTACCACAGTAGCGGGAATAACTGATATTTTGGCACCTGTATCAATTAGGAAGCTCTTACGTGAAGAAATGTCAAGGAGCAGAAGGCGGAGTTGAGAGTGACTGTCATCACACGCCGTCACATGTGAAGAGTCTAATCGTTTTTCTGAAGGAGTAGAGGCAGAGGAATCGGAGTGCTTGGAGAATCGTTTGCACTCTGAATCGCATTTGTTGGCATCTTCCGAGAAAGTATGATGGTAGTAGCAGATACTATCATACATTTGAATTCGCGACTTGGCCAGTGGTTGTGTTGGAAAGCCTTTCAAATTTTCGTTGCGATGATCGTTTCGATCCTTAGATCTACTCCGATATTGGTGAGGACGTTGGGAGACATCTTGCCTTTGAATGGCATTGAGGAGTTGCACGTTTTGTGCCTCCAGTTTTTTTAATTTTTCCTCAAGTGACATGATTTCACTTGAGGAAGAAGAAAAAGGAAGAGAAGAAGCGGCAGGGCTAGATACCGCATGGATTTGAGAACCCTTAGGAAAACGAGGACATTGTCTGCTATCTCGGCAGTTTCTTGTAACCGGTTTCAAGTGCCGAGATAGTAGCACGAACAGTGGATGGAAATTTTTGCATCCAAATAAGTTTAAGAGTTTCCTCTTGAAAGGTATTTCGGGATACAGCAGTCATATCCCGTAAGAGCTGTGAGGGCTTTTTATCCTCAAGGTTCATACCACATAAAACATTTTTTATGCGGTCTGAAGTGCTGCTGGATAGGCGGCCTAGAAGAGCCTCTTTGAGCTTATCGTAGGGAAAATCTTGGTCAGGCTTTACCAAGATATATCACTAACTAATTAAACCAGTGTGGGAGTAATTGTACTAAGTAGATGACCATACTTATTGTGTTGGGACTTGATGTTTCCTAACAAGAATTGCCCTTCTAGTGTGATGAACCAAAGCTCTGGTGTTTCAGACCATAATGGGGGGCGTCGATCCGTTTGGCGACCATTGCTTCGAGCTGGTCTCCTGTAACCGTTTAGGTTTTGGGTTTAAAAGATGCAGTAGTTTCCTCAGGTTCTGGTGAAGCTGCTGAAACTGCTGGGAATATGCATCCGCGGCGGAGAATTCCAGATTTGACGAAAACTAGATACAGGAATATCGCGGTGCTTAACACTCCAGTGTCGTGTTGGTTTGCGGCAATCAACGCAGAGAATGCAACCAACAAAGTTAAAAGAACGAGAAAAATTTCTTTACACACATGCATTGTATAACAAACTGTATACTAAAACAAAAATAAAACAAATCCTGGCTAGGAAAATAATAAAAAAAATTACCTGGATTTTAAGTTGAGATTTAGTTGTACGTGCTCCTATTGTTGGAGTCACCAGTTTTGGTAGCTGTAATTGATCCTATGGAGGTGGCTACTAGAGTCATTGTTCAAAAGTATTTTTGATGGAGTTACCTAATGGTGTATTACAGCAACCTGTTCACCTTTTTTTTTAAATATAATATATCATCTAAATTTGCACCGTATTTTTCGTTATCCAACAAATCAGCTCATTTATTTTATTGACAACTTCGAGACAACGTTTTGACATTACAAAAAATATATTTTTATTTCCATTAAATTGATGTACATTGCTTTCTGCGTATTAATAGTTTTTTATTGATGACAAGTTACAATTTATTTTGGAATACAACAAAGATAAATATATTTATGATTATTTAGTTAAATAACAAGTAGAAATCTTTAGTTTATACATCTGGGGTATTTAACAATGCTTTGCCTGGAGATTTGTATGGCTGAAAAGAGCCGATAGCCCAAAACAGAGCCCCGGGCGATACAACTCTTTTTGCCATTATCCAGTCCTTTTGGTTTGGTTTTCCCTTTTTTCCGCGGCTGTCCCCTGAGGAGTCTCCCCAAGCACACAGCCAGGAAAACGGTGTTGAAATAGTGCTGTATAAGTTTCTTCATTTGAAGATGTGTGAGTATCATTTAATAATTTAATAATATCCAGTCTCGCTAAAGGATCATTTTTCAAGGCCTTCATTTTGCAGCACCTTCTGTGATAGTCTCAATCGACTGACAGTACTTTTCATAAGACCTCTTTTTTGATGTACGAATAAGCCTTATGAAAAGATTCCTTGCTTCACTGTACAGAACCCAATCAGCTTCATCACGAGTTTTCAATGCTATGTTCAGAAGTTTCTTGGATCTTTGTCTGAGTTTATCAAGGTTTTTGTTCCACCAAACTGACTTGTGTGCACTTCGTTGCCCCGTTTCAGGACACGAACTCTCAAAAGCCCAGACTAACAGATCATTAAGGCTAGCTTAATGGCCTGTAATGGCCTGCTCAATAGCCCGGACTTTGGAAATGCTTCCACTAGCCCGTTTTTCCTCTACAATGCCAATGAAGCACACCCAATCAGTCTGTCTTGGATTCCATTAGACGCGATCCTCGGCTGGGATCGCCTTTACAAGAAAGTCTATATATCTGTGATCGCTCATGGATACATGCGTAGACACTCTCCAGCTCCTGATGTCTTCTAGAAGAGATCTGGAGCATAGAGTAATGTTTATGGTTTTTTGCCGTCGGAAGTTAACAAAAGTGTGCTCTCCTCCGGAGTTTAGAATTTCCAAATTAGTAGTAGCCAAGTACTCTAAGAGAGACCGACCTCTACGGTTATTATTTGTACTTCCCCAGCTTACGTGATGCGAATTGGCGTCACAGCCGACTATGATATCCAGGTTTTATGCTTGGCATAGTCAACCACGCGCAGTAAATTCCTGCGTTGGCGGTGGACTAATGGAGTCGTACGGAAGATAGGCAGACAAAATGAGTATCCGTATTTATTCCGTAGTTGTTCCATAACTGAGCATTCATACGGTTAAATCACCTGAGAATAACTCAGCCAGAAGATGCATATCAAGACTTTGGTGTGATGCTATTCAGGTTCTGGTTTTTTCAGGACCTCCTTTATACAGCATGCCCCAGCCCATTAATGAAAGACCGGCTACTCTGTTTTTAATAATGTAGGGCTCTTGAATTATTAAAATTCTTGTATGCAACTTTTTAGCAAACGAAGCCATGAGATTATATGACCCACTTATGCTATATGTTGCAGATTGATTTGTCGAAACTCAAGCTTATCAACAGTCATCATAACAATGATATTCGCTTATGTCTTCCAGCAAGGGGTTAATCTACCCTTTTTGAATGCCAAAAAATATATTGTCACTGATCTTGGCAAATGACATAAAAACTCAAAAGTGGCTGCATAATTTTTCTTTGTATGGAAAATTTACAATTGTTGGCGTTTTACCGATTTTCGGGCAGTCGAGTAAAGGACTCATCTTATTTTGACTAATTTTGATTAGATGGATATCCAAAGCTTTCTGCCATCATGCTTTTTCAGATTTTTTTTTGGATAAAATATCGAATAAATAGGAATTGTTTTATTTGGAATAATTTTAATTAAATGGATATCGAGAGCTTTTTGCCACCATACTTTTTCACATTTCTTTTTTTGACAAAAAAATCCACAGCAACTTTCAAAACTTTGCAAAACCCTTTGCTTTTACAAAACTACAGAAGAGAATTTTCACAAATCTTAACAAATGACATTAAAACTCAATGGTGAGAACTAGGTCCTGTATTCGACAGATCCGTTACTACAAGGTTGATGAACTCTTTATTATTATTATAAAGGAGCGTCAACAATCAATCATGTTGATTTTGAACATTCTGTATGTATTAAATCATGCCAAACATGTTACCAAAAAAAATTACAAAAAATAAATATTACTTATATCAGATTTTCGGGTAGATTGCAAAAGCATCTAAAACCATGATTACTATTGTAAATGTGTTTTCAATTCATCGTAATATTGACTCTAGAATGTTGTTCTCTCACATAGAGCATCTGAAAATTTGAAATTATTATTAGCATATTTTATTGGAAGTTTAATACCATTCAAATCCTTCATCCTTCTGTTAGTACATGTGATATAAAATTAACTGTGTATTGTATCAACCAATTAGATTAACTCATAAAATTTAAATCTATAATCTCTAAACATTTTCTCATTCACTGTTATTCCTGTTATTCCATTCAAAATTTTCAAGATCACATCTCTGGCAATTTTGAAGTTATATTCAAACACCAACCCAAATCTAAAAAAATATATAAACTTACATAAATGTATCATTCCTTGCTCATCTATCATCAAAATCAGTTTAAAAAACGTTACAACATCCTGATAAAATCTGTGTCGTAAAGCATTTTAATCCCACCTTCTTTTTCAAAGTAGGTATCATTACCCAAAAAGGATTCAAAATACATTAAATTCGTTTCATAGCTTTTTTGATATCATTTTTTTTAAATCATGGGATCATGAAAATGTTTTAAAAAGTCTGTATAAATTCTTTTAAAATCGAACTATTATTTTAGACTAATCCGTATTTTAGAATGGATCCTAAACTAAGCCGTAAGAGAAGCTAAACTAAACCACCAAAAATCTTTTTGACCTTAATCTATTTCATAGATGTATATATGTACTGTCAAATTTTACTTGAATTTAAATAGTGGATGGAAGAAAAGTACATAAATATCATTAAT
This sequence comes from Diogma glabrata, assembly GCA_963693315.1. Lineage (NCBI taxonomy): Eukaryota > Metazoa > Arthropoda > Insecta > Diptera > Cylindrotomidae > Diogma > Diogma glabrata. The sequence goes on along the minus strand of OY856188.1, from coordinate 254,397,301 downwards.
TCACAAATAAAATATAAATCCTCAAAAATGTTTTTCCTCTTATTCTATTCATCATTCTTCAGTCTACGAATAATTCCATTCATCCAATAAAGTTTTACTAGAACCTGATTTTTTTGTTCTTTGAAAAATTGAATAGATAAAAGGGAAATTCGTTCGTACGAACGAACCACTCCATTTTATGGTTTTATAGAAAGAAGAAAATATTTTATATATTGAAAAGCTTTTCCTCATCATGTGCTTGTTTTACTAAAGAATATCATTTCTGAATGATTAATGACCACATAAAGCTTACAAACCAAACAACATCGTATTTTGATACCTTGAACATGGAAGAACAAACAAAAATGAAAATAGAAAAAAAAATAATAAAACCGCAACGTAAAATATGTTTGTTGGAAAATATTTTTTTAGCTCTTGCGTTCGGTTTTTGCAATATTAGTGTTGGACGTTTTGAACCGTTTCTAGGAAAAAGTGGAACTAAAAAATCAATGTTTTGTTTGAGGTAGTGTTAAATTGATAGGAAAAGGATTTATTTGAATAAATCGGTTTAATCAAATATTGATTAACATTTTTATAAATTACTTAATTCGATTTTCCGTTAAACTATTGCTAAATTTAGATTATTTAAGACTTGGCAAAGATGATGTAATTTTAGAAAATATTTCCATATTTTTCTGTGACAATCGACGACTTCAGGGAACGAAATTCGAACGTTCATCAAATGGCATTAATTTGCGCCCTGCGTTAACATAATTGAATAAAAAAAATTAAAAAACTATATAAACGACAAAGATATTAACTTTTTTAATAACTTAACGCTCACAGTGTACAAAATTATGAAATTTGTTAATATTGTTTTATTACTAATTTTTTTTTCTTTTCTTTTTAGGTGAGTCATCCATACTTATATTAAGCTTAACTGGTAAGATTTTGTCCGTTTATATATCTTTTTAAAAGTCAACTTATGTCTTTTTTAGTTTGTTAAAAGCGTTTTTGGTAGAACGCGTTGACTACACCGCTTGTTGCTGGTTATTTATACCGCTGGCACGCACCTTTTTCCCATTTCCTATTTCCCCAAAATACAGTCTACTGCTTTAATCGGCCGCATCAGTCTCTTAAACCAGTTCATTAGCATGATTTTTCGATTTGGGCCGCTGGATGTCTAATGAGAACTTCTGTACTTTTTAGGCTGAAAATATTTGGCAGGAGAAAAATTGAGTTGTTCTTCCGTCTTCAACAAAAAAGGATAGATTTCAAACATGTTTGTAGGACTGCCAACTCCAGTTGAGTCGCTGTTATTACCTAGAACCCTTCAGTTTATATATTATTATTTCTTTCTAAAAACTTTATCTTAATTACATTTTTCGTTTTCTACCAATTATGCTTTAAAGATCTTAAATATGAAAACAGCACATTAGCATTTTAGTTTTAACTTTAGACAGAAGAAACTGAAATTGATTACAAAAAACTCAAGTTGAATACAAAGATTTGTCACAGGTTCATACCTACGAAGTCCAAAGTCATATTCAATTATCATGATTTGATATGTTCAGTCAGTAACTGACTAGGATATACCAGTAAAACAATTTTTAAAAAATTGCATGAAATTTGCATTAATTGTGCATGATATGCTCGTGTACAAAATTGTGCGTAAAACATGTCATGCACATAAAGTGCATCATACCGTGCACATGTCGTAAAACGCCTTAGTACATATATCCACACAAATTTCAGACATAAGTGAACAAAATGTGCATTAAAATGTTCACAATATGTGCATCCATAGATTTGGAGCAATCTAATTATTGTGCAGGCAATTTTTAATTATATCCCAGAAATATATGCACGAGCTGTGAATTTGAATGTTCACCACATGTGCATCACGTGATTTACACCAAGTTCACGTTTTGTACAGGGGAATTTCATTAGTTTACAGAAATATTCTAATTTTATACTAACCTATAAGTATAGTCCTAACGCAGCCGCTGTTATCATAATCAAGTAGCCACGGAGTGATAACTAAAGTATATTTGACATTTTGCAAACTGTGTAAAATGGGTATAACTCTAGTGAATTTTAACTAACTGAAATTTATTGCGTGTACAATTACGTGAGCATTTCGTCTACATGTATATACATTTATTTCGTAGATATGTTTCATGCGGATTCCACAGACATATGCACAAATATAAAATTACGCAAGAACAAGATTTGGTTCAATTTAAAAAGCATTGATTATTGAATTCAAATAAAATGCAAATATTTTGCATAACATTATTGGTAAAACAAAAACTTAATCTATAAACATATGCTTTAAATGTACATCCACTCGTTCATAGAGCGTATGTTTTGGTTAAAGTTCTATGTATATGGGGAATTCCACATAAACGGAACAAACGAAAATTTGTTTGCCTTCAAATTCTGGGGACTGATAGTACTACATCAGAAAATAACATTGAAATTTTTTTATAGTTTTGGTCAACCCCCTTTGCTATCAGTGACGGACACAAATTTGGTCACGTAAAATATATGGGGCATTCCATGTGAACGGGAACAAACAAAATTTTTTTCTCCAAATTTCGGGGATTAGTAGTAATCCATCAGGAAAAAAATTTCGATGTTTTTAGATCTTTTGGCCTATCCCTTAGCCGTTTTTAATTTTTGAATTTTTTTCTTGTGGGACAAACGTCTTTATTTTGTAGCCAATTTATTGCTTATAAAAACTATTTTAAAAAATATTAGATCGTTAGCATTGTTCCCCGTAGAATACGATAAAAATATTTTCAAAAATTTTGAGGGTAGTTTTCTCTCTTTTTTTGGGATTTCAAATAGGGTTTCTAAATATCCGACCTATTTGATTATCCGGATATCGAATACATAAACAATAAATTATCCGGATAATCCGGATATCCGGATAATTAAACAATAAATAAAACATGTTGTTTACTTTGCGGTATTTAAATCATTTATGTATATTTTTCGTGCATCTATATTATTAATTTTTATACATAGTCACAAAATAACAAAAATAGTAACAAATCATAAATAAGAATAATAAAAAAATTAAATTATTGATAAATTTAATTAAATTAATAAAGTTATTGATGCATTTATAAAAATGCATATTTTAGAAAAATTATTGCATTAATTAATTAATTATTACAATGTCTCGAAATTGAGTCGAGTTCTAATTTTTGTCTTGGTAAGACCAGCAATTGAAAATGCCCGCTCCGTTGCAGTCGATGTAGGTTTTATTGGTAATAATACGCAATATAGAATATTTAAATTGCCCTCCGTTTTTTATAATTATTTAAATAAATGAAATCTTTTTTCAGCAATATGGAACTTCCTTCATTCTGCTTCTCAACATGAGTAATTAAAGCAATAGCATTCTCAAGTACTTTCTGCAGTCACGATTTCTTATACAAACTTCACTACTTAGACTTTCTTCATCTTCACTTTCAATAATAATTTCATTAGTGATTTCCTCAGAGTCATAGTTTAGAAGTACAGCTCTCATAAACTTTAAAAAAAATAGCCAACACTTCAGATTTTATTGACAGGGCTTAAGTTTATAAAACAATATTTTTTTTAAATTAATATAGCATTAAATAAATATCAGTAAAATATCTTTACACTGCAGATTCACGAAGTGTTTCATAAAATATTCAATGATTACAGTTTTCAAAACATTAAAGTTGTAAATAAATTTTTAAAACTTGTAGTCACTTCACTGCACTAACAAACTTTGCAAAGCAAGTTAATAGTTATTTGAACTTTTCAACGCAATTTGTTTATTTTTTTACAAAATAAAGGGTTTTTTAATATTCGGATAGTTGCAAAAAAGTATCCGGATAATCGAATAGTCAAAATATGGTCGAATAATCCGGATAATTCGATATCCGGATATCCGGATTAGAAACCCTAATTTCAAAGTTTAAAATCATTTGCCGAAATGAATGAAAAGTTTTTATTATTTTTTTAAACCCTACCTTACTTTGAAAAAGTAAAAACGGTACCCTATTGGTGAGACTTCGGTGTCTGTCCGAATTTCTACATAATCGATTTATTCACAAACCATAAGTGCTATCAACTTGAAATTTTCTACAGGCGCTGAAGGTTAAAAACCACAGCTTTTACGTAGTTCTAAACTTTATGATTATTTTCTCGGAAATAGTGCCATTTAAAAAACTCTCGTCTATGACAATATTGACATAAAATTTTACGTATATTAGGAATATATTTTCCAATTTACAAAACTCGTCAATTTAAAAAATTTCGGCCGCCATGGTGTATACAATCATTTTGAATTTTAGTAATATGACACCAGATTTGGTAATAGAGACCACAATTATTTTATAGTACATTCTTTGAACTTTCAAATTTTGAACTGTTTTACAGAACCATATAAAAGTGAAAACTGCGGCTTCTAACCTTCAACGCCCTCTAGCGCTCATATCGTTACTATTTCCATCACGGGACAAGAATTATTTGAAAGCACATATTACTTCGGTCTGAAAGACCAAAGTATTACATTCCTGAGCTCAAAGTGAAATTCTTACCCCCACTTTTTTTCCATTTCTCGACGTTTTAGGACCTGCTGATTCTAAAAAGCAAAAATTAAAAATATATGTCTGTCTGTCGGCCAGCCGTCCGTCATTACCTACGCTGCAGGGAAAACCGCTGGAGGGATTTTTATTCTAAAAATAGGTAATAAGTTTGTAAAAAAAATGTTGTCAAGTGTGTCAAAAGAAAGATTTTTATTTATTCTTTACCAAATTTTTTGGAAAAAAATTAAATTGTTTGGTTGAAATGAAATTTTATTATTATTATTGAGTATTATGGCATTATACGTTTGTCAAAAAAATGTTGTCAAGTGTGTCAAAAGAAAGGTTTTTATTTATTTTTTACCCAATTTTTTTAGAAGAAAATAAAATTAATAGTTTGTTTGACATGAAATTTTATTATTATTATAGAGAATTACGGCACCATAAGTTTGTCAAAAAAATAATGTCAAGTGTTTTAAAAAATGATTTCATTTATTTTTTTAGCCAATTTTTTGGAAATAAAAATGTAGCTGTTTTTATGACGTAAATGTAATTGAAAATGAAATTGGACATGGAAATTTTTGAATTTGTTATAGTTTTTGAAATATATTTGGAATTTTGAAAAGTTTGTATTTGTGATTTTGTAATAATTTTTGCAATATTTTTAGAATTCCGGAAAAAGTTTTAATTTTTGATTGTGTAAGAATTTTTGGCATATTTTTAGAATTTCGAAAAATTTTTGATTTTATTTTAATTTTTGGAATTTTGTAAAAATTTTCAAGTTTTGATTTTGTAATAATTTTTGCAATATGTTTAGAATTTTGGAAAAAGTTTGAATGTTGAAGAAATTTTGGAATATTATCGGAATTTAAAGTTTAAATATTTGATTTTATTCTAATTTGTGGAATATTTTTGGAATTTTGAAAAAGTTTGATTTTATGTAATTTTACAATATTTTTGGAATTTTGATTATAATTTTCCGGCAACGTATTGATGTTTCGTGTTGGTTTTGTAATAAATTTTTAAAGTAATGTTTGATATACATCGCTGCCCAAAACTCAAAACCATGTCCTCATAAAAGTTTTTTGCCGAAAACTATATCAAAATCCTTTACCCAGATCGAAGTCTTGATATCTCAGAGCTGTGAGATTTCAGCCCCTCCATATTTTTAAATTAGCTTTAAAAAAAACTATAAAAATAAAACCTCAAAATAAGGGAATTTTTTCAACTCAAAAAATGCTAACGACTAGCATTTTTAAAAAAATTTTACGCAATAAATTGGCTACAAAATGAAGACGTTTGTCGTCCAAAATAAAAATTCAAAACCACAAAGAGACCCAAAAATCTAAAAAAATTCGAAAATTGTTTTTTGGTGGATTATAATTTATAACTAATCCTCAAAATTTGGAGAAAAAAAATTTGTTTTTTCCAGTTCACGTAGAATGCCTCATATATTTTTACATGGTTTAAAAATGTTAAATTAAAACAAATTTGTATGAAGTTAGTATTCAAATGAAGTTAGTATTCTTTGATATTTTAAAAACTCTTAAAAATAAGTTAAAAAAATGTGCACATACTCGTGAACCATGCATATCCGGATATACATCCAGATGGCGTAGTTTATCAACCGGAAAAAGAAATCACAAATCCAGCAATTCATTTATTCAACGGTTTAACATCACGTGATCTACCGTGATCTAGAGCCAGATCACTCTAGAGCAAGACCAATGTTGCTGTTGTGGAACCTAGGTCTTAAAAGGGTTTTATAAGTCGACCCTAAGGATGGATTAAGGAATAATATGCACCAAGCATAATTTAAGAGTAGCAGTTAACAGCCTTCTCTGGCTTAAAATTTTGCTAAAAGATGTGGCATTCACAATTTTTGTAATTGCGTTTGCCTGGTTCTAGTGTACTGTTCCTTTTTATCGAATATTCTGTTTCCCCTTTAGGCTGTCTTTGCTCGGTTTGTGCGGTGGCAATTCAACCACGAAACATTTTAAAGGTCCAACTTAATTTTTTTACCTATCGCCAAATCAGTAGAACCTCTTATTTGACAGGTGTGTGGGTAACCAGAGACCTGATTCATGACCTGACTCATTTGACATTTTATCATAACCAGAACTGTGCTGCTCACACTACTCTAATAAAATAAAATTCAATGTGTTATTTCTACGATCAAGCTACTAATGATATACAACAGTATTTAGTAATTAAATGTTACATGTTTCATTATTGTTGATTTATTATGATAAAACCACATAGATAACCGTAACGTTATATATAAAGTAACGTTATATGTTATTATGCACTTGTGCGTAATGAAAAAATAAGCAATTCAAAACTGTCATAACAACCGTTGTTATGAAAAACTTATCAAATTTAAACGAATAAAAATCTTGCGCATAACAAGTTTAAATTTTAAATTAACTAGATAATGCGTTTACGTTTTTTTTAAATTTATCAACAGCATGATTTATTATCAAATAACAAATAATACCATGGTAATACTTTATAAAAAGTGAGTCAACAGAAAAATTCATAACAAATTCATTTAAAAACTTTATTGTATCTTGCCCGCTATAGAGCAATTCTACGTCACCGCAACATCGATGTTCCCAACTACCTCTGATTTCGATAAAATTTCATACACAGATAGCCAATGACAGAAAAAAATACTATTTCTTTCCTAAAATAAAATTTCGCTCTGGGGATGGCACAGGGTGGTGGCAAAGTTTTACGGGTTGACGAAACATTAGTATCTTTGGCTACCGATTGCTAACGATTCACTAAACCGATTTAAGCCATTTATAGCTCATTAGAAAGGTAATAATAGACCTTATAAAAAAATTATTTAAAAATTTGTAGTATTTTTTTTAAAACTGTCTTAAACTTAAAAAATATTTAATAATAAAAAGATGGCGCTGTTGAGGATACCCTCACTTTTGCCACATTTTTTTTACAGAAAAAAAATATTTAATTAATTCTTAATCTAAATCGAAAGTTTCACAATGGATTAATTTCTCGTTTTGAAAATAAAATTCTTACAAAATTTTAATTTCTGTTTTTCAATTTTTTTTTTAAGCAATGCAGTCTATTTAACTAATACCACCTGATTTCTTGTTTTATATAAATTTAATTATTTCAAGGATACAAGTTAAGTATTTGAGGGTGTGGATGCTTTTCACATAATTTTCCTTTTCTCCCATTTTTACCTGTCGGAAATTAATTATAAATGAATGTACCTGATTTATATTAAAACTCATGCTGATAAGTAAATAGTGAGAAAAATTATGTAAAATAAAATGCATGTTGTATAGAATTCATATAATAAATAACTTTTTATTTGTATTCTAAGTTGTGTAATAAAAACAATATACATTTATTAATAATAAAAATTAATATAAAAGAAATTAAAAATATAAGATAAATTTAAATAGCATATTAACGGTTTATCTTAAAAATCCTAGTTTTAGCTGAATTAGAATATATTTTTGTGAGCAATGTCTTTTCATCTTTGGATATAAACGCATGAAATGATTGTGTAACTTTTATAGTTACAGCCTGTGTACGTCTTGCTTCTAGCCGTAACTTCATTGCTGTATAATAATTTTTACTGGTATATGCAAAATTCATTGTTGATTGTCATTTTGTTGCCCATTCATAAAGATCCATAGGGGTTTGAATAATATCCTTGTTAGACTAGACAAACTATATCGATGATCACCTTCTTTCAATGTACCTCCTATTCCATTAAACGGTCTTTTTCTATCACTGGTAGCGTAGAAGTGCCACTCTGCGCCTATATTTAAATCTGATTTGTGGTAGCATAGATTTATAAAATTATATTTATTTTTATACTGACATCCCGCACCATCAGTCATATAGACTACTTTTTTAAATAGGATGTTCTATTTTATATTTTAAAAATCAATCGTTTTTGATATGAATAGATACACTGCCACACTATCATGTTCAGTTACATCAGAGATAATGACAAAACTTAAGTGACCGATACCCTGACTAGTAGGTGAATTACAATATATTAAAAACGGGTGTATCGTAGCTTGTGAATTACTCCAATGATAAATCTGCAATTTATGTATAAATTTATGTATTTTAATTGCATTTTTATTTCATCAGAAGAATCAAGAGTCTCACCAATTAAAATATTTTGTATGTTTCTACCCAGTTGCTCCGATTTATCCTTTCCATACTCAAAACTGCGACAAAACTGCATGTAATTTATTCTGAATTTTAGATGTAAGTTTTCGTAAAGTTTTTGAACACTTGCCGATACCAAATGGTTTTATACAATGATATTTACTCATGTTTTAACAAAAAAATTATTTTAACTATAATACGCTTTAAAACTTCTTTGCTAACACAACACTAATATGTTTTTCAAAAGATTGACAAATGAATTTAGTAATGATGCTGTACGATCAAAATATCTCTAAAGACTATTCTTTTCATTACTGTTCTCTCATTTTATGACAGATATTATCATTAATAGGTAATTAAATTACGGTACTCGATTAGTTCATGCATTTTAAACTAATTTCCGACAGGTAGAAATTTGAGAAAAGGTCAATTATGTAAAAAAAGCATCCACACCCTCAAATACTTAACTTGTATCCTTAAAATAACTAAATGGTCAATAAATTTCTATAAAACAAGAATTCAGGTGGTTTTAGTTAAATAGACTGCATTGTTTAAGAAAAAAATTTGAAAAACAGGAAATTAAAATTTTGTAAGAATTTTATTTTCAAAACGAGAAATTAATCCATTGGGAAACTTTCGATTTAGATTAAGAATTAATTAAACATTTTTTTTCTGGAAAAAAAATTTGGCAAAAGTGAGGGTATCCTCAACAGCGCCATCTTTTAAAATATTATTTAAGTTTAAGACAGTTTTAAAAATTACTACAAAATTTTAAATAATTTTTTTTATAAGGTCTAATAGTTACTTTTCTAATGAGCTATAAATGACTTAAATCGGTTTAGTCAATCGTTAGCCAAAGATACTAATGTTTCGCCAACCCGTAAAACTTTGCCACCACCCTCCCAGCTAGCACAAATTTGTAGCAACAGAGCTAATGTTACAAATAAAAGAGTCGCAAGATTAGATATGTAACGCAACTGTAGCTCCATTGCGACAGAAAAAGCAGAATTTACGGTATATTTTGATACAACTTTGGTCGCAATTAGATGACAAATGTGTTATAGCTATGTTTAAAATGTGCTGTTGTAAGAAACTGAAGTTGCACGCAACAAGATGAAACAACGAATATTTTTGTTCATTTCAGTTGTATATTGTAATGTTTAAGAAATGTTTTTAATAAGTATTCCTTTACATAATTTTTATTGAAATAATTTATAAGATTTATAAGTTATAAAAGTCAGACATTACTCAATAAGTACTTTGAAAAAGAAAAATTTCATGATTATTAGACCAAACGGATAACGGATGCCATTTGGTCGATGAATGTGGTTGTTTTACCTCTGGAAAATTTACGCGCCACCTAAAAATGGAAAATTCGGAGAACAATTGGAAAATTGGAAAATTTTCGAATTATTATTACAACCATAAAATCCACAAATATATAACTAAATACATTTTGTAACGCTCCTAGTGTCATATTGCACCGTAAATTCTTAGAGGAAATAATAATAATACTATAGAAAATCGCATTAGACTTTTCTCAAATAAAACCGCATGGTGTAGGAAATACATAGAACGACGAAAAATATGGCGAACATACAGCTACAAGACAGAATGGCGAACATACAGCTTCCAAAGTTCTTGAAACTAAATAAAACCTCATTACAGCGTCCTTGTTACTAATGGGCTATCTAAAATTATAGTACTCGATCCGTTTTCTTTTTCTGTCATTGCAACTGTATAACAACCTCATTGTAGCGTCCTTGTTTTTTCTGTCATTGAAACTAAATAAAAACCTCGCTGCAACATCGTTCTAACAGTAATTTGAGGAAAATATGTTAGTCACATCAAGGTTGCTAGGTTACTGGATTTGTGACAACTACAATTAAATAACATTTTTAAGATGCGCTACAAAAATAAAAGATTTACTAACGTTAATTTAACTTAAACAAAACTTCTGCCTTTGCAACTTTTATGAAACATTTTAACAACAAGTGCATTTTTCTGTAACAAATAAAAACAGTATTGTAACTGAGCCGAATGATTTGTTGCCAATCGCTAAGTCAAAACTGTAATATAATCCATATGTGACCAAATTTATTTCAAAAAACTGAATTGCAACCGAATTGTAACTTATTTATGTTACAAATCGAAATCTGTGCTAGCTGGGCTGTGTCATCCCCAGAGCGAAATTTCATTTTTCGAAAGAAACAGTATTTTATGTCATTGGCTATCTGTGTATGAAATTTTATCGAAATCAGAGGGTGTCAGTCCGGATGCTAGAACAAGTGCTGTTGCGGTGACGTGGAATTGCTGTATAATCAAAAAAATTTATTTTAATACGATTATTTTTTGCTCATTTTTAATTTATTTCTGGTTTGATTGTTGAAAAAGAATGTATACTATAAAACTCGCACAGAATGATAATATTTACTTGTATGATTTTAAACCATTCGCTAATAGTTTATATCATTCTATCCTCGTATTACAATATACTATTCTAATTAATAAATTGAATTTCCATAAAAAAGTTAACAAAAAACAACAAATTAAATTCAGTATAATCGACTAACAACAATTTTTTCTACGTTGTCTCATCTATAAACAAACTTCAGTACTTAAAATTTAAAATTCATTTTGAGTTCTGCTTATTCGTCGCTTTAATAATGAAATGACGTATACGCAAAAGTATAGTTTCGAGATATTTGAGTTTAAAGTTTGATGTGCTCATGCATTTGCATGGACGTTAATTTATAATTTATTAATTCTTACCCCCAGTTATAAAATAATTCGAATATGTAAAAACGCCAATTCAAAGATACCCTTATGGGGAATGCAGCGCACCTATTATATAAAAACAACGTATAAATAGCATACGTTGTTTCATTATTAAAGCGAAAAATATTATAAAGTGCATTTTTTTTTTGTGATCACATAAAAACATAAACTTCAATTTTAATTTAAAAAATAAATAAAAATTCATTAAAAACTATAAAATACAATTAAAAATTATTTTTTAAAGCTAAGCTTAGCTACCAAAGGTTTTTATAGCAAAAAAACAAAAAACCACGACGGCGATGATTTTTTTATAGCAACGATTTTACATCTTACGGTTTAAATTTTTCGGCTGTATCTGATATACTTTTTGTTTTTTAAAACCCCCAAAGTTTTGGATAATTTAAATAGCCTTTTTTCATAGATAACTAATTTGATTCAGAAGTAGAAATAAATTTTTGACATGTACAAATTATTATAAAATAAAAATTATTTATGGTTAAGAGAAATGTTGTGGAGTTTCTGAGTTATTTTATTGGAGAATAATATACTTTCTTTTATTTATATTGTTTTTGTTTAGATAACATGTATCCATAATGCACAGTAAAAAAATTACTTCGGTCTAAAAGACCTAAGTATTACATTCATGAGCTCAAAGTGAAATTCTTACCCCCACTTGTTTTGGTATTTCTCGACGTTTTAGGACCTACTGATTCTAAAAAAGCAAAAAAAAATGTATGTCTGTCGGTAGGCCGTCCGGCGTCACAACCTACGAAATCTAGAAAACCGCTGAACGGATTTGAAATTTTTTTTCTAAAAATAGGTTTACTCAATGGGAAGAGCCGAAAGGACGATGTGTTCGATAACTGTACCGAAAGTGTGTCAAATTTGCATATTTTTTGCTTAAAAACGTTCATTTTAAGTGATTACGAGTAGGAACATTGAACTTGGAGAAATCTTGATGGTCGGGATTGGTATGTGAGACCAAAATCTAGATTGTTGTATTATAAGTTTGTCAAAAAAAATGTTGTCAAGTGTGTCTAAAGAAAGGTTTTTATTTATTTTTTTACCCAATTTTTTGTAAAAATAAAATTAATTGTTTGTACGACATGAAATTTTGTTATTATTATTGAGAATTATGAGTTAGTCAAAAAAATAATGTCAAGTGTGTCAAAAAAATGATATCATTTATATTTTTAGATAATTTTTTGGAAAAATAAATTCAACTGTTTGTTTACGTTTGAATTTGTTATAGTTTTTAAAATATTTTTGGAATTTTTGAAAATTTTAAATTTTTGATTTCATTATAATTTTTATAATTATGTAAAAAGTTTCAATTTTTGATATTGTTATAATTTTTGCAATATTTTTAGAGTTTTGGAAAAAGTTTGAATTCTTGAATTTATAAGAATTTTTGGAATATTATTAGAATTTAGAAAAAGTTTAAATATTTGATTTTATTCTAATTTGTGGAATATTTTTAGAATTTTGAAAAAAAAAACAGAATTTTTGAATTTTATATATACATATTTTTAGAATTTTGAAAAAAGTTTCAATTTTTGATTTTGTAAGAATTTTTGGAATGTTTTTGGAAAAATTTTAAATTTTTGATTTTATTATAATTTTTAGAGTTAGAGATCAAATAAGCTTACTTGAAAACTTATTTGATCGCTAATTTTCAATACATCCGAACTGATCAGCTAGAGTTCTGATTATTTTTCATTCATATATTTAAAAAGAAAAATTAAAAATTATATGCTAGCATTTCTCATTACCACTTTTTGAAATCATTGCTTCTACGTCAACAAAATGTCTACCCAAAAACTTTATTTATAAGCGTAGCGAAGCACGCCGGGCCCTCCTAGCATATATAAATATAAAATGTTTTTCGTTTTTCTGAAAAAAAAAATATATGCTTGGGCAATTCCATTTGATATTGTATAGCGGGGGCCGTTAAATTCAAAAATATATTTCAATTCGTCTATAACTTTTTTATTTATGATCCGAAAAATCCCAAAAATCTTTAAAATTTAAGTTACACTAATATCAGTTAGCAGTGAAAATTTGAAATTAATCAAAATTCGAATAAAAGAGCCTTAGACTGTACAAAGTTTTTTTTAAACGTATTAATATATAATATTTTGGGAAAAGTTACAATTTTTGATTTTGTAATAATTTTTGAAATATTTTTAGAATTTTGTTTGAAAAAAGTTTGAATTTTTTATTTTACAAAACGCTAAATGGAGAGGTTTTTGAGTAGTTTGCTGATTGTATAATCTTTTCACTAAATTATGTTAATATATGATCTGTTATAATTTTCCAACAACGTATAGATGTTTCGTGTTAGTTTTGTAATACATATCTAAACATAGCTAAAATAGTATACCCCATAGTATTGTTGTAATATCCTAATTTACTTTCATGTCATGTCATCTTATTTACAAAACAAACATTTGTGAAACATTATTTAAATATTGCTTTTTATTACACATTGCCACAGTAGCCAAAGAAGTTTTACTTCAAAAGCGTGTAAAGATTGCGCAATTCATTTTTGTGCCCCTTTTTTAATTTTTTTTGTGTCTTTATGCAGCCTACGTAATGAAGTGATTATGATGAAACTTATGGAAAAAAAAATTTAAAAAAATTTGTTTGGACTACAACGATTATAAACAATTTTATATTATTTCGTCCAATTAACTTGAGAAGTGAGTGAAGAGTGTGAGAAGATAATAATTAACTTTTGGGACCCATTGATCAAAGTGGCGGAGGGCTCACTATATAACTGTTGATTGTTCACACTTTGTTTTTAAAGTTTGTTGGCAGCATACAGACTTCGTTCATTAATAAATTTTGATGAGACTTTAACAAAAATGGAGATTTGAATGACAAAGAACTGATTAGTTTTTGGGCGAAATTGGGATAAGTGGTGAGGGTTTATTTAAAATTTGAAGCAACAAATTTTAAAAAGTAAGGGCCAAAAATTTTACAGTAAAAGAATTAAAAATAATTACTTCGGTTTGAAAGACCTAAGTATTACATTCATGAGCTAAAAGTGAAATTCTTACCCTCACTTTTTTGGCATTTCTCGACGTTTTAGGACCTACTGATTCTAAAAAAGTAAAAAAAATGCATGTCTGTCTGCCGATTTTAAAAATTTTGGTTTCTAAAAATAGGTACACTCAATGGTAAGAGCCGAAAGGACAATTTGTTCGATAACTGTACCGGAAGTGTGTCAAAAAAATCGTCGTGTGTCAAAACAAGGAAATATGAATTTTTTGCTTAAAAAACGTTCATTTTAAGTGATAATGAGTAGGATTTACAATGCCGGTAAAACGGTAAATCCTCCAAAAACACATAAAAAATCCGTCAAATTTCTAATTTTCTACCGGTTTCGGTAAAAATTAAACAAACTTATTAATTAATAAATTAATTAATTTTTTAATAAAAAAGCATAAACTGGACCTAACCAAACAAATTTTAAGACATGAACAAATCCAAGGCAGAAATGCCTCAAAAGATACGATACGAAATATTCCTACTTAATATTCTAACAGGTTGTCGCAAGTAAATAATCGCCGATACATGATGCTCATTCGTTCATGGCAAATGTTCAAATGTTCAAACTTAATAGAACATTGATTCAATTACGACTGATAATGCTGCCGTTAAAAAAAAGTAGAATCTTTGATAAATGCTTATCGTTAATTGGGTTTATTTCCTTCAGCTAACGATTATAATTATATTTTATAAAAGAAGAATCAGCAATAATTATGTAGGGGAAATAGATATTTTGAAGAAACAGACCCTTCGTAGACAAAGAAAAATTTGCAGTATTAGTTGCCGTACCATCTTAGGTTGTTCATAGTCAGCATAACGAAATAAGTTTCGTAATAGCAAAAATTAGAAAAGTTGTGATGTTTCGCAAATTACCAATAAAGAAAGATAATCTACGAAAACATGGTAAGGTGGTGAAAAAACAACTATCCTTGATTCTAGATTTAAGATCGAGCAGTCTTTTTGCAATACTAGAAAGTTTAATCACCATTGAATCTGATTTAAACTTTTCGGACAGTGAAATTATTTAACTTATAGTCATAAGGCCCTAAACCTAATATAGGTAAATCTATATTATGTTTCTGATATAATAATAACATTTATGTTAGATTAAATTAGTGCACAAAAAGCATTCATAAGAAAGGAACTTAAAGGAGTTCTCGTTATTTATACGTATCAAAGAAGGGAAATTATATTTTTCGTATATTTTGCACCATCTTCATGATTTAAATGCCATTAAAGTATGCAACTTATTCTCTGAAATATTTAATAAAACCAAAAACCATAGATACAAAAAATTGTTGAATTAGTTAAACGTTTTGCTTTAAATGATTGATCTGAAACCGGAAGCTCAAATTCAGAAGTATGCACTTCCAGTGATCGACCAACTGCGTCCATATTAGGATTGTCAGAACTCAAAATTAACAAGAAATGAAAGGCTGCAAAGTACAAATGAACAGAAAATGAATAAACATTTTCTGAAAAGTAGTAAGGGATTCACAAATATTATTAAAAGTTAAATGACTTTTTCCACAATGAAAAAAATATGTCCTATTTCCAATCGAAATGCAATTGTCTCAACCTCACCGTGCGGTCACATATGGCGAATCAAACTACGAAATTGCTTCAACAACTCTACAATTATAAATCGATGAAGTTGAGACAATCACACGAAATTTTTATGTGAAAATAAAATATAGTTCAATGAACCTTAAATACTTAAACTTTAAAATGAAAAATTCATGATATAAGGCCAAAGAAAAATTTTTTCAGAGAAATAGTTATTATCTTTATTGAACTACTGTTATATTGGAACTACTGTTATACTTTATATTTTAAATAAACCTCATTCTGTTGTTAGGAAAATGTTATCGTGTAGTTGTCCCAATCACAGTGAAATTGTTTTCAAATAATTTTTCTTTGCATGAATAATCAACTGCCAACTTCGAGATGAGGTTGTCATGAATTTCAATTTTTTTTTCAGTGCAAGAACAAAACATTCGTGGCAAATATTTAGAGAAAGCTTTTAATAAATTAGTATGGGTATACGAACAACAAGTGTCGAATTCAAGCGTGCGTTTGCAGCAACTAGTCTGATTTGCACTAAACTCAGGTCGAACTTTTAATGATAATACTTTAGAGACAAAGTGTTTCTTACGCCAATATTTTAATAACCAAAACCTTGAAAATTTTCAAGATTTAAATTATTTTTAAATTACTTCATTTTCTTCTTCAAATATTATTACTTATTTTTTTTTTTTTTTTTTTAAGAAGAAGTATTGTGTAGTAGGAATTACAAAATGTGTCACAACAACACATAGATACCTTTTAAGACGTAGGTCCCACAACAACATGCGTCTTGAGGTATAGATGGACGCTTTTTTTAAATCTTTGTGGATTGAAGGCACTCGAGACTATTGATTCGGGCAAAGCATTCCATGTGTACGATGTACGCACAAAGAAATCTCTTTGCATTCTATTACTATGACAGTGAGTAATCTCGACAGTTCGACCGCACGCACAAACCGATTGACGAGTAAAACGGGGAAACACATATGTCTGAGGCATTATGGACCTGATTTCATCCGAGCACTGCTGGTGACGATATTTATAAAAAACAACGAGATCAGCAACAGTGCGACGATGTTGCAGGGAATCAAGGAATCAGGGAATGTTAAATCTCGATCACCAACAATTCGTATAGCTCGCTTTTGAACAGAGTCCAAAAGAGGCAGGATAATAACAGATGCAGCGCCCCAAACTTGACAACAATACTCCATACAGGGACGAATATAGGACTTATAAATGTGGAGTAATTGATGCGAAGTAAAATATTTTTTACATCTATTGAGGAGGCCGAGTTTTCTTGACGCGCTCTTTGCCATGGCCATTATATGATCGTTCCAGAGTAAGTCATTGGATATTGTGACTCCCAATAAACGAATGCTTTCACATTCGCGTATTTGGTCGTCACACATATTAATTGAAATATCGTTGGGAAACTCGGTCTTTGATCTGGAAACAATCAACAGCTGTGTTTTGGTGGAATTAAAATTGACCAAATTTTTGTCACCCCAATCGGCGACCTTTTTTAGGTCCTCGTTTACATTTATGGCAGCGTCTCTCCGGACGGGATTTATTCGTTCATGCATTTTACCCTTTGAAGATAGGGGGACTAATGACTTGTGCAGTGTACAATCATCTGCAAAACTATTTATTGGGTTACTGGTGATTTGCAACAGTTCGTTGATATAAATTAAAAATAAAGTGGGAGATAAAACTGAGCCTTGGGGTACACCAGCGTTAATTAATTTGGACTCAGAAGAAAAGCCATCTATAGATACCGAGATGTATCGGTTAGACAGAAAATTTTGAATCAACTTCACGACTGCGGGATGAAAACCGTACGCAACGAGCTTGTTGATCAAGTTGACATGCCAAATTCGATCAAATGCTTTTGAGATGTCTAATGCGATCACGTACGTTTCACCACCTTTCTCAAGTATGCTATTCCAAATATGTGCCACATAGTTCAATAGATCGGTTGTTGATCTTTTGTTTCTAAAACCGTATTGGCTGTCAGATATCAAATGGTTGTCTTCCAAAAATTTGGATATGTGTGAATTAATATAGTGCTCGTATATTTTAGACATGACTGAGAGTAAGGCTATTGGTCTATAATTTGAAATATCACATTTCGTTCCTTTTTTGGGACAGGCTGGACATTGGCCAGCTTCCAGCAGGATGGATTAATACCAGATTTATAGGATTTATAAAATATTTTGGTGAGGGTTGGTGCAAGTTCTTTTGAAACGTTTTTAGAATAACAGGAGGAATGTTGTCCAGACCAGAAGCTTTGTTGTTGTTTAACCCCCTTAAAAGTTTTTCGACAATTTTGGGTTTGAAATGTAATTGTTTTATAATAACTCCTGAAGACTGGATTTGGGGTATTTCTTTGGGAGTTTCTAAAACTGTTGAATTTGAAGCAAAGCGTTCCGCGAACAATGTAGCTTTCCTTGCAGGGTCAGTAATGATTGAGTCACCATCAATGATAGGAGGGATAGAAGATTTAGTACCACAATTTAAAGAATTAATGGCACTGTAAAAGCTTTTGTCAGAAATTGACATACTCGAAAGTTTTGCCGCTTGCGCTCTGTCAATCTCTGCTTTTTCGTTTTCAATTATCTGGTTTGATATTTTATTAGCCTTTAAATATTGGGATCTATTAACAGAGTTCTTTTTATGAATCCAAATATTAAATAATCTACGTTTGTTTCTAAGAGCCAATTTGGCTGCTTTCGAAAACAAATATTTTTGCTGGGGTTTCATTATTGAAAAGGGAACGAATTTGTTAATACCGAATTGAATGGTTTCAGTAAAGTTTTGAGCAGAAACATTTGCATCGTCAGTATATAAAAACAATGACGATCAAAAGGGTCAAAAACTTCGGAGACCATTGGTGTCCATTTTTGAAAAGTGAAATATTTTACGGGATTTGGGAACAATAGTTTGTAGCAAATCAGTTTTGATAATTGATGTGATTAGATAATGGTCAGAATTTCTAATGCTACCCTTCTCGACATCGACACTCGTAATATCTGGCATAGATGTGAGATAAAGGTCTAAGAGAAAACTTTTATCACCGCCATTACGAGGAGTGAAAGTTGGGCTTTTTACAATCTGCGTCAGGTCGTGCGATGCAGCAAATATTTCTGCCTGCCTTCCATTGTTGTCGTCGGTCATTTTGGAAAATTCCAACCACGATTTGTTGTGGACGTTGAAGTCACCGGTAACGATAACCTCACAACTTTGAAATTGTGCTCTAATTTCGTCGACAACATTAGTCAAGTCATTAAAAAAATTGGGATTATGTTTGTTTGGGGACCGGTATAGAGCTATTGTGAAAAAAGAAATTTCAGGTAGACAAACCTTTAATACTACTGTACTTTAGCCATCACCATGTACTTCATAGTTTGGAAAGCGTTTATATGCAACACTCTCATGAATGATGGAGTTTAAAAGCTGATTCAAGCCTATATTTGGAGTTGATGGAGAGCCTTTGATGGAGTTTAAAAGCTGATTCAAGCCTATATTTGGGATTTAGTGTTACGTCATAGGGATAGTTTTCAGAAACTTGTGTTTCTGTAAGAAAAAGAATATGCGGTTGGTCGTGCTCGAGATAATGTTGCACGGCGTCCCGGTTGGCATTCAATCCACAAATATTTTGAATGTGTTTTTTAAAAAGTTTTTTATCAAATAGTCATTTGATCAAAATAGAATTTGTTTTAAAAATGGGTAACTAAACAATAAATCCTATCATATAATAAAATATGACAAAGGCCAATATTTCATGATAGGATGTAAGAAATAATAAACAGGTGAAAACAAAGTTTTTAAAAATTTTGAAAGGTTACTAAAATATTTATCCATATTGTTCCCACGAGTTTAGACGCAATAAAGGTCACCAACAGGCCTTCGTCTATACCTGTTAGAAGTCTATATACAACTGGGGGCGACAGGTGGCCAGAGGATGGTACTTTTGTGGTTTGACCCTGCAAGAGTCCTCTCTAGTGTGTACCCACCAGGGGGTGCTAATAAGGGAGCACCTTCCCGCGACCCGGGCGGCTAAGCCAAGGTCCCCGTTCCCACTAGACATGACAACAGATTTACGGTTTGCAATAGCAGGCTAGAGCCCACTATACTATTAGACGCCAATTTAAGTTATAAATAGTTTGCCTAAACTAATAATATAAGATAGTTAGATCACAATTTATTATTTCGGTAAATTACCGGTTAACCGTTTTATAAAAGTTTTGACCAACACGGTCCGGTAATTAAAAATGTCGGTAAATTTGCAAACTCTAATGAGTAGTCACAAAGAATGCGGAGAAATCTTAATGGTATAGGGATTGGTATGTGATACCAAAAACTAGATTATTGCATTATAAGTTTGTCAAAAAAATATAGTCAAGACTCAAGTGTGTCAAAAAATGATTTCATTTATTATTTGAGATAATTTTTTGGACAAAAAATTTAGCTGTTTGCTTACGTAAATATAATTGACCATGGAAATTTTTGAATTTGTTATAGTTTTTGAAAAATTTTTGGAATTTCGGAGTTTTGATGATTTTGATTTGAAGTTTTGATTTATGCAATTAGAGTTTTTAAAAAAAGTTTTAATCTTTGATTTTCTAATAACACTAGTTTACAAGACAAATCTCCCGAAATAAAACCCAACTTTTCTTATAGATTTGAACCTCCTACACACGAATATCATATTCATTTTTTTTGGTTAGTTAAAGTTAGTTAAAGTTAATAATTAATATTAATAATAGTTAATAATAATTTTTTAGTTAGTTAAAGTTAAATTTTTATTCCAAATTTTGAGTTTTGACTTTCTTTGGAAAAACTTGAATAACTTGGTGCAAACTGCACCAATATTCGTGTCTTTTAGCTTAAAAGAAATAAAATTGAAGTTACTATAGGCTCCAAGAAATAAAAAAATTAGTGTCTTTGTTTGTTCAAAATTTATGGTGTTGAAAATGGAAAAATTTGAAAAAAACGTGAATTTTTCGTATTTTTTCAACTTTTTTCTATTGTAACTTCCAGAATCCGTAATGAATTTTTACAAAATATAGCTCAAAATGTTTGTTGGTATATTTACTATGCACCAGTTTTATTAATATTTTTAATTTGTTGGTTTTGTAAAATATGAGACCCAAAAACCGAAACAACATTTTTGATCACCAAAAAAATTGGTTTTTCGTGAATATCTCAAAAACAAGAGCTAACAAAAAAAATGAATATGATATTCGTATTCAGGAGGTCTAAATCTATAAGAAAAGTTGGGTTTTATTCAGGGAGACAAAAAAAGTTCAAAATTTGTAAACTAGTGTAATTTTTGAAATATTTTTAGAATTTGTTTGGAAAAAGTTTAAATTTTTGATTTTATTTAATTTCTACAATATTTTTGGAATTTTGAAAGAAATATGAATTTATGTTTTTGAAATATTTTCTCGAAACGCTAAATGGAGAGGTTTTGAGTAGTTTGCTGATTGTATAATCTTTTCAGTAAATTGTGTTAATCTATGATCTGTTATAATTTTCCGACAACGTATTGATGTTTCATGTTAATTTTGTAATACATATCTAAACAGAGGTAAAAAAAACAAGTACTTTAACAAAAAGTTATGTTTGATATACATCGCTGCCCAAAACTAAAAACCATGTTCTCTTAAAAGTTTTTTGCCGAAAACTATATCAAAATCCTTTCCCCAGACCGAAGTCTTGACATCTCAGAGCCCCTCCATATTTTATGTATTACATTATCAAACATAGTAGTTGCTCTTACAAAACTCTTTACATTACAAGGGAGTGTAGGTATAGCAGAGAAATTTTTTTAACATTGAAATTAAAATATTTCTTTAAAGAACAATGAGCCGAAACAGATTGAATCTTTCCATGGATTTCTATTAAACACTATCTAGCTGAATTTTTAGGAAAACATGATATGGTTAAAATTTCCGAATTAAAAGCTTGTAAAGCCTAGATGTAGGTAATCGCTGCGGGTAATCGGACATTTTACTCATTTAAACTTCTTCCTGGATCACCGTATATATCAACTAACACCTAACTCAAGAAATAAAAGACGTTGATTAGACCGGTGGTGATGTATGGGTCACAAACGTGGACCCTTATAAACAAAATGACGAATCACATTTATCTGCATTTGAGCGTAAGATCCTACGCTACATGTTTGGTCCACTTAAGACAGATGATGGAGTGTACAAAACGCGATATAACTTTGAGATCAGACCTTCTTGAGAGTCGAGATATAATAGGTTGTATACGTTCCAATAGGGTTGCTTGGTTGGGCATATTCTACGAGCCGATTCACAGTCTGGAATGATTAAAAAAAATGTACTTTAATACCCCAAGGAGTGGGCGACCGCGAGGTAAACCACAACTGCAATGGGAGACGGACGTAATAAACGACCTTAAAAAATCGGCTGCCATGGTAATTATGTCACTGTTGCGAATGACCGTGGTGAATATTCGAAGCTGATTAGCTTGGCAACGCTCCTACATGGAGCATAAACGCCACCGAAAAAAAGCCTAAGTGGGTGCCCAACTTTTTAAATGAACACGAAGGAGTCTGGCTTTTTATTGGATTTCTGAATTAAAGTCAAAAAAATGTATGAAAAATTAATCCGTTGACTCGTTTCTATATAAACTTATATTCACTTGATTTAATACAGGATAGTTATTTATTTATTGAGAGCGCAAACAAGATTACGTCGGCGTCCCATATAGAAGTTCGACACGAAGCTAAGACTTTTATTGAATACTAGGGAATAATGTTCCTTTCATCTTGAGTGTATATAAAGTTTTAAGCACGACTGATTTGAAGTACAACAAGCTAATCGTGATAATGAAATTCAAGAAGCAAACCAAAAATCTTTAGATACCAATGCTCTACATAATTGGATATCAACTGCGCACTTTACGTAAAATCACAAATACTACCTTTAGTTTACCAAATAATTAATATTTCAATCTTCTTAGCTTTTTTTATTTTTATATAATTTTATTATAATCCAGATTATTTATTATAGTGATTCTACTTCTTTAGGATTAAAGTCTTGTGTAATGATTTTTACACCGTTTGATTGAAATGTTCAAGTATCATTTTGTAATCCGATTTTCACTCTTTCGATTTTAAAATCCAACGAGACGTTTGCTGTTTAATTTGGATTAAGGCACCAAACATTCGTTACATATTTTTTGTTTGGATGGAGTTCATGTTGTGGCACACTAAAATTGTTTTTGCAATGAATTTCTAATTCAATTATATCACATTCAATTGTAATAAAACGTAAATATGTAATAAAACATAAAATAAAGAAAAAGGATTAAATTTTATCTTTTATTTATTTATGTTTGTTGTTTTTATCGATGCAAATCGTAAACAATGGAATTGGTTCGTTTTTTATTATTCATAAAACAAGGGTTGTAAAATAAAACTGACACTCATCTGAATCGCAGCTGTGGTAATTGTAGAAACGTTTTCACTTTAATATTGGTTTTATTATAATTATTTCCATATTAACGTCAGGGAATATACTAAGTTTTACCTAGATAGGTATGTCCTTCAACCCTTCTAAGAACTTGAATATACTTTGTCCCATCATAACACGCAAAAATATAAAATCTCAACTATACCAAACAATTCAAGCAACAGATTTTGCTTGATCATTAAAATATTTATTTTAAATAGAAATTCAATATTTTTTTAATTTAGTTTTTTTTAAGCCTTTCGATAAAAAAAAATTATTAATCTTGAAATAAATATTTGAATCTCATTAAAAACTTAAAGTTGAAAAAAAAATTAAGCTTTCAAAGTATTAATTTCATCGAATTTTCACTTTAGAAACGAACCAAAAAAACTCTTCGCTAAAAAAATTGGAATTAAGATAAAATAATCCTTTCTTGCGATTTTTTATTTTTTGCATTATCAGATTTTTTTTTTGTGTTATAATACAATTATAATTGAAGTGTTATTTTAATATCGTAATGATTTGGATCGATTTGAAGTTAAAACATTATGTTTAATTATTTATATGTTATTAAGGAGATTTTATGTTTTTGGGATTAGGTTCAATTCAAGTGTAAGGTTCAAACTTAAGCACTGTAGAGAATTAGGCTTTTATGTATATATGTTCCTTATTGGAATAAATCCACAACACATAAATATTAAAATAATTTAAATGAACTGATTCACAATTTATGCTGCTCCATATATTATTTTTATACAGGTTCTCGTTTACATTTTATTTTATTTTTCATGTTTGATTTCTTTCTTTAAAATAAAATTGTTATCAGGTAAAAGTTTAATACACAGACCTTAATATCATGTCAAAATAACTTAACTAAATTCACAATAAATAAATTTTCAAAAATTATTTTGAGCAGTTATACACTATATTATATCAAAACACTAGTGGCACGGTCACTCTGATAACAATCTGCCTTTTGATTACAATTTACATAATCTCCTCCATCGGACAAAATTAACGAGTATATATATATGTAGTAGGATTCTCCATCTCTTGCTTCCTCTTTTTTCATCTTTTTCATCGTACACAATTTAAAAATTTCCAATCCAAATTTCCATTTCCATGTATCATCTCAATAAAAATCCATTCAAACGAGAAAATATTCCCCTTCTAATACAGATAATGATTCTCATTGTTTATAAATGCATAACTTTATTCTGTCTACTTATAACATTATGAGTAATCTTTACATAACAAAAATTTCTATGCAGACACAAACCAGCATTATTAATTGGTATTAAGTGACGCAACAAAGCAATTAACTAAAAAAAATGATCAAATATTATTGACTAACTTGTAGCACCATAAATGCTTTCATATTTCTTTATAAATTAGCAAACTATTAGCGAATTTATTATAATATGAAAGTTATTATTTTAGAGTAAAATTCGAAACAGTCCGTTGTCACAATATATCTAGCCATTCATTTTACCACAAATAAGGTGCTAAAATCAACCGTCTAAATTTAGTGCAACATTTGGGGGCTTCGGTGAATCAGAAATACGATTATTAGTTTATTAAGTAGAAGTGTCCGCAGCAAATACTGCTACACTGCAGTCTGTCAAATTGTCAAATTATGAGTCAAAAGTCAAATTATGGGAAACTCGATTGAAAAAATCACAAGTTTTACATTTTGAGATATGAACCGTGAATGAGTGGGTCATAACTGTTGTTCTGGTGGATCTAGAAAAATTAGCAGGAAAGATTGATTTGAATTCCATAAAAGAATGGTCACCCACTGATCCACAATGTATTGGTACAATATCGTCAGATTAGCAGCGTTTTCTGTACTGTAAAAAGTCAAGCTTGTTAGTAATATTGGAGTTATTAATCAATTAATGGTTTTACATTGGACAGCATGTAGATATTTAAAACAGGTTTGATCTGCTGCACCCCAAATGTAAGACCAGCTTTCCAGGTAGGGAAGTAAGAAAATTTTATATTGATCAAAAAAGCACTTTGCTGTTGAAAAACTAGCGGTATCGTCCCAATTATCCCAACGATTAAACAGCGTTATTAGAGAGACTGAAAGTATGAGTTCACTTCGTATTATTTTCAGCCTTAATTCTCAGAAGTTTGATAGAATATTTTCCCTTAAAACTTCCTCTAGTTACAAACCTGTGTTTTATTCGTATATAACTAAACACTGTTTGCATGACACCATTCGCGGATTGGTTGAACGTCAAAGTTTAAAGAATCTCTGCAATTCGATCTATTATCATTAGGCGTAGATACTGAATGTCGTTTTTATGTTTCATAAGATGCGTGCAATAAGTTATTGACGGAAAAACTATGAATAGGATTGATGCTGGAATCTAACATGTCATTAAAAAAAAATAAGAAAAAAAGTGGGACGCAAGTATAGGAACTCCTGCGTTAGATGAAAAAGTTACCGTTGAGATCCCGTCAAATTTTCTTTCTGTCATGAATTTTAAATCCATGAAATATGTTACTCTTCCATACCGTAGCATCTCAACTTGATTTTGTCGTAAGCACGAGCAATACCAATCAGGAGCAATACCCTTATCATGATTGTCAAAACCCATATTGCCGTCTATAGAAAAAAGTCTGATGATTCCAAATTGATCATAATATTATAACTAAAAATATGTTCAAACACTTCAAACACTTTTGCTCCAACCGACAAGATAAATTGGTCTATAGTCACTTGGATAACTTTTTCTGCCACAGCTAGACGCTAACAAATTTCCATATTGCGGGGAAAAAACCTTTTTGAAATCGACTGGTAAAAGATTTTTGTAAGAATTAGGGCTAGTTTTCTATCAAAAGTAGTCATGAGTATACATGAGTATATTAGTCATCAGGGTCAGATGACTTATTTGAATTTATTTCCAACAGCATCCGTTGTATGATGTTTTTGCGAGATACGATTTGTTTCATTTTGCATGATATTTGAGGAATTTTTTGCGCTGAAAATTAGCTGCAACTAGAGTTGAATTTTCAGAAAAAAAATTTTTAGAAAGGTTTTGGAAGATGGGAAGATTGAAAGAAATTATTGGTGGAAATTAAAGGTGGGAATGAAGATTGGGAGAAATTATTTGCTGATTTAGTTTCCTTGAAGAGCTGACAGAACCAAGTTGAGCTCCGGGCAACTTTATAATCTCGCAAGATTTTTGAATTTTATTTGGAAAATTAAGGGTCAGCTCTTGCGACAATCAGAATATTTGGTATAAATTCTCTCATTTCGACTATTATACAGGAATTACAATATGTGTCACAACAAAACATAAGTTAAAGTTGGATTTTCATGAGAGATTTTCAGATGGCCGTACAATTATTACTGATTGACGTGTTATAGTATGCTCTTGAAGTATGCCTCTATCGGTTAGTTTCGTCTAGATCCTGAAAGAATAGATAAATTTCAACATTTTGTTATCAGTTGGCACTTATTTTATTTGTTTTGAAATTTTATTTGCTATCTATTGGCAACATTACCACAACAAAATTATTGAATCTTAGAATGTTTCCCTAATAGTGTAATTTTTTGATTTTTGTGTTGTTTAAAATTTACCCCTCCAAATTACCCGACTAGCATTATGTAAGGATCATCTCAGATCTGAACCTGATACGGCTTTCCTTACAACTGGTAGGTACCGGATCAGGCACTCTTAACAGGCCCTGATCAGTAATGTAACACCTCAAACTATCAAAACCGGTACAGGCAGACCTAGTAAAATCGGGCCAGGACCGGATTATTTGAAATAGAGAATTTACTTCTACATACATTACAAAAATTGAAAAATCATATATTATTCTGATACGGCTCTGATCCAGCATTTGCTGCTATGGATGAGATGGGTCTTTGCAGTCCCGGGCATGTAATAGGGCATGTCCTGGTAGTAAAATTAGGTATATGAGTTCTGATAGGGGCCGGATGCAAATGCCCTATTACGCCTAACCCTATTATACCCTGATCTGGCCCGGATCATAAAAGGGCATTCCTGCAAAAAGCAGAATTAAATTTTGATGTTTCAAAAATTTTATACTTCACAGTTTTTGAAAAAACATAAAGTATGCATAAAAAAACACATCGAAACGCATTTGCTTTCGTAGAAAAGAATGACAGAAGTGAAACTTTAAAAAATAATAACAGAATGCCATACTGATAATAATGATAGAGTAATAAAATAACATTTTTTTCATTTTCTTAAGAGAGGGAATGATTTTTATTTCACAAAAGTCAAAATTTAACTTTGATAACAGAAACCGAAAACGGTCCTAGGTTGTCACACAAGCTTGGACAAACTTTTTAGCACGAAAACCATTATTCTCAAAACGTTATACACACTAAAAAAAAACTGATATATGTAATTGAAAAATAAAAATATATTTTGAAACTCAGGGCATATTTTTTCGGCAAACAACTGTAAAATTGAACTTTACTGCCATTAGGGAGAAGGTTAGTCTGTGACGCATAATGCCATTTTTTTCTTTTTTTTACGGCGGCAGAAAATGTACCGCCACTTATTCCATATTTTTACGGCAACAGCAAAAATAGCAACATGAGATTATGAAAAATATTTGTTATATTTTCAAACAAATTGTATAACTATGACAACAAAAAATAACAAATATTTTGATTGGATTATGAAATTCTAAATTGAAAGGTTCCCTTGATAAAAATTTGATTTGTTGTTTTGATTTCATGTGTATAAAAAATAGTGCTTTCAATTCAGAGTTAAAGTGACTTTTAGTGTCTCGTATATAACTATCGGATTCCTTACGGTCGGCCACCAAACTATAGACTCAACTCAAAAAGTAGCACTTTAGCTCCTAATTAAATAAGATACTATTTTTCATACGAGTTTTTTTGTTGCCTTGGTTAACAGACTTTTAAAATTATTCAAATTTGAATTTATGTAATATCTTAAATCCTACTCGATTTGCGGTGTTCTAAGCTTTTCGAAATAAACATCTTTTAATTTAATTTAATTCAATTTTATATAATTTTCCACACAAATAGTAGTTTATTGTGTAAATGTTTAATGATATATTTGCGAGAGAATAAAATTCATTAAACATGAACTAATTAAACATGAACCTAATCCTTTGTCTTTCCGACAGAGTAGCATTTAGTATTTTCTTAATAACATAAATTGAATTATTTAAGAATTTAGAGATAAACATAAAATGAATAGAAGAAAACACAATGAATATGAGTTTATTTATTTTTGTACAACTAATTCCATAAAACTAAATAAATTTTATTCAATTTTATAATATATTTGGTCGTTTGGTAATATGAGAATGAAATGAGCTACATTAAAGACATTAAATTTTGCACCATATTGAAAAACCAAAAAACTAATGCTTTTTTACACTGGCAATTCAATTCAAATGAAATTATAGTAAGCATTTGACTTTTTATTCGACAGAGGCATATACGCACTACTTTGAATTTATTATATTTTATATAATTTTATATGAGAGAGGAAATGTTTTTGTTGATTTTTTTATAAAATCACTCATGTTTAAACTAAATAGCTGTTATTTTTATTTTGTTGCGCGAATGTTACGGAACACAATAAAAAAATTTATTTGATTATATTTAACTCTGAAATAAAATTTTTTGATTGTATTTTATAAAAAAATATTGTGACGCTGATGCATAGGCTGACTTCACAACAGCTGTGGAAACATAGTGTTCTGGATATATTTGAGCTAAAATCCATCAAATACTTTAATTAAACGCTAACCAATGTTATATATTTCGCGTAGTTTTAATTATAAAAGTATTAAAAAAAGCAGGATTATCCCAACAAACATAAATTCTGTTGTACGAGAAAAAGTAAAAAAAATGTTTAACCGGAAGTGACAAACCGGAAGTTGGGATGCAGAATTGTTGTAAACCGTACTAAATGCTTATGTTCCATGTTTCATCTAATTCGATTATCAGGTACAGGTGCTATTAAGATTTTAAAAAAACAGGTGCTTGGGGGACACCACAACACTGTGTTCACTATCGCTCAAAAACTAATCATTTCCTTGCCATACATATTTGCATTTTTTTCCAAAGTCTCATCAAAATTCATTCACGAACAAATGTTGTATGCCCGCATCAAACATTGAAAAAATGGTGACACAATAAACAGGAGCTCGGGAGGCCCAACACCACTTATCCCAATACTGTCCAAAAACTAATCAGTTCCTTGTCAATTAAGTCTCCATCTTTTTTCAAAGTGTGATTAAAATTGATTAATCAATGCAGTCTGTATGCTCCTAGCAATCTTTAAAAACAAAGTATAAAAAGTCAGTATTTGTATGGTAGACCCGTCACTTTGATCAATGTGTCCCAAAATATGATAATTATCTTCTCACGCTAATTGAAACCTTTCCCATAAGTTTCATCATGATCATTATTGTAGGCTGTACTGTGCATAAAGACACTGAAAAAACTTCAAAAAATTATTTAAAAATTTTTTTACCGGAAGTGACAAACCGGAAGTTGGGATGCAGAACTGTTGTGAACCGTACTAAATGCTTATGTACCAAGTTTCATCAAAATCGGTTATTAGGGACAGATGTTATTGAGCTTTCAAAAAAACTGTGTATGGGACACCCCCCACCCCCCCACCACTTGTTCACTTCCGCTCAAAAACTAATCATATTCTTGGCATACATGTTTGCATCTTTTTCCAAAGTGTCATCAAGAATTCATTCACAAACGAATCTAGTATGCTTCCAACAAATATAAAAAACATGGTGGAAAAAACCACCTCTTGTATGGTGGACCCATCAACCATTTTTTCAATATACTCCTAAAGCTAATAAAATCTTTCTCATGTTCCTTGAAAGTTTTTATCAACGTTTCATGAAAATCGATTGGTAATTGTAGGCTACAGTAGGCTGAAACAGCTGAAACAGCTGAAAAAAAATGTTTAACCGGAAGCTGGCATGCAAAAATATTGGAAACTGTACTAAAACCTTATATCCCAAGTTTCAATAAGATCATAAGCCCGGATTAGAAGTTATTGAAGATTTAAACTTAAACATTTTCAAAAAACCCACCGCCATTTAGTCTTGATTTGAAATGAATCCAGATCTTCCATTTTCAAGTAAACCTAGATCATTTGCCAGGAAGGTCAACACAACAAACCCACCCACACACAGACGTACACCAACATTTTTATTGGCTATTTAGATAGAGAATGGTCCAAAACAAAAGAAAAAACAAAATTTGAGGTATGTAAGATTTTTTTCCCGATAGATGGCATTACTTCACACAATTTAAAATTGTGGTGAAGTAAAAATTTGATTGTATTTTAAATAAAAATCAACAAAAAACATTTTCGTTCTGATTATATCCAAGCAATAATTTCAAACTAATGCACATTTCCCTCTCTTGAATATTGAAAAAAGGAAAGGTTTTGATTAAATTGAAATAATTTCCCTTGTGAAAAAAATTATTTTATGATTGTTTTTTGGATTCTCATTAGTATAAAATTTTATGATTTTTTAATTGTAGATTAATTTATTTTCAAAAGACCAAACAATTAAATAGGTATAGAAATTGAATCAAATTTATTTAATTGTTTGGAATTAATGATACAAAAAAATAAAATTAAATTCATTGTTGCTTTTTATTCGTTTTACTTATTTTATCAATGAATTTTAAAATAATTCAATTTATATTAAAACACTTTTCAGTAATATGACTCATACAAATAATGTTGAGCACTGCTCGCCTTTATTCCAAGGAAATTGCAACCGGTATTCTGTATACCAAACTCGATACTCTGCATTCGATAAAGAAATTCGATTCGATTAATGCATCAATTATATTTCCATCATTACATAGAGGGACATAAACTACAGCAGTAACTTTGACAACTGAACGATCTCCACGATTCTCCACGTCAAATATGATACATGGAATACAATGTCCAATACAGTTGCTGACTTTATCATGATTTCCAAATGATCACAATGTCCACAATAGAATTGACTGGTTTTAATACAAATGTTATAATGGCACAACAGGATAATGATGATGAAATTAAACTTTGTATTGTTCCTCAAACATATATAACAAGCTTAAATTAGAACAAGTTCAAGCACCCACTGGTGACAAAAAAGTATTATGTTAGACTTCCACTGGAAAATTTCGCTCACATATTCCTAAGAATATGCGACGAATAGTGTTTTCGGCAGATTACAGAACCTTCCCCATTCAGGCATTTGCGCTAGTAAAAAACTTTTGAAAACTAAATATTTTTGGCCTAACATGAACGTGGATAACCGGCCAAAATATGCATTAGCTGTCAGAGGTAAAAAGTCACACGTCATATTGAATCTTGAATCAAAAATCACAAATCAATTGATCAGTTTTGAATATCGATATCCCAGCCTAAAGGTTCGATCATATTCATATAGATTCTGTCGGTCTTTTGTCTTTATCTAATAGAAATGGGTGCATTCCAACCATTATGGATATTGGATATATGCACACCGTATACAAACGATGTCTACAGACTTTTCCAATGAAAGACAGTACAGTAGTGATCATTCGGAGCGATCAAGTTCCTATAGTCCTTCTTGGAATGTGTATTTTCAGTAGAAAGGAGGGGCTGAAATCTCACATCTCTGAGATATCAAGACTTCGGTCTGGGTAAGGATTTTGATATAGTTTCGGCAAAACACTTTTATGAGGACATGGTTTTTAGTTTTGGGCAGCGATGTATATCAAACATAACTCTTTGTTAAAGTACAAGTAATTTTTTATCTCTGTTTAGAAATTTATTACAAAACTAACACGAAACATCAATAGGTTGCCGGAAAATTATAACAGATCATATATTAACACAATTTAGTGAAAAGATGATACACTCAGCAAACTACTCAAAAATCTCTCCATTTAGCGTTTCGAGAAAATATAACAAAATCACAAATTCATATTTGTTTCAAAATTTTAAAAATATTGTAAAAATTAAATAAACTCAAACTTTTTTTAAAATTCCAAAAATTAGAATAATATCAAATATTTAAACTTTTTCTAAATTCCAATAATATTCCAAAAATTCTTAAAAATTCTAACTTTTCCAAAATTTCAAAAATATTGCAAAAATTATTATAAAATCAAAAATTCAACCTTTTTCAAAATTCTAAAAATATTCCAAAAATTCTTACAAAATGAAAAATTAAAACTTTTTCCAAAATTCTTAAAATATTGCAAAAATTATTACAAAATCAAAAATACAAACTTTTTTTAAAATTCCAAAAATATTTCAAAAACTATAACAAATTCAAAAATGTCAATGTCCAATTTCATTTTCAATTACATCCACATCATAAAAACAGATAAATTTTTTTTTCCAAAAATCATTTTTTGACACACTTGACATTGTTTTTTTGACAAACTTATAATGCCATAATTCTCTATAGTAATAATAAAATTTCATGCCATACAAATTACTAATTTTATTTTTTTCCGAAAAAATGGATAAAAAAGTAAATAAAAATCTTTCTTTTGACACACTTGACAACATTTTTTTGACAAACTTATAATGCCAAATTCTCAGTAATAATAATAAAATTTCATTTCAAACAAATAATTAATTTTATTTTTTTCCAAAAAATTGGGTGAAAAAATAAATAAAAATCTTTCTTCTCTCAATAACAATAATGAAATTTCATTTCAAACAAATAACTAATTTTTTTTTTCCAAAAAATTGGGTAAAAAAATAAATAAAAATCTTTCTTTTGACACACTTGACAACATTTCTTTGACAAACTTCTAGCAATAATTTAGTTTTTGATCTCACGATTGGTTTATCTATTCTCCTATCATATATTCTCCGAATGTAGAGATCAGTTTTTATTGAATTGTAATTTTTTTTATTTTTGTAAAATCAAGGAATCAATCTTGGATTGATTCGATTGGTCGGAACTTTATAAAGTTTTGTTCGTACAAAGAAGGAATTTAGGACCAATTTTCAAACTCGTCTAGATTTTTGTTAAAACGTTTTTTTTACGGCAAATGATTTGAGCTGGTAAACGTTGTTCTCCTTTTAATTTAAACACAATATTGGATGGATCAACCTTTTAATAAAGTAAAATGTAACGAAAATCGTCAGATATAGAACATGATTTGTATTACTCTAAAGTAAAAAGTGTTAGCCATGTAAATGGACACGTTATTCTGGTTGAAAATGTTCCCTCTATTATATCACCGATTTTAAAGCCAGAATACCGAGCTCCTAAACCCACTCTGTCAATTTAAATTTAAATACCAATTTAAAAAGCAACACCACTAAAAATAATTTTGAAATGCTAATTCATGCAAAAGTCTTTCTACCTTATATTGTTTTGTTATTATTTCTCGTTAAACAAACATTGGTTCCCCAATTTCCCAAACAATGTCCTACCTACAAACAAAAATCCACAATCTTATTACAATTCGCATAAAACTTACTAAATTCTCATATTCACAACAAAAAGGACATAAACGCACGAAAACAAGAAATTCGAAAACCTAATAAAAAACTTCTCCAAATTGTAAAGATTTTGTCAAGCGACAATTATTTGCTTTATTCTTCCATTTGTTATTATTTCTATGTTGTAACTTTCACGATCCTTTTTATGTTATGTTATGTGTCACAACATAGAAACGTTTACAAAAGGGGATGATGAAAACCAGGAATTATGTTGATGTCGATCATAATGTAATCGAGAATAGAATAAATATAATTTCTTTATGCTCAAATAACTTTCAATAAGGGAAATTATATTTATATATTTATATAGACAGGACGATTTCCTGGTTCTATATAAGAATATGTTAGAGAAAATTGTAGCTATCCATTGTGAATCAATTGAATGTTTTGAAATATAATTTGTTTGTGTAAAGTGAAATAATTTTATTTATTGAAATATTAAAAAACATGAAAAATTGTCTATTTTTGACAGAGTCGTACGTACGTTTTACAAAACTTTTACTTTTTATCTTACTTCCATATTCAACAAGTTCTCCATATTATCAATCGGTATTCAGGTGGAGAATATACATGAAATTAACAAAAAATAACCCAAAGTGAAAGAACTAAAAAAACTACAAAGTAAACTTCTGAACTTTAAATAATAAACAGGTACTAAAATACTACAGTTGAGTAAACAAACAATATAATAAGAGCATTAACAAATACTAGAGAGAAATTTAAGGAAATAAAGTAAATAATCAATGTAATTTAAATTCCACCACCTCCTTCATTCATTTATCTGTAACAGTAATTGTTAGAATTTAAATAAAATTGTTATAACATCAAACCACAATTAATGCTATTGAACGTGATTCAATCTATGTTAATAGTTTTTTAAGATAGCAACTGGCAGACTTTATGAGACTAAATTAATGAATACTTCGTATCACAATTTACCTTTTGTTGAATTCCCACCAACCAACACCAAATTAAAAGCAATATTTTCGTAAAATTAATTATAAACTATCTTGAAATTAATGACAATTTTATTGTTATGGTTATTTAGTAAATAGTAAATATTCAATTTAACTGAGTGGAAAAGAGTCACCCATCCCACTTATGGAATCGATAAAAGTATTATAATAATTAACAAAACCCAAACCATTTATTAAAACTTCAAATAAACCAAACAAATACAAACTGGGAAGAATTGACAATTGTCATAATAATTAGAAATAATTTTGTAATAACATAACTAATAAGTATTCCAATTGAAGTCAAATAGAACTATCAGCTAGATTGTGAAAATTTGAAAAGCGGGATGTTTCAATTATTTATTTACTTTTTCAAATTGAAATTGTGGAAAAACAGTTGTAGAAAACGTAATTGTGATTTTTGTAGATTTTGAAGACTATTTCTATATAGAAAGGAGATAATCTATGTTTTAAAATTATTACAATTTTTTTAGTTGATGTATTACACAACTAATATAAGTTAATTTATTAACAAAAATAAATTTAATAAAATATAATGGTATAAGGTGTTGAATTTCCAAGAAAAAAAAGTTGTCCACGGAATTTAATATCTACGTGTTGCCATTAGTTCGATGTAGGAGTTATATGTAGTTTAATCCATGTCTCAATGTGGAATTGAAGTGTTGACACCGTTGTGCTGGTAAGATCATGAAACGTTAAGACGTTACAAATATGAAAAAAAATGTTGGTCCTTCGAGCCGGATCCGTAGCAAAGCTTTCGAACCATGCCCAACTAGCAAACTTACTTCTCAGTTTTGAGTTATATCAACTTTAACTTCAATAAAGCTTCGCTAAAGCTTCTAAGTGTAAGCGAGTTATATTTTACTTCTATAAAGTTTCGAGAGAACTTCCACAGAGAAGTTCTATCAACCACCGGAGTGAAAGCTTCTAGAATACTTCTATATTTAATATTAGAAGCGTTACCGAAACTTATCTACACAACACTAAATAATGCTTCCGAAAAAAGGTTATAGAAGTTATAGATGTCATTAGGATTGTAGTTGTTTTGGTTGTAACTGTTTAAAGATCTTATAGAAGTTCCCAGTTCTCATAATCTCTTGCTTCAATATTTGAAATGAAATATGTCAAATTGACGGAAGCTATTGCTTCTATTAATTCAGCTAGAGGAGTACACATGTTGTTGTGACCTATTAAAAATCCAATTACAAAACTCTTTATTTAAAAATAAATATTGTTCAAATAAATGTGTAAGTACGGTAAAAGTTAATGATTGAAAAATGTAACCCCTTAATGTTGCTATACCTAAAATCTTTAAACTAATAAAACAAATAGAAAAAAGAGTTATCAATATTCTTTTACGTCTATTATAAAGAAACAAACCTGTTAAGAACGTAAATCTCTGATTATGATTTCATCGTTAAAAAACCCATTGAAGTTACTTGCCATATACCTTTCTCCATAAAAAGTAAGCCCCTGAATTATACTATATTTTCTACATCTAAATTAAAAAACTAAATTCTATGGAAGTCTTATAGAAGCTATTGTTATTGTTACTCAAAGATATTTATTGTTTCTTTACATATAAACTAACCGATTGGATAGCGTGTGGAACAAACGATCGAAGGACCAGAGTTCAAAACTTGATGCGACCGTAAACAAAAACATAAATTAAAACACAACATAATAACATAGCCAATAACAATAATTACGTTAAAAAAGTGTAGATATATAAAAAAATATTGTAATATTTTTGTCACATTTTTTAAAAGCTTCTATAAGACTTCTAAAGATTGCTTAAAAAGTGCTATTAGAAGCACTTTTCAGAAGCTGTAACTTGTGAAACCATAAATTCTATTTAGCTTGCATAACTGCTTACAAAAGACCAAACCGAAGTTATTTCCGAAGTCTTTTACAAATCATAGCTTCGTTAAAGGCGGGCAAATTTCTCCAAATGGCCTTTATAGAAACCGCTTAGAAGTTATAAAGAAACTATGAAGGTGGAGAAGCTAATTTCAGTAAGACTTTTTAGTGTTTTAAAAGAAGTTAAAATGCTGGTTGGGTGGTTTCATCTCAGATTTGCGGGGTTTATGATAATTTTAAAGGACAGATATCCTGACTGACATTCTTAACAACAGCTATCTTTAAAATGTATAACTTACAAAAACAGGCCAGGCAGCTGTTTAATAATAATGTTGTATAATAAAATATTATGGAAACATAGTCTTAAATTAATATTTAGTGAGATAACACTACAAAATAACCACCATGATCAACAAAATATGACCATCACGCCTAATGAAAAATACGAAACATTTTGAACAGTATATATTTATTATTTTTCAGTAGGTGTGATGGTATAAAACTGTTATATCATTTTTCGTCATTTGTTTTTTTTTCTTTTAAGTCGCGCCTATAGATGTTTCACAACAAAAACTAATCTCGAATAACCGAATCCAGTTTATCTTTGATTTGCTTTAATTGTGCATCGGTGTTTATTACTATTCTAAAAAGCTAATAAATTGAGGTATTTTTCACGCTTAGTTGACAACTTAAAGTCTGGCACAAACAACAAAAATTATTGCACTATGAACACCATTTATCACTTTCTAGTCTGCGCTTACCTGACCACCTTGAAGTCAGTATCATCCAGACTAGAATTTTACCTAGGCATGTCTTATTATTATCCGTGTTGGATCAAGGTCTATCAACACAACCTTTAATAGCGTATTTTACAGCTGGAGCTACCAGAAATTACATCAGATTTCCCTATTTGAGAATATAATATTTGTCATGATTCGTTTCGGACTGTGTAAGCGTAACTCATACCTAGTAAATGCAGGATTCGGGTGAACTAGGATATGATCAGAAATCACATATGGTTGCCCTATTATGGTTTGCCGTATTTGATCTGATCTGAGTCCTATTTTATTTTACATGAGCTCCATGTTTATTTCACGTATATAATTTAGTTATATTGAAAAAAATAAATTTGTTGCTGCACTGTTTTAGATTTTGCTCAAACTTTGTGGAAATGTTCTTTAAGGTTCTAAATACCTAAATCCATAACAATTTAATTTTCGCACGTCCCAGTCCACAGTCCCAGTCCGCAATTAAAAAGCCTTTATTTTGTCTTTTGCGGTTTTAGCTGCACAATATGTTTTTTCGGATGCGTCGGAGAACCCATGAACTTGTGTT
The DNA here is from genome assembly GCA_963693315.1 of Diogma glabrata. Classification (NCBI taxonomy): domain Eukaryota; kingdom Metazoa; phylum Arthropoda; class Insecta; order Diptera; family Cylindrotomidae; genus Diogma; species Diogma glabrata. Next base: position 254,359,022 of record OY856188.1, on the reverse strand, counting down.
ATTCCATTAGATATATGTAGCCATCTGGATATTTGTATTTGTTTTATAAGTTTTAATTCTTGCTGAAATGTTATCCATTCCTTCATAATATGATCTGGCAACTGTTGATACCATTCCACTTTTTCCAGCCAAAGACTCTGGAATAAATTTTTTATTGATATAAAAATAAGTGCTAACCAGCCAAAAGGATCAAAAATTTTTGAGGCTTCAGAAAAAAATTCTCTTTTCATTATAGTTTTGGGTATGGTGTCTTAAATATTTACTTTAACGCCGAAAGAGTCAGTTTTCGGATGCCACTGTATTTCTAAAGTCGTAACAGTGGAACCAATTTCTAAATCAATTGGTTTTAAATAAAGATCACTTCTAGGCCGGAAGGCAGCATTGCAAATGAAAAAGTCATTTGATGCCGGTTGATTTTTATTTATTATAATTAATTAACTCCAGCTGATGATATATCTGGCGGTCAGCTGCTAAATTAGTGGGGGGTGTGGTTGTGGGGGAGTTTTACACTGGTAAAAAAACGAATTCCAAAAGTAATTTGATGCCGCCTTAAAATTTGTATGATACATGTTTACACCATAACAATTGAAAAAAAAGTGATCAGCTGATTGGCGGATGGGGGATTATAGGTCAGCTCCTCGTATACATTAGTATAAAAATGCAATATAATCAAGACATTTCGCATAGGATCTTGATGAAACTTTGGCAAATGATACAGGTTCACCTGAAAATGGAAGATCTGAATTCATTTTAAATTTGGACAAAATGGCGAGGGGTCTTCCGAACAATTCTAAGTTTAAATCTTCAATAACTTCTAATCCTGACTTATGATCTTATGAAAACTTGGTATATAAAGTTTTAGTATTGTTTTCAATATTTCTGGATACCAACTTCCGGTTTGACACTTCCGGTTAAAAAGTTTTTTTCCAGGTGTTTATCCCTACTGTAGCCCACAATTACCGATCGATTTTCATGAAACGTTGGTAAAAGCTTTCAAGTAACATGAGGAAGATTTTATTAGCTTTTGGAGTACATTGGAAAAAGGAGGGGGGGTCCGCCATACAACAGGTGGGTTTTCCACAATGTTTTTTATGTTTGTTGGGAGCATAAAACATTCGTTCGTGAATGAATTTTAATGACACTTTGGAAAAAGATGGAAATATGTATGGTAAGTAACTGATTAGTTTTCGAGCGATAGTGAACAAAGTGGTGGGGGGGTCCCCCAAACACCTGTTTTTTTTAAAGCTTAATAACATCTGTACCTGATAATCGAATTGAATGAAACTTGGTACATAAACATTTGGTACGGTTCACAACAGTTCTGCATCCCAACTTTCGGTTTTTCATTTCCGGTAAAAAATTTTGGCTAGTAAGTTTTTGAAGTTTTTTCAGTGCCTTTATGCACCACACTGCAGCTTACAATAATGAATTGATTATGATGAAACTTATGGAAAATATTTCAATTAGTGAAAGATAATTATCACCTTTTGGGACACATTGATCAAAGTGGCGGGGGGTCTACCATACAATTGCTGACTTTTCGCACTTGGTTTTTAAAGTTTGTCGGGAGCATACAGACTTCATTAATTAATCAATTTTAGTTACACTTTGCCAAAATATGGAGACTTAAATGACAAAGAACTGATCAGTTTTTGGACAGTATTGAGATAAGTGGTTGGGGGCCTCACGAACACCTGTTTATTGTGTCACCATTTTTTCAATGTTTGTTGGGAGCATAAAACATTCGTTCGTGAATGAATTTTGATGAGACTTTGAAAAAAGATTTGCAAATATGTATGGCAAGGATCAAATTAGTTTTTAAGTGATAGTGAACAAAGTGGTGTGGGGTCCCCGAGCACATGTTTCTTTTAATCTTAATAGCACCTGATAATAGCAACTGATAATCGAATTAAATGAGACTTGGTACATAAGCATTTAGTACGGTTCACACCAGTTCTGCATCCCAACTTCCGGCTTCTCACTTCCGGTAAACATTTTTTTTAAATTTTTTTCGTACAACAGAATTGATGTTTGTTGTGATACTACTGCTTACTTTAATATTTTTATAATTAGAACTACGTTAAATATATAACATTGGTTAGCCTTTAATTAAAGAATTTTTTTCTTCGCTTCTATTAAAGATAGAAACCTATAATTTGTTTTATTTTAAAGTTAAAAGATGCTAGTTTACAAAAAAATTAATATTAATAAAAGTTATTGACAAATTCCTATTGTTATACACAAATAAAACTTTCAAATCGATCTTTAGTCATTGCCCCACTCACCAAATTAGTTTTTAGTATAATCATCGTTTTCTACGTTTCATTCCCTATAAAAAATGCATTTTTAGTTGGAGAATGGAGAAATGGAGAAATGATGTTTACTGCAAGAAATAAATTTATTTATCGAGCGCGGGACCACATAAAATTTCATATATGGGTCATTCCTTTACATACCGAATAGATTAGGACAAAATGTGACCAAGACATTTTTGATTCAGCTGAAAATTTTTTTATTCATCTCATTCTGAGATACACAATTGTAATATTGATAAACTACAAAGAAACTTCAAAGACTGCCAAATGTAAACGTTTGTCTGTCGAATGTATGGATTTAAAAGCATTATCGACGTAAATGTGGCACGAGTTGCTGCTTTTACGAAAACATTTAAGATTCAAATCTTTATCTCATATTTCAATAGATAATTAATTATAGCTATATAAAGCTATAGAAAGTTACTATACTGCCGCCATAAAAATGTGAGTTGCTTTACAGCCGCCGTAAAAAAGAAAAAATAGCGTTACCTTACAGCAACTTTGATTATATATTAAAAAAGTAAAACTCTAACCTTCGAAAGTAAAGTTAAATTTTACAGCTGTTTGCCGAAACAAAATATTGTTCCTTACTTAGATTCAATGATCCCTCAAAACTTTTACTGCGCAGTTAAAAATAAGCTGAATATGTAAGGCAAAATGCTTCCTATATAGGTCCTACGAAAGTCTTCATTATAAAACAATGCAAAGCTTGCTTTAAAAATTAATTTAATGCTCTTTGCATTAGCAAGTTGTTTTCAAACTTATACTATTTCTTTAAAAAATAAATTATGATGGAAGAGTTGTACTAAAATTTCTAGTTTTGCATTAGAATTAGTTTTAATGCAACACTCGCTTTGCAATTTAATAATAACTAGCTTTATATAACACATATATAGCAAGTCTTGTATTAAAAAATGCAGTAACTTTTTCAACTGTGTGTCCAGCTGACGGTTTTACCCTCGAAATGCCTGCAGCTGATTCTCGCTTTTATACTCTTAATAGCGTTATAATTCATCAGTATGAATTTCATCTGGCATCAAATGACTTGACCATATCGCGTGTTGATATAGATATATATACGAGTAGCTGACCTATAATCCGCCATCCGCCAATCAGTTGATCACTTTTTTTTCAATTGTTATGGTCTGAAAAAGTCTGAAAGAAAATAAGAGTTAGCCACAAGTCTGATGGCTAACTCTTATTTTCTACATCACAAATAATTAATCTATCGATAAAAATTAAATTCAATCGGCATCAAAACACTTACAAAAATGCAACGCTGCCTCCCAGTCTATTCTGGTATATTTTCAAGAAATCTTTGCTCATTTAAAGTCCATTTTCTCAAATTACTTTAAATAGTTATTAGATCGTTCTTTATTGCAATGGCACTATTAACAGTATCACATGACGGCATTGGTCGTCTACATAGATGTCATTTTTTAAAACAAATGTAGAGATTGGATATTTTTGTTGGGCCTGTCATTAAGTTATCATTAAGAGAAACTCCAGTACTGGATTCTCATTTTCGTTGTAGTACTGGATTCCTTTATTACTCCGTGATGTGAAAGAAAGAATAAAAATGTATCCCTATCTTTATTAGGAACTAACACCATATGTCCTATCTCTTCCTATCCCTGCATAAAATGTTTGTTTAAATTATTATACTCTTCATCTCTTGTAAACTTTCGTTCCATTGCGTGCAGTCGATGCAAAGCAATATAGAACAACCGCCCTAAGCATATCATTGGTTGTTTTAGCAACAATGGTACTACATACTGCCCTCTTATTTTCTGTAAGTGGCGTTGTTAAATATTTTTTCACATAATTTTTCTTCTTCGGTAAGATGTTGGGATTTTTCTAAAGATTCTTCTTCAGAAAATTTCAAAACAGATTTATTTTCATCTTTTGGTGTTACTTCAGTTACGATTGAGACTCGCGTAGAAATTGTAAAAATATCACCGCTAGGTAGGCAAATGGCCTGATACTATCCACCCAAAAATCGTATTCTGCACAATAGGTTTATTTTTTCCATGTGATATTCGTCCATCTAGAAATGTATGCAAGACATGATCTGCTCAATTTAAAACATCAATACTCCCTGGTGTATTAAATGAAGGATCAGCTAAATTTAGGTCTTTAATATGATGCCATTCTTCCTTAGTATAGTCTTACTAGGAAAAATATTTGTTATTTCTGATACAGTATATGTCGTTATTTTTATCGGTTCTGAATTGGTGTAAGTTTATGTCACAATCAATCCAATACAGGTACTTACGGTTCCTACCTTTCTTTTTCCCATTCCATTCATTTTAAGATTGACTCTTTGTTGTGGAATATCATAAATTTCGCTTACGGAAATTATTGCAGTGGGTAAAAGCGTTTGACCAAACTTCAAAGGTGTGTTACTACTAAATTCTTTATTAACTAAAGTTACGTTAACTGTATTGGGAAGATTATTCGTATCAACATCATTGTTTGGAACCTGATCTACGAAGCTTTTCGGATGACTGTATACTACATTCATATGCAGCAATATGTGATGTTTGCGAAAACATTTGATGCATCTTATCTTTGATTTACAATTATAAACCGATTGCGTTTTGTTAAAGTACCTGTTATTAGTTTTAATAAAGTCGCTGCTAACAATTCATTTGCTTAAACTTTGGACACTTATACAGAACATGAGAGACCGTAGTGCAAACTATACATGCAACTTCTACTATTCACTCTTCTTCAAGTTTCATCAGCTTCATGATGTAACTGTCTAATATTATTAACATCAGCGATTGGAAATGGTTTTGTTTTCATGAGTTTGTCTATAAAATCATTTATTTTTAATCGCTTACGGTCGTATCTTTTAAGTAATTTTTGCAAAGCTTCTAGCTTTTTCAAAGATAAGGGCGAAGTTTATTTTCTCTATCCACACCGTCGACAAACAACAACCGTTTCACCGCCGGAAACACCGTCGTAACAATAATGACAATGTTAAATATAAAAAATGCATATCCAGTTTTATTCATACATAGGTACATTTATATAATACATATAATAATATTGAGAAACAAATGGTTTTGGTGGTACTTCTTTTAGTGTGTTGTAAAAACAGATTATTCAGCTTCAACAGCTTTCGCTGAACACATGCACAAGTTTTAATCTGTCAATAGATATTGATAGTTGTCTACATTTAATAGACTTTTTCAGTAAACATTGAATGATTTTGTACGCAACTTCGTATATGGTTTGAAAATCTTTGTACTGCTTATCTAACCTGATAAAAACAGAAGTAACAGCTGCGAACCCTAACAGTAAATCGGTTTATACCATTTCAGATATAGGATAATAATTTAGAAGAAAAAAGTGGTATTAAGATAATTTTAGAGCATTATAAGAGAAACAAGTTTTAGTAAAACGACAAATTCTTATGAAAACTAGATAAACAAATATTTAGTAACGCTTATGCTTTAAACTTTCACTTCTCACATTGTTCTCGTTGCACAATATACTATTTTCATTTTTTTTAAAACAGTAAAATATTAAAAATTCGCATTTCCACCCTTTAATGTAGAAATCTTAAATATTTTGGCATAAACCAGAATTTATTTAAATAAATTTTAAATTTTTGTTTTAACTTTGCTATAAAAAATACTCATCCTAAGAAAAATGTTTTTTTCTGATGCTTTTTATATAATAATATCTTTAAAAAAACATTCAAGCAAATTCCGTATAATCAATTTATAATTATATAATTCTTTTAAAAGAAAAACCAATTTCCTTAAAACTTCCGCATTAAAACATAAATAATTCGTGACCCATTTTAACTTGAATGAAAAGCTAAAGGATAAAATATTGTTCTCGTTTGTTTTTTTTTTTTTTGGTTTTCATTTTTTTTTTTTGCAATTTTGTATAACAATTTTAAAAAGATAAATAATTAGTGTAATTAATTAAAAAGCTTTTAATATTATTTATATTTATAAATAAAAAAAAATATAACACAAAATAGTTGAATTTTTTATGCTTATTCATTGGATTTTGTAGTTTGGTGGAAAACTGGTTTTCATTATGTTGGTTGAATGGTAAATAATTAATAACTTAAACGAAGTGTGGTGAAATTGATTTTAATTTTTTATTAAAATGGAATACGTTAACACGTAAATAAAATAAATGTTAGAATATATAGATACATACATATATAAATTGGTACATAGTATGTTCATAATATTGCGTTTGAAAAGAAAAGTAGCGATTTTTGGAATATGGAAAGAACCTGTAATGCCCTTAACCACTTTACCATAAAATCCTTAACCACTTTACCCATACCACTTTACCTAATTAAAAGATTCGAATTTTGATGAAGTGAACGAAAAAGGTTTGCAACATGAATATCAGTTTTTGTTGATTTGCAATTTTTTTGTTTAATTTTTTATCTACGGGTGCGCCAACCACGTGTACCTCAGTCCCTGATATTGACATATGAGTTGAGTTTGAGTATGAATTTCTTGTTTAGCTATCCATTCATTAAAAAAATAGGTTTTGCGTCCATCAACACACAAAAACTTTGTTGTTGTGAGACCCAGGTCTTATAAGGTTTTTATGTGTTATTGTAATAAATATTGTTATCATGTTTTCTTTCTTCGAATAGCTCCGAGCCTAAGTAATCGAAAATCTTAAAAAGTATTTTGAATGATAGAAAAATTAGTAAGTTTTTAAAGAAAAACATAGTAAAGTACCAAATACTAATAGTTATATTTATTAAGGGGGAGGTTATGAGAAGGGGTAAATACACAATTTAAAAACCCGGTCAAGTGAGGTGTCGTTTGAAAGAGCACCAAAATTAAGAAACAATACAATTTTTTTTAGAATTTTGCGGTTGACCGTTTTTGAATTATTCTCAAAAAAGTGCAACAAAAAGTTTATATCCCCCCCCCCCTATACGTTTTTTCGTTGATTGACAGAAAAATTTGAAAAAACTCATAGAGATAGAATATTTGATAAGCCCTTAACGAAAAATATAGCGAAGCTTCAAGTGATTTTATTTCTATGTGTTTAGGGGATGGGAGTGGGGAAGGGTGAAAAAAGGTTTTTTGACTTGCATGAGTGGGGTGTCATTTGAAAGAACACCAAAATTAAGAAACATTACAATTTTTTTTAGAATTTTGCGGTGCACCGTTTTTGAATTATTCTAAAAAAAGTGCAACAAAAAGTTGGTCCCCCCTATACGTTTCTTCGTTGATTGACAGAAAAATTTAAAAAAATTCATGAAGATAGGAAATTTGATAAGCCCTTAACGAAAAATATAGCGAAGCTTCAAGTGATTTTATTTCTATGTGTTTAGGGGGCATGAGTGGAGAAGGATGAAAAAATGTTTTTTGGCTCGCATGAGTGGGATGTCATTTGAAAGAGCACCAAAATTAAGAAACATTACAATTTTTTTTAGAATTTTGCGATGCACCGTTTTTGAATTATTCTCAAAAAAGTGCAACAAAAAGTTGGTCCCCCCCCCCTATACGTTTCTTCGTTGATTGAAAGAAAATTTTGAAAAAATTCACAGAGATAGGAAATTTGATATACCCTTAACGAAAAATACAGCGAAGTTTCAAGTGATTTATTTCTATGTGTTTAGGGGATGGTAGTGGAGAAGGGTGAAAAAAGGTTTTTTGGCTCGCATGAGTGGAGTGTCATATGAAAGAATACCAAAATTAAAAAACATTACAATTTTTTTAGAATCTTGCGATGCACAGTTTTTGAATTATTGTCAAAAAAGTCCTACTTTTAGTGTTAACAACCACTCAACCCCTAAATTTCGTCGTTGATTAACAGAATTGAGTCGTTCCTTAGCTACCATAAACAGCTATGGATAACATTTAACCTAAAGTAATATTTTTTATATCATTTCGATCAATTTAGATGAGATTGACATTTACTACTGATATTTACGATGAACCATTTATTTTTTAGGTGTCTATGGTCTGGAAATATAAACCCTTTACAACACAACTTTATGTTAATTATTTTGATATTATTATTTAATAATAATATCCATTTATAGTAATAAGTCAAAATTCGGCGAATTTAAATTTTTAATTACTCCGAGACAGACTCAAACTTTCTAAGCATATTATTTTTTATTTAAAATTTTAGTAAATCTGGATTACTAATTTATAGTGAATTTTAAATATTTTGATCCGTTCAGTTTGGAAACAAAAAGAAGGAAAGGGGCAGGGTTAAAACGCACATTTTGACAAAACTTAAAATTAAAGAACGCATTACAATGTTAAACAATTGTATTTTCATTAAAACCTTTCTCGGTGCAGCAAAAACGATTTTTTCCCTTTCCTCACTCCACATTGCAAAATTAATAAACACTCTATGACGTAAGCCACGAAATTAATTGGTTTACTTTAGGATGATTACACTTTAACCTAAATATTCTAAAGCCCGATTTTCAATATTCTCTATAACTAACAAAGGTTTACAGCCACGTTTATTCGGATTCCCAAAACTCCAATCTACATAGTCTAATTCATTTCACATTTATTCAATTCAGTTTCTAAAATATTATTTTAAATTTGCTTAAACATGAACAAAATTTTGGTAACAAAAAATAAAATTTAATCTAAACCAAATAACTAAATTCTTTTCCCAAAACAGAACATCCTCCATATACTAAGCAACGTCCAGTGAGCAAAATGAAAAAAAAAACAAAAAAATCAACCACATCCAGTAATGTAAAAAAAAATTATTTGAAATACAGAAGTTAAATTTTCTAAATTTTTCCACTACGTTTTCATATTTTGTGCCTTTTTTTAAGGATAGTTAGGGTTATGATATGGAAAAATTGTTTATGTATTTTATTAAAAAATTGTTATAACTTTTAGAGGGTTTTGTATCATAGCATCATCAAACAACAATTAGCATTGTTCTATATTACGTTAAAATAAAACGAAAGTGAAAATTCATGAATTATTTTTTGTGGTTGGATAATGTAAAAATATTCAGTGAAATTTAATTAATTTGCTGATGCTGTTATATAATTCATTTGATTAGAGGGTAATTCAATGTTTACAAAAAAGAGTAGTTATATTACAATAATTATTGTTTTAATTTCTGCAAACGTATCTAAAAATAGATCTTGGTTTGTATTTGGCCCTTTTTGTGAAGCATACAATATAACATACAAACCAACATGCATGAACAATGAACTTCCTCAGGGACATTTGATTCAAAATGATCTGGCTAATCGATACATTTTGTTATGTCTAAATAATGTTTATTCTGAGTTTAAATTAATAACCGCTGGTATATCCCTCGACTTTGTTTAGTCCCCAGTTAAATTTTTCAAATAAATATATATATTTATATATATATATATATATATATATATATATATATATATATATATATATATATATATATATATATATATATATATATATATATATATATATATATATATATATATATATATATATATATATACATATATATATATATATATATATACATATATATATATATATATATATATATATATATATATATATGTATATATATATATATATATATATATATATATATATATATATATATATATATATATATATATATATATATATATATATATATATATATATATATATATATATATATATATATATATATATATATATATATATATATATATATATATATATATATATATATATATATATATAAATATTTATTTGAAAAATTTAACTGAAAAATTTAAAAAAAAATATATATATATATATATATATATATATATATATATATATATATATATATATATATATATATATATATATATATATATATATATATATATATATATATATATATATATATTGCGGTAAATGATGTCAACGTGGTAAATGACGTCATTCCCGGTAATTGATGTCAATTACCTAAAAATTGGTAAATGTTGTAAATGTAGACATTCCCCGGTTATTAACGTCAATCCCCAGTTTAGTTGAAGAATGATGTTAAATGCCCCGGTAACATAAATATAATAAAGAAAGTGATAATTATTTTTATACTATAACTGATAACTACTACTTTTTTCTATATGAGTTGATGTGTATCGTCTAAAATTTTTGGTGGCCGCCACAAGTCAGTTATCCCTGTGGTAACATTTCTGACACTGATACATTGGTTTGCAAACCAAATTATTATGTATGGTTAAAGTATAATAGTATTATAGTGAAGTAAGTAGTATAGTGAATTCTATGAATTCACACAAAGTATTGTCTAGAAATTTAATGCGAAAATCCCATATAATGTAAAAACATTTCCATACCTTTCAATTGAAAAAATTCCAATTACTTCTTTACTTACTTGAGTTTAATTGATCTCAAAAATCTAAAAGTATAATAGTACATTATTTAATTAGGAGCTAAAGTGATACTTTTTGTGTTGAGTCTATAGTTTGTGTATTATCAGTGCATTATTTGAGATTTATCATCATTTACCACCAACTTTGGTAAATGACGTCAATGACCAGTGAAAGATGTACATTTAAGTTTAAATTATGTTTTTTTACAACATTTACCTACATAATTTAATCATTTTGGTTAATGAGGTCATTGACCGGGGAATGACGACAATTACCAATTTTCGTCTTTTACCGTAACATATATATCAACGAACTGTTGAAAATCACCAGTAACAAAATAAATAATTTTGAAGATTATAGTACACGGCACAATGGTTAAAATAGCAATGGTTAAAATGCATGAAGGAATAAATCCCGTCCGGAGAAACCCATCCATCAATGTAAACAAAAACCTAAATATGTCGCCTATCAATTTTAATTCCACCAAAACACAGCTACCACAGTTTCCAGATCGAAAATCGAGTTCCCCAACGATATTTCAATTAGGATGTGTGACGAACAAATAGACGAATTCTATTTGTCATAATCACATAATGCAGAAGTTACTGAAAAATTAATCACAAAATAGAAACCAATAGTGTGTAAAAACAAGATGTATTCTTAAATTGCCTAAAATGGCTGGTTTTATTTAAACTTTGATGAAATAAGATTTTCGTAAATTTAAATTGGCGGATTTTAATTTAATTTCATACAAAACATTTTTTTTGGTGAAGGTAATGAAAATTAACACAAAAAACAATTAGGCACGTTGTATAATTGATTTTAGTGATTTACCGATATTAAAATTTATTTTTTCGTAATATTAAGAAAATTAAATTGATAAATAAATTAAATTAAATTTATACTGTTTTATGCACATAAGTCAAATATATATAATTTTTTCTCTTTTAAATTGCATCACTAGAAAAGTGGAGAAAAAATCGCATCAATTATAAATGATATTACACACATACATTTTCAATTTTCAATTTGAATATACGACCGGTTCTTCATATATCGTCATATATGACATTTTGGAGTTCTGCTATTGGCAATCTATGTAAACTGTGTTTGTTACAACAGTTTGACATTAATTCTGGATTTCTGTGTTAGTTGTCACTATGTTACTAATCTAAATCGATTTTATAAATATTGTCACCATCGGGTTAACGAATTATAGTTCACATGCTGTTTAGCTAACAGTATCCAGTAGGACTTCTTTGTCTGATCTACATATAAATAGAATGGTTTATATCAAAAGTAATAGTGATATTCTTACACTTTCCATCATATCAGTTATCACTAAACCAAATATAAGATATGCATTCGCCTTGTTATTTATTTACATATGTTTCTGTGTACATCCATTTGATTAAAGTTATATGCAATAGTTAAAACTTAACCAAAATTTATATGCCACATAATTTAATTAAATTTAATTTATATTTATTTTTGTTATGTTATTTGTTTTAAAATGTCAACATTAAACACATAATTCAATGAATTTAAACAATATAAATTTTGGTTTTGTTTTAGTTATTTATTAATGCTCTTTGTGTTTTTAAACCTATAAATTATTGAATTATATAATTTTGAATTGTCCAGGTCTTTAATAATAAATCATTCAGAGAAAACTTGAAAATTATATAACATTTAATAACTTTAACGCGAATTTTCTTAACTAATTAACTCTTTTAATATTTAAATTACATTTCCTTGGATCTCAGCATGAATTTACATAATTTTAAAACCTGGTATCATTTTCCTTCATTATAGAAAAAAAAGTAACAACAAAATTTATGAAAAATTAATTAATTCAAATTAAATTTATAAAATAAAAATTTTAAATTAACCATAAAATTGTTTCAAAATTATATATAGAAAAAAAATTGTTTCTCACATCAAGTAAAGAAATTGTTTTTTTTTTTCATTTCCTAATTCAATTTATGTAACATAAAAATAAAATTGAAAACTTTTAAATTAAATTTTCTTTTTATATAGAGGAAAATTGTTTTATAAGCTGCAAACGATGATATTTTAGAAAATATTTATAAATTCAGTTTTTTGTTCAATTGAGAGGAGAAAATATTTTTCTGAGATGCAGATCGGATAAATATTGTGTCATATTATAAATTTAATGTCATTCAACACTTATTCTCCTTATACGAAAGGAAGGAGCTATTGTTAACTATCTGGTGCGTTTTACAATTTGTTTTTTTGAACCATTAGGTTTTTTCTGAATTTACATGAAATGTGAGTTTTGACATAACAAAAACAACTAATATAATAAATTTAACACAAAAAAAACATTCAAAATATGTTAAAAATGTTATATATAGAAGAACATTGAAAATCCAGTTGTACCCCTTTTACAATTGTTTTTATATTTTAAAGAAAACAAATTCATTTTCTTTGATATTTTCATTTGATACCGAAAACAAAAGATATTTAAAATGAAACAAAATTGAAACGTAATTTTAAACCTTGACATCAACGACACGAAAAATAGCAAGAAAATTATAAGTTGAAAATTGAGAACACGATAGAACTCTATATTTTTATTATAATGTTAACATTTTCACTTTTAAAAGGAAAAATTATCTCGTTATCGGTGACATTTAAATGCTGTCTCGGGTTGTGTTTGATCTAATAAATTAAGGGCAATTATTATGAGCGAAATAAAATTTAAAGTGATATGTTACGTATGAGAATTGAGTTTAAAAAATGATTAAAAATGTTTTCTGGGATTTGTTTGAGACTCGGATATGCGACATGTTGATTTCAAAATATGTTTGTTTTGTCCAAACATCACAAATGTAAAATGAACTGTTGCAATAAAAAGAGAAAATAGTATTATAAACAAGTTTTTGTGACAAACAGCAGTGAAATGTGTGGGCACATTTGAGTTTTATAGTTTTTGTCTCTGTCCATGAGTTTCCGTTCGTTTCACTACATCACTAATTCATTCAAGCTTGGACATCTTAATTCACGAAAATCTTAATTGGCATCTGGGTCACTCTTAAAGGTGTTGCGTCACAATAAATACACTAATTTAGCCACATCACCCACCCACCTACAGACAGACGCTGTTTTTATTACTGATTTGGAGGGTACCAAAACAAAACAAAAAGCAAAATATATTGCATTACTTAACCAATTTTCAATTGTGGTGAAATAATTATTAAATTTACACCTTTTACTCATCAAGAAAACAATCGAAAAGTGGGTGTCTATATACCTTATCCACAAACCAGCAACCGATTCAACGCTATGAAAAACGAAAACCCTAAGAGAATATTTAACATCGTGTTTATCTCCAATACTGACATTAACACAGTTCTTGAACTCATCGATTCTATATGGACATTTAGAAGCCAACAAAAGAAACCTAGAGTCTCAAGCTCTATAGCACCAAGACCAAACAACATTTAGCCGAGCATCACCAGCCAACAGTCTACAATGGCAAAGGGATCAGGATTCAGATCAGCCAAAGCTCGAACCCACAATCTACAATTTCTATCGTGGACACAGAGTCAAACAATTTTAAGGCATCAGAATTGAACAAGGTTGAGTAACACACCTCCATCAAAACAAGTTTTAAGGGTCCACCGAGATAAGCTTACCTCAGTCGCACAACTCTAGGAGATCTATATGAAATTTGTAGAACTCGAACCCACGCCCTGAGATTCTAGACCGAGAGCCCGCGACGGCCAGACCTTCGTTATTTTATAAAAGCTGAAAGTTTTTCTGCGCATACCCCCTACTAAGGTAGGAACGATTAGCGACATATGAAATTTGGATCATGGTGGCTTTGGCAGGGAGGCGGTAACAAAGGGGCCTCCAAAGTTTCGTGAAAGTATAAAAGGTAATTTTTTTATATATTCTTCGGGATAGTATTAGAAGTCACGTCACCCATTGGCAGACACTTACTATCGTGGTTACCCCCTGCCAGACATCCTTAAACCTTAACAAATTGATAATGTTTAAGGGTGTCTGGCAGGGGCTACCACGATAGTATGTGTCTGCCAATGGGTGACGTGACTTCTAATACTACCCCAAAGAATATATAAAAAAATTGCCTTTTATACTTTCACGAAACTTTGAAGTCCCCTTTGTTACCTGCTCGATGCCAAAGCCACCATGATCCAAACTTCATAAGTCGCTAATCGTTCTTACCTCAGTAGGGGGTATGCGCAGAGAAACTTTCAGCTTTTATGATATGACGAAGGTCTGGCCGTCGCGGGCTCTTAGTCTATTCAGACTGGAAAGTTATTTCGTTTGATGAAGGTAGTGGAACCAGAGAATTTGGAAGGATAAAGAAAATCTTTACCAGGTAATTATAATGAAGATATTAAGAATGATATACATCTTCATTTGGAGGTCAGATCTTCCAGCTCGTAGGTGGCGTCATCCACTAACCTTAGGACTTTGCCCTCAACAAGCTTCTGTGCAAGCTTTGCAGATATTCGTTTACCTGCAACGCTCAATTTTGTCGAAAAACAATGTCACCATGTTAAAATGTCACCAAATAGTGAAACTCTAGCACGCAATTTATAACGTTGAGCCCTTCGAACAAATGCTTCAGCTGTTAGATTCAAAATTCGAAGAAAAAATCAGAAAGAATTGCAGAAAGCAGTTGCTAATAGTATTAGCAGATCCTTCTAGTGTTTTATAGATGAAGTTCAGAATAACCCATGGGGAAGTGCGTACAAAATTGTACTTTCTAAGCTGGTTTGGCCTTTTTCCACACCAATGTGACTTCTCTCTACCTCGTGAGCTCCATATTGAGGATAACTCAATTGTGGCTGCAGCCGTCACCACCGAAGAGGTCCTAAGCGCGTTGCTCAGATTATCACGCGCATCCCAAATATCGTTTTAAAAACAGCGATAAAGAAGAAACCGACGATATTCGAAAATATCTACACTGCGTGCCTGAGAGAAGGGGTATTTCCTGAGGAATAGAAGCGCCTTCGCATTGTGCTTTTACCAAAAGTTATCAAGCCATCACAACTGAAAAGATTTTTGAAAGAATTATTGGTACTCGATTTGAGCAACATACTGAAGGCAAGTGGGACCTTTAAAAAGATGGCTGTAAAAGATGGCTTGAAGGTTATAAACAATATTGTATTGTACCAGTTATTTCACGGGAAAAAACTTTGGACTATGACACCGAAGCAAATCGTAAGAAGTACAATATAACAGAAGGAGTATCTCAAGAATCGATCCTTGGACCAATGTTATGGAACGTCATGTACAATGGTGTTCTCAGAGTACGTGTGCCCAAACAAACAACGATTATCGGCAGCGCAGATGAGATTATCATTGGTGTTGTAGTCAAGAACCTCACAGACAATACTCGTACTAATGCGTAGCAGAAAAGTGGAGGAAAGTATTGATATCCACGTTGGTGGAAAGATTATAACATCTGACCAGCACCTAAGGTATGTTGGAGTTGTTTTAAACCACAGACTAAACTTTAATGATCACCATGTACGCCGTAGGCACAGCAATATTGGTGTATTCGGCACCCACATTGGCCTGAGCGGTGAAAACGCTATCTGATGTTAGACTTATCAATACAGACTGACATCGTTGTGCATATACTGCGCTTCTGGGATGGTGTCTGAAGCCGTAAATGCTATTGCCAATCGGAGGTCGTTCGATATTACAGCAAAGTATGGGCACTGCGTATAGCAACACAAAGTGACAGTGACTGACGAACACGCGAAGAATTCATCATAGGCAGTCATTTAGAATGGCAAGAAAAATGGGAGACTGTCATCAAAGGACGATGGACCTTTGTTATGATCTCTGACGTAAAAGTATGCACAAGGCAACACGGTAACGTGAACCATCACTTGTTAACGCAAATTATTTCAGGCCATGAATGTATCCGTGCGTACTTATACAAGTATAAGCACATAACGGACCAAAACTGTCTCTACTGTAAGGGAAAGGCAGAGAACTTAAAGCACGTACTAATCGAATGAGGAAAGTTTGGAAACGCACAAGGACTTATTGAGCAGCATATGGGAGAATCAATCGTTTCCGCATAGCCTCTTGCAATTTACGATTAGCTAAAAATACAGCTGGGACATAGCGAATGAGATCATCACAAGAAGTATGAAACCACTGAGATCAGACCAGACAAACAAAGAGCAGAAAAAATAACTTAATATTCTAGGTGTGAGACTTAGATATTTTTTTTTTTTGAATAAAATGTGTTCTGTTATAGGGTTTACAATATGTGTCACAACAACACATAAATACATTTTACGACCTAGGTCTAGACCTAGGTTCCACAACAACTGGCGTTCTAAAGTCATGATGAACGCTTTTTTTAAACCTATGCGGGTTGAAGTCACCTGAGACTAAGGATTCCGGAAAACTATTCCATTTGTATGCAGTTCGGACAAAGAACTCTTGCTACAATCTGCCAGTATGACAGCGTGGGATCTCGACCGTTTGACTGGTTGCGGTAGCCGATTGTCGAGTGGAACGGGGGTAAGAATAAGTTTGGGGCATGATGCTGCTGATTTCATCTGAGCACTGGTGATGACGATATTTGTAAAAAACAACGAGGTCAGCAACAGTGCGACGATGTTGTAGGGAATCAAGTTTTGATGTCAAAGTTCGATCACCCACAATTCGCATAGCCCGCTTTTGAGTCCAAGCGGGCCAAGATGGAAACAGAAGCAGCACCCCAAACTTGACCACAGTACTCCATACAGGGACGAATATAGGACTTATAAACATGGAGCAATTGGTATGGAGTGAAACATTTTTTGCATCTATTTAGGAGGCCGAGTTTTTTAGACGCGCTGAAACGAAATCCTGAAGCCATCCTGCTTCCTCGAACGAGGAAACTGGATGTCCTGGGATTAACGGATCTTATTTTTGTCCCCCTGGTTGGAAAATCTGGACCTGCTCATTGCGAGGCTGGAGTTTCAGGGGAAAGGTGGTCGTGGGTGTGTCCGGCAGCCAGAGGGTCCTAGAGGAGCAGAAATTAAATATTTATAGACATGGCAGGGCTGCAGCTTGGGTTTCTACCATGTCAAGGACATCCGCTCTTGAGCATTTACATCCTTCCTTTCGTCCTTTGTTTTCTCTACTTTTTTTTATGGTTCGTCTACATTGGCTGACCGTTTTGGTTAAGGCACTTGCATATATAATTTTGTGGGAATTTTAAATTCTTTTCTTAAGTTTTTGTCTCCTAATCCTATCCGTGTCTAAATTTTTTTTTATCTTACATGTTTTTTTTGTTTCAGTTTCACGTTCATCATCAGTTGTTACCAGACAGGACTTGAAGACGGGTGTAGATGTTAAGTTAATCATCATTAACCAAAATAGTAATTGTTTTCTTCCCTTGTTTAACTGTCCTTTTCTTGATCAGACCACTCGATGCCAACTGGCTCAATGTCAGTGCAATTAAGTCCTTGTAATTTTATTCTTAAGCTCGGCTTGAGATTTTCTCAGGGTGTGGGACGTCCCCACGATTTGTGACGAAGGAGCTCCCAAACACGATCTTTTCGTGCTCATTTCTTCACATTTACTTTCCTCCGTCACAAGGTGTCCGATTCCAGATTCCACAAATTTATTTTTGTCTCATGACATTAGACCCATCTTTTAAAACCAAGTTTCAGTTTGCTAATAATGCAAAATCCCATTAATTTAAATTACAACCATTCCCATGTTTTAGTTTTGCAATCTGGCAAAACATCTTTATTAAATTAAATAAAGTTAAATTTAAACGGTTTTCTGAAAAGATAATTCTCCAATTTCTTTATTGTTAACATTAAAACTAAAACTCCATTGTGATGTTTTTCTGTTAACTTGTATTTTTTTTTTAAACTTGATAAATCTTCTATTTAATTGTGGAAAACTATTCCCACAGTTTTAGTGGAATTCGCGAATCACTATTTTTTTTTGTTATCATCCTTACTAGGACTCAGATAACACCGAGGTGTAAACTTTGGTGATATTATCTTGGTTGGGACTAGTTTTTTGAATGTTAAAACGAGGAGGTTGTGAAGTCGAGTCGCGATCGTGGTTTATTATTGTTTTTATTTTTTTTGTATTTTGTATTTGATTATTTAGTTTGTGTTTTTTTTATTTAATTAGAGTAAAATAACTAAAAACTGTTGTTCAAATCATACAATTTAAAAGATTTAAATTAATAAAGTTTAAGAATTCGAATATATGATAGTGATTAGTGATTACTATTGTGGTTTTATATGTATTACCAAAAACTGTTTTATAGTAAAAAGATTTAAATTAATAAAGTTTAAGAATTCGAATAGTGATTTATATTGTAGTTTTATCACCAAAAACTGTTCAAAGTTTTAAATTTGCTAAGGTTTACAAAATAAAATTATGGTCTAAGAATTAAAATATATGATTGTTATTAGTGTTACTGATTTCTCGACTTTTAAATTTCTCGAGAAAGTAAACTAGAAATACATATTTCTTGAGAAATCTCGAGATCTTGATAAATTTATTTTCTTAGAATTCTTTGTCTGTAACGTCAAATTGAAAACCAAAATGTCACCTAACTTAGCCCCGCCATTTTTAATAAAATTAAAAACAAAGATTGTGCTGTATTGTGCCATAGTTGTGCTGGATGTGCTACTCAGAAAGAATGCCACATCACCAATGGAAAAAAGTTGGCACGCTGAAACAATTTTTCGAGCAGAATTTAGCCCCGCCATTTTGAAAAATCTGAAAAACAAAGGTTGTCCTGTATTGTCCTCGAGTTGTGCTGGTTGTGCTATTTAGAAAAAAATTTCATATCCCTAGTGGAAAAATTTTATAATACTAAATCATTTTTTCGAGTAAAAGTTAGCCCCGCCATTTAGGAAAAAAAGAAAAACAAAGGGGGTGCTGTACGGTGTTAGAGTTGTGCTAGTTGTGCTATTCAAGAACAAATTTGTACCACCAGCAGAATAGTTTAAACACGCTAAAACGATTTTTCGAGTTGAAGTTAGCCCCGCCATTTTGAAAAAAATTAAAAGCAAAGGTTGTGCTGTATTGTGCTAGGGTTGTGCTGGTTGTGCTAGTCAGAAATAGTTGCATATTATCAATGAAAAAAAGTTGGCACGCTAAAATGACTTTTCGAGCAGAAGTTAGCCCCGCCATTTTGAAAAAAATGAAAACCAAAGGTTGTGCTGTATTGTGCTCGAGTTGTGCTGGTTGTGCTACTTAGACAAAAATTTAGTAGCCCTAACAGAATTTTTTTACAAAGTTAGCATCATTTTTTTCGAATAGAAGTTAGCCCCGCCATTTTGGAAGAAATCAAAAACAAAAGAAGTGCTGTATTGTGTTATAGTTGTGCTGGTTGTGCTACTGAAAAAATATCGTATCACCAACAGAATAATTTAAACCACGCTAAAACCATTTTTCGAATGACAGTTAGCCCCGCCATTTTGCAAAAACCAAAGAAGAAAGGTTGTGCTGTATTGTGCTACAGTTGTGCTGGATGTGCCACTCAAAAAGAATCCCATATCAACAATGAATAAGAGTAGGCACGCTAAAACGATTTTTCGAGCAGAAGGATATTTTCGAGCAGAAAGCATTCGAGCAGAAGATTGAGCAGAAGATTAAGCAGAAGTTAGCCCCACCATTTTGAAAAAAATGTAAAACAAAGGTTACTATGTATTGTACTCTAGTTGTGCTGGTTGTGCTACTCAGACAAAAATTTCGTATTCCTAACAGAAACATTTTATAACGCTAACATCATTTCTTCAAATAGAAATTAGCCCCGCCATTTTGGAAAAAAAACTAAATCGACTGCTGTATTGTTTTAAAGTTATGCGAGTTGTGCTAATCCAAAACAAATTCGTACCCACCGACGAAAAATTTTAAACACGCTAAAACGATTTTTCGAGTAGAAGTTAGCCCCGCCATTTAACAAAACATAAAAAAAGGATGTTGTGCTGTATTGTACCATAGTTGTGCTGGATGTGCTACTCAAGAAAAATTCCATATCACCAATAAATAAATGGTGACAGGCTAAAACGATTATTCGAGCAGAAGGCTAAGCAGAAGTTAGCTCCGCCATTTGGCAAAAAAACAAAAACAAAAGCTGTGGTGTATTGTTCTATTGTTGTGCTAGTTGTGCTACTCAAAAAAAATTCCATACTACCAATGCAAAAATTTTGTATGCAAGAACGATTTTTTGATTAGAAGTTAGCCCCGTCGTTTTCGAAAAAATGAAAAACAAAAATTTTGTATATGTAGTAGTATGAAATTTTGTTTGAGCTGGCTGCTTAGAGATAGATTTTAGATACCCAATGAAAAATATTTTTACGCTAGCATCATTTATTCTTGTAGGAATCAGTGTAATCATTAATTTATAAGTACTAATAATGTAAGTGACACCTGGTGTCCGATAGCATAAATGAATCTTGCCTGTTTTGCATATATAAAATAAGGGAATCACAAAAATATATGATATTAAAAAAAATTGTAAATTTTTCCGTCGGTGGGTACGAATTTGTTTTGGATTAGCACAACTCGCACAACTTTAACAAAACGCAGCACTCAATTTAGTTTTTTTTTCCAAAATGGCGGGGTTAACTTCTATTTGAAATATGATGTTAGCGTTATAAAATTTTTCTGTTAGGAATACGAAATTTTTGTCTGAGTAGCACAACCAGCACAACTTAAGCACAATACAGTACAACCTTTGTTTTTTATTTTTTTCAAAGTGGCGGGGCTAACTTCTGCTCGAAAAATCGGTTTAGTTTGCCAACTTTTATTCATTGCTTATATGCAATTCTTTCTGAGTAGCACAACCAGCACAACTAGAGTACAATACATAACAACCTTTGTTTTTCATTTTTTTCAAAATGGCGGGGCTAACTTCTGCTTAACCTTTTGCTCAATCTTCTGCTCGAATGCTTTCTGCTCGAAAATATCCTTCTGCTCGAAAAATCGTTTTAGCGTGCCAACTTTTATTCATTGTTGATATGGGATTCTTTTTGAGTGGCACATCCAGCACAACTGTAGCACAATACAGCACAACCTTTCTTCTTTGATTTTTACAAAATGGCGGGGCTAACTGTCATTCGAAAAATGGTTTTAGCGTGGTTTAAATTATTCTGTTGGTGATACGATATTTTTTCAGTAGCACAACCAGCACAACTATAACACAATACAGCACATCTTTTGTTTTTGATTTCTTCCAAAATGGCGGGGCTAACTTCAACTCGAAAAATCGTTTTAGCGTGTTTAAATTATTCTGCTGGTGGTACAAATTTGTTCTTGAATAGCACAACTAGCACAACTCTAACACCGTACAGCAGACCCTTTGTTTTTCTTTTTTCCAAAATGGCGGGGCTAACTTTTACTCGAAAAAATGATTTTAGTGTTATAAAATTTTTCCACTAGGGATATGAAATTTTTTTCTAAATAGCACAACCAGCACAACTCGAGGACAGTACAAGACAACCTTTGTTTTTCAGATTTTTCAAAATGGCGGGGATAAATTCTGCTCGAAAAATTGTTTCAGCGTGCCAACTTTTTTCCATTGGTGAAATGGCATTCTTTCTGAGTAGCACATCTAGCACAACTATAGCACAATACAGCACAATCTTTGTTTTTAATTTTCTTAAAAATGGCGGGGCATAAAACCAATGTATCTTTACACTTATTTTTTAACTATGCACATTAAATGAAACCATTTTTTTAATAGTAAATAATAAATTTAATAATTCCGAACAACGTCCATTTACAGGGATTAAGCCCAAATTATCCAATTCAGTGATATTATAATATATTTGAAGATCCATAAATATTTTGTTGTTGACGTCCATTCGTCTATGCGGGATATGCTAAACTTTTTGTTACTGTTTTTAATAAATTAATTTTATTTAGCAACTAAAGCTTTTAGAAAAACTTAATGATTAGTTTTTTTACATTTGAAGGATTTTTCGGAAAATTGTTTGTCGAATAAAGCTTTTTTTTGTAACTCTGTTGAAGGAAAACCCATCAACAGCCACTAATTGAGCAATTGCTTCACTCATCGTCGGACACTGCCTTGACATGAATTTATCGATATTTTGCATATCACTGTTGATTTGCATATCACTGAATACTTTTTCCACCTGTGCCCGACTCTGGATGTTTTCTTTTCAAAGAATGTATGGCATTGAAATGTCGATGAAAGCCAGTAGTTGCAGATCCTTACATAATATCGTTTTACCACAAATATTGCAGTTTTAATGAATCCTTATTGTTTTTGGTAAAATGTTTCCAAACATCATCGTATTGATTTGGGTTGAAATTTGATGAAAATGGTTGAATTTTTTAAAACAATTTTACTTACTATTTATATTAGTTGTTTCTTGAAATTTTTTTCTGATTGTTTTGTTTTTCATACAAAATGTCAAACTATTTAAAATGCAACGGTGCATAAATCTACCTTACCATAATTTTAGTTCTCTTTTGTTCCGAAAAGCGCAAACATTTAAATTTTTGATTGTTTTTAGTAAATTCGACGTTTAATTTTTTAAATAAAGGAAACATATTTTTCTCGAGAAAAATAAAAATTTTCTCGAGAAATGGAGATTAGATTTTTGTTAAATTTCTCGAGAAATATTTCTCGAGAAGAAACACTAATTGTTATTGATGTTACTAAATAATGTTACTAAATAAAAATTCAATTGTATATTGTACGATCTTGTTTGTCAATTAATACAACCGGTAACGCCGTGAGGAACTTAACCTGACTACAGCGATTTTGTCATCTAAAGTAAGACTAGGTTTATTATTTTACTTTTAATTTAGGATTATGTGGTTTCGTTTAATAAGTAGGGTAACCCTTCAACAGATAGCATAAAATGTTACCCTAGTTCCTCGGAATGTGAAGAGAGAATGATTTGGTGGTTTTGCGGTTAGGTGGGAGTTGCCAGCCCTGCCATGTCTATAAATATTTAGTTTCTGCTCCTATAGGACCCTCTGGCTGCCGGACACACCCACGACCACCTTTCCCCTGAAACTCCAGCCTCGCAATGAGCAGGTCCAGATTTTCCAACCAGAGGGATAAAAATAAGATTCGTTAATCCCAGGACATCCAGTTTCCTCGTTTGAGGAAGCAGGATGGCTTCAGGATTTCGTTTCAGCGCTTTTTGCCATCGCCATTACATGATCGTTCCAGAGTAGGTCATTTGAAACTGTGACACCCAATAAACGAATGTTTTTACATTTACCTATTGGTTCATCACACATACTGAATAAAATATCTTTGGGGAACTCGGTCTTTGATCTGGAAACAATCAACAGCTGTGTTTTGATAGAGTTTGAATTGACCAGGTTTTAGTCACCCCAATCGGCGACATTGTTTAGGTCCTTATTCACGTTTATGGCAGCGTCTCTCCGGGTGGGATTAATTCGTTCGTGCATTTTACTTTTTGGAGGAAGAGGTTGGGTTGCTGGTGATTTTCAACAATTCGTTGATAAAAATCAAAAATAGGATTGGGGACAATACTGAGCATTGAGGTACACCAGCGTTAATTAGTTTAGACTCAGAAGAAAATCCGTCTAAGGAGACCGAAATGATCGGTTGGATAGAAAATTTTGAGTCAGCTTCACAATATTGAGATGAAAACCATACGCAACGAGCTTGTGGATCAAGTTGGCATGCCAGACTCGATCGAATGCCTTGGAGATGTCTAAAGCGATAACGTACGTTTCACCACCATTATCAAGTATGCTGTTCCAACAATGCGCTACATAGTTTAATAGATCGGTAGTTGATCTTTTGTTTCGAAAACCGTATTGGCTGTCGGATATTAAATGATTTACTTCCAAAACTTTTGAAATGTGTGTATTAATATAATGCTCGTAGACTTTGGATAGGACCGATAGTAAAGCTATCGGCCTATAATTTGAGATATCGGATTTTGGTCCCTTTTTGGGGACGGACTGGACATTGGCCCACTTCCAGCACGCGGGAAATATACCAGACTTGTAGGATTGGTAGAATATTTTAGTCAAAGTTGGTGCAAGTTCTTTAAAAAAGTTTTTAAAATGATGGGAGGAATATTGTCCATTCCTGAGGCTTTGTTGATGTTTAACCCCTTTAAAAGCTTGTCGACTATTTTGGGTTTGAAGTGGAGTTCATTCATATTAACTCCTGAAGACTGGATTTGGGGTATTTCTTTAGAAGTTTCTAAAACAGTGGAGTTCAGAGCAAAGCGTTCAGCGAACAAGTTAGCTTTTCTTGCGGGATCATTGACGATCCCGACGATATGTCTTAAATACCAGGAAAATACCTTAAAAGCAAAGCAGTTATTTACCCTTTTAACTTAAATATTTTATTAAATCCATCATTAATCAAAAACAACTCCCCTAAAACTCAAATTTATAATGCAAGTTAATCGTGTGGGAGAAACACAAAAAAACATAATTTAGCCATAATTCATAAAATCATTATAGTTCTTTGAATAGTTTAAATTATGCTAGTGTGTTTTTGTTGGTAGAAAAAAATGGGTATTTTTTCTAGTCTTTGCTCTATTTTGCATTTTATGTTTTAAGCACCATATTATGAATAATTAATTAAATGCTATAAATTTAATGGTGACCTATTTTCTATATGAAGTTTATTTTAAAGATTAAATATTTAAATTTATTATAGAATAGTTTTAGATAATTTTTGTTGTGTCAAAAGTAAACCACATGATTTTGAAGTCTGTTTACATAGATTATAGTTGGTTTGTTATTTTAATTTTAACATTACAATATCCAAATAAATTGGGTTTCTGGATATGATTACATTAACGATAATAATCTATAAACTAAAATTAAACAATAAATATGGTTAGGTTTCTATTTTGATAGACTTTTTCATTCAACAGAAATGTTATCATGTTATCACACCCCACTTCTTACACCACTTGTAAGCTTAAAATATGGTTCACACAAACCAGATATTCGAATATAATAAATCATTAAAAAAAAAGTCTTTTGAATAATATAACCATAAATATATATATCACAAGCCATAGTTCAAAATAAATTTAATAAAAAAAAGCATAAAAACGTTCAAGTCTCTTAGCTGACACATTCCATTTAAGTGGTTAAACTTTTTTGATTTTTTTTTAATTCAATCTTTCATAAAATTTTGCGCTTTTGGATAGATCACCAACTGAAAACATAAATATATATTTTATTAAAATCTACCCTCAATGGAATTATATCTGTTTATATATAGTTTACAAAATAAATGTATTTCGTTTATTTAATGATAACAATCATAACGACATTTTAATTTCGAAATAATTTAGTTTTTTAGGGTTTTTTGATTTTTTCGTTATAGTAATAAAGTTTGGTTTGCAAGAAGAACAGAGTAATGCATAATTATAATTGGTAGTCAAACTAGTTTTGAATGATTGGATACAAACTGTATACATCATAGACGTAAGTCAAAACTAAAGTCTTTTGTAAAAAAAAGTAAAATAGTAGCATTTATTTTTTCAGAAGTTTGGGCCGAATTGAAGGACATTTGGCCGAATAAAATGGACAGGAAAGGTGTTACTAATAAAAAAAGAAATATTACTTTTTGCTATCACAAATTATGGGGACGTCCCACACCCTAAAAAATGTCTTAAAGCCGGGCACCGAGTTTTACTAAGCTTTCATATCCTTTATTGGCATTTAAAAAGACAGGCCTTCTTTCAGCGTCATCAGTCACCTCATGAGAACCTTTTTGCTTTGGGAAAAATTTTCAGATAAAAGCCGTTTGCATTAATCATTTAACAGTTTTCAATAATTGGTTACAAACGGTATATGCCATAGATGTGTGTAGCAAAACTACAGCCTTTTACAAAAAAAAAACAAAAATAGTAGAAATTTTTTTCAGAAGTCCAAAAAACGTCTCATAAAGCGTTTTTATTTAGCGTCAGAGGTTGGACCATTGCGAACTACCAGTCATCCAGGTATAACAGCGATTCAACCAACTAATGCACCTAATAATTCTTCCACTACAGTAGAATGTTGGAACTGCCGTAAGATTGGTCATCATTATACTTACTGTTTAGAAGCACGAAACGTTTTCTGTTACGGATGTGGCAAAGAAAAAGTCTATCGCCCACATTGTGCAGATTGCAATAGAAATTTTACTGCTGGGTCGACCAAAAACCACCTCGGTCGCACCCATCAATAGATCTTTACTCGGATGACAGGCTTCTCAGTCTTACTCTTAGCACAATTGAGCTTACATGAATAACCATTACTAAACCTTCAGAATTGGCCAGTGAAGCCGCTCAACAGGATACCATTCATACTAACTCAGTAAAACATTATAAGCAATGGACAGACTGCCAACCATCTAGGTTAGTTTTGCATTGCTGATCCAGATCTGCAAGAACTAAGTTGCGTGTATTATATTTCATACACTCCAGTTCTAATCGAGTGTTCTACTGGTCAGAAGTCTGTTACGATCAATACGTTTCCTACCTTTTCATCTTCGTTAAATTCTCATATGAATCTGGTAGAAGCACCAAACACTAGAAATGTTGTAGGGCCTCCAAACTCAAAACCTAAACAGCCACATTATTTAAGTTATACTTTTTATAATCCAACTTTCATGTCCATAGATAAGACGACCACGGTTTCTATCTTAAGAAGGGATGAATCATACAATTCTCTTCGAGGTACTAAATCAGAACATAATTGGAAATCCCAATAGCAAAGATTACAGGAATATCTGGCTAGAAGATCGGATCTAGGAATAAATTCATTTAACAGTAGTAACACTCACAAGAGATCCACCATCAGAATACGAAACTTGTGGCGAGTACGTAGATCATTCTGGTTAAAGATAGTGTCATCTTTTATCTCCGTTCCCGATGATTTGCGGTATCATGCCAACGTGAAAATACAAGACCAACTAAGAGTTGGATTGGCTGGGATATGTTTGCTCAAGAATTATTGCTTAATCTAGCCTTTCTAACTCTAACAAAACCCAAAATGAAAACAGCTGATAGAACTAGTCAGAAAATTGTTGGTTTTCTAAATGCCAAAATATCCTTTAGAAAGCAAACCAAGTCAATTGACTTATTTGTCATTCCATCCCGATGGGAGTTATAGAAGAGTCTACAAGTCTTTGGAGCTCTCTAGTAGTACTGGTGCGTAAACCAGGTAAAGTTCGCTTGTGCTTGGACTCTTGAAAAGTTAATACCATCACGAAAAATGATGCTTTTCCACTTCCACAAATAGACGGCATCCTGAGTCGTCTTCCTAAAACTAAGTTTATCTCCAGCTTGAATTTAAAAGATACTTTCTGGCAGATAGCACTCGAAGTGTCGTCTAGGGAGAAAACTACTTTTACGGTCGTTGGTAGGCCGTTGTATCAGTTCGTAAGGATGCCCTTCGGACTGTGCAATGCGCCTCAAACCATGACCAAACGGATGGATCAAGTAATCCCACCACCGTTGAGGGCGTGCGTCTTTGTGTACTTGGATGACTTATTGATGGTTACGGATACGTTCGTAGAACATATCCGTGTACTGGAAGAAGTTGCTAAGTGCCTTAGATGGGTGAACTTAACCATAAATGTGGAAAAAAGTAAGTTTCTTATCCCGGAAGTGAGATACCTAGGATACGAAGTTGGAGGAGGCATAATAAGAATCGACGAAGATAAAACCGCTACTATCGCCGAATTTCCTGTACCTAGTACAGTGAAACAAGTCCGACGATTTTTAGGTATGGCTGGTTGCTACCGTCGGTTTATTTCTGGGTTCGCCTCATTAGCGGCTCCAATTTCGGATTTGCTAAAGAAATCACCAGGTAAACTGGTGTGGACTCCCGAAGCGAATGTGGCCTTTAAAGTCTTAAAGGAAGCCTTAACTTCGGCGCCTGTTTTGGTAAATCCGTACTACTTAAAGCCGTTCATTCTTCAATGTGACGCCAGTAATGACGTTGTGGGCTGTGTTTTGGTACAGATGAACAAAGAGGGTGGACAACTACAAGATAGTTTCCAAATTGTTCCTATTTGTCCAGAAAATTTCTTGATATTTACTCAATTAGAGGAAATACTTCTTTACAATGATAAATAAACAAAGCAATAAACAAAGCAATAAACAAACAAAGCAATAAACGACATTTAATATGCAACAACTTATATTTTTCCCACTGTCCCTAAAGCCGTAAGTGTTATCAAAACAGAATGACAAGTTTTTTTAGATTTCGTATAAACAATTGTTCTGAAAACTCACTCGCCGACTTACACCTTTTACAGTTTTGCAAAACTATGGGCCAATTCTAGCAAAATAAAATGGCATAGCTCAAAGTTATTGATATTTCAAATAAACAGTTATTTTGAAACCCTCTCCCCTTACTTTTGTCAATTTTGTGTAAAAGCTATCAGACTTGTAAGAAATCGAAATAAAAACTTATAGTTTTATTAAAGTGAGAGAATTCAAACTTACTGAAGCTTGAAATTAACAGTTGTCTGGGAGAAACACCTTCTCCCTTCTCTTTGGAAATTTATAATGATATAAAAAATTGATCCGTAAAAATATTGAGAGAATAAATTATTAAAACGGTTCAAAATTTATATAGGTGTTTTTTTTTTTTTTTTTTTTTTATTCAAAGTTAGGCATGTTTAGTGTTAATTATAACAAATTATAAATTAACGTCTCTGAATATCCGAAGATACCATGCCAACTAGGGATAAGAATGGAATAAAAATTAAGATTTTCTGAGAAATTTATGAACGTTAACTTTAAAGCCTTGAGGATAAAATTCATCAGGAAAAACCCAGGAAGGTAAGGCATTCCAAAGATGAGAGACTCTGTTGAAAAAGTCACGTTGGAAGGATACAGTTCTACACCTAATTATTTGAACTGTAAAGGGATGCGCTGCTACGTTTGCTCTGGTGTGACGCGAAAGGTTTGCTGATTTAGGTAAAATCGATTTGATCTCTTCAGAAGCTCGTTCATCCATAATATATTTATAAAATATAGTCAAATCAGCAACATTTCTTCTGTGCTGCAAGGAATCAAGACCGTTAGTAAGACTTGGGTTACCAATGAGTTTAATAGCTCTACGCTGTACAGAATCAAGGCAGTTGAGACTACTCAAGTAAGCTCCACCCCATATGTGAGAACAGTATTCCATGCAGGGACGTATAAAAGATTTATAAACTAAAAGAAGTTGTTCGCTATCGAAAAACTTACGACATCGCCCCAAAAATCCTAACTTTTGAACAGCATTCTTAGCCAGATTAAAAATATGAGAATTCCACTTCATATTATTTTCAATCTCAACTCCTAGAAGTCTGACAGACTCATTCTCTAAAAGATTTTTGGGGCCAAACGTTAATGGAAAAGGATTGGGTGTCGTTATCCTAGAAAAATGACAAACCTGTGTTTTGCTTGTATTGAATTCAACACTGTTAGCAATACCCCAATCCATAATTGTTTTAAGATCAGTGTTAAGGGAATCTATCAACTTTGATCTACACTCACTAAGCGCTAAGGGTGTATATAATTTAGGTGCTTCATGAGACGCATGAAGCGTGCTGTCATCAGCAAAACTATGTATAGGATGAACCGTTGAGTCCAACAAATCATTAATATAGATAAGAAAAAGAGTTGGTGACAAAGCGGAACCCTGAGGAACTCCTGCATTAGTTGAAAAAGTATTCGATGATACACCGTCAACATTGACCCGAAACTTTCGATCAGATATAAAGCTCTGTGTCCAAGATATAAGCTGCTCGTCTAAACCATAGGATCTCAATTTGCATATAAGGTTGTTATGCCAAACTTTGTCAAATGCCTTGGAAATATCAAGAGCAACACCGAATGTTTCTCCAAAGTTTTCAAGCGACTTGTTCCAGATATGAGTGACAAAAGACAGCAAATCTCCCGTCGCTCTTCCTTTTCGAAATCCATATTGTCTCTCATTAATTAATTTGGAAGACTCTAAGAAGCTCATTAAATTAAAATTGACATATTTCTCAAAAATTTTAGCAACTACCGATAAAATTGAAATGGGTCTGTAATTCGTAGGATCAGTCTTACTGCCCTTTTTTGAAACTGGCTGTACACTAGCCATTTTCCAAATTTCAGGAAAAATTCCTTTCTTATATGACAAATAGAAGATTTTAGTGAGGATTGGTGCTAGCTCCCTAGCAAATGTTTTAAGTATAATCGGAGGAATAAAATCAGGGCCTGTTGCCTTGTTAGTATTGATTTTTAAAAGCATTTTTCGAACAATGTTTTTCCGAAAAATTATCCGCCTCATTTTATAAGAAACTTTAGAAATAGGTTTAGGTTGGAAATTAGGTTCTTTTAAAGTAGAATTTAAAGAGAAATAATGCCCAAGCAAATTAGCTTTCTCTTTTGGATCAATGATAGGGACATCTCTATTAACAAGAGGCGGTAGGGAAGATTTACAAAAGTTGCTTTGGACAGCCTTTGCGGCTTTATAGAAATTGCGTGAACCAGTCGGATGTTCTGCGAATTTAGATGCTTTTTTCCTATTAAATAGATGTTTCTCTTCATCTATTAACTTACGACATAAATTTCTCTCTTTACGGTACTGTCTAAGGTTTTCATCGGTTTTGTTTTGATTATACTTTCGAAAAGCCTTTTTTTTAACTTTTATAGCTTTTTTGCATTTACTAGAAAACCATAGATCAGTTTTTGGAATGATCAATTTATTAGGAATAAATCTGTGCATACCATCAATTACAGTTTCAGAAAAATTTGATGCAGCTATGTCTGGGTCTTGGCCGGTAAGGCAATAGCGTTTCCAAGGAAAACATCTAAAAAAACTTTTAAGTCCTTGCCAATCCGCAGCTTTGTAATCCCAAACATTGCGAGGATTCGCTTTAAATTGTTTTGGAATTTGTATATTTAGTTGTGTGGAGATCAAATTATGATCTGAACCACCCAATGGTTCTGATATTTTAAATTGAACCAGATATGGATCGTTTGTCAAAAATAAATCAAGTAAATTACTACTTTGACCAGGAATGTCAGGAACTCTGACAGGTGTGAAGAATAAAAAAGATAGGATACTTTATCACCATCACACCATCACCATCGTGGGGACATTCAACACCCTGAAACTATCTTCAAGCCGGGCGCCGGTAAAAGATATGTAAAAGATATGTTTCAGCGTCAGTAGTCACTTCATAAGTATGTTGTCGACAGATCGAACACTTTTTTTTTTATTAATTTATAGGGCAACTTGACTGAGAACCTTTTCCTAGCCTAGTTATCACTTTTAAAAAGCGATCGGTAGCGCATCATATTAATTTGATCCCATTAATGAAAGTCAGAGACAGAACGAATTAGTTTATATGTGAATCTATAGAGTACAATTTGTTTATTGAAAACTATTAATTGGGGAAAAACTTTAAAGTTATAATTTCGGAAATAGTCAATACATACGCGAAAATGCACCTGGGACACAATTTAATGAACTGTTGCAATATTTCATTTCAAAATTGAATTCTTAGCGATGCAAACTTAAACAGTTAGATCTTTCTAATCCATTATTTTAATACTTTCCGTATACAGCTTCCTTACTTAAAAAACAAAGATTCCAACCAAAACCACTGTCCTATCTCACAGCATAAAATGAAAATTAAAATTGGTATCGGCTAATTGTCTATGACTTATACCACATTCCATTCCGGAGGGTAAAAACTTAAAATGTTGTAGATTTGCTAATATGATAAGAAATTTAACATGGGTTAATTTTAGTTTTGATCCTTCACCTAAAAAAGGAATAACATTTTTATTTTTTATAAAAAAAAAAAATAAGAATTCATAAATTACGAAAAGTAAAAATTATTTGGAAACTTCTAAAAGTTTCAATAGTTTTAAAATTATTATTACTTAGGGTTGCTTAAAGAATGAATCAAATAAAATATGATCGATGGCAACTTCATTCTAAGATTAAACCACCAAAAATAACAAATTAGGTCACATGAAGTGAACCAAGTAATAAACATAAAACTCAAGAGTAAAATATTAACTTAACTGTAATAGTAACTTTATGAAAAATGTAATGTAATTAACATTAAACACTTTCAAATAATAAAATTATGAAAGTCTGACGGGAAAAACTCACCTGTTTTTACATAAAACGGAATAATTTAATTTTCCTGACTCGGTTTTTGTTTTAATTTTTTTTTCATAATTTTATGAGGATAGGAATATGGTTTATGATTCTGGAAACAGATGGTTTTCTTTTAATTTTTTCTTGTTTTTCTTTTGTTTCATTTTCGTTCGCTTGTTGTAGCTTTGGTCGTGGTTGTAATATTTTTCATAAATTAAAAGTAAGTTTTTTTATTTGGTTGGTTGGTTTTTAGAGAATTTATGCTTGTTTGGTGAAATTTTGGTGTAGAAAAAGAGTAAACTCTCCTACTTATTTACGTTTATCTATGTTTAGTTGGGTAAGATTTAGTTGAACAAATTTAGGTTTTTAATTTTAAATTTTACTGGTTCATAACAAGTTCACCACTGTCACCAATGTAATGAAATTACCACGAAATAGTTTATATCTTAATTCTGTACACGGAAATCGTCAACTTACTAAAAATTAAATTCTACTTTGATTGACAACATAATATCAGTACAGTTATTGCATAAGCTTCCGGTAAAACAAAGTCAATAATATCACATTAAATATTTCTTTTCGCCAGCTAAAAATTTTATTTTCCCCGAAAGGTAAAAATATTCCACTATAACTATTTGAACTTATATATACTTTATCAGAGTACTCAGTAACTCAGCTTCTACTTAAATCACTGTAACTGGAAAAACGATTGTTTTAAAGTACACCAACAATTGCTTAGAAAAAATATCAATTTAACAGCTACAAAAATTGGATATTAACAAGAGAATTTGAATGTTTTTTCCAAAATTTAATACGCATATCACATTTGTCCTAGAATTTTTGAATTCCTTTAAGAGACTTCTTTCAACAATTCACTAACAAAAATTAAAAAATTAAAACATTTTTGATTGATTTGGGTTGTGACATGCAAAATTACTTTCAGCTCTTCAGACTACATTAAAAGCCAATAAAACAATTATTCATATGAAACCCTCATTCAAATTAAATTTAATTTTACTTCAACCACCGAATAAATCAATTCAATTATTAGACGAGAACATATAATTAATTTTTTTCTTCTAAAAGTCACATTCAAGCTTGATATATAAATCAAACATGAAAATAATCAAAAAGTTTATTAAAAGCTCATTCTCGTTTATCGACTCTATATCTTAAACCAAATACGATGGATAAATACAAATTTTTCATTCTGATTCCCAAGTCAAATTAATACCAATTGTTCGATACGAGTATTCAACGATATATGTGTATATTTATATCCATAATTTAATGAAGAAACCGCTAAAATAATAAAGGAATATTTTAAAACCAACATAAAATTCGTATTGATGATGATCGCGCATAAATGTTTCAAGCAGAATATTAAATTATTCAAACGATTCTGTTTAACATATGACATTTGGCATTATTCCATTGTGGGTTGGAATTAGCTCGAACGGTTTTAAAAGTTTTGATGTGAAATTATATTGAATGTCAATATGATTATAATTTTCTAAAAACAAATTTTTTCAACCAAAAAAATTTTGAATTCGTTGTTGAATTTGACATTTGAAACTGAGAATATAATTTAAATAATTTTTAAGAACCGATATTACCCCAAATTTGATGCCCTATTTTCATGTGTATTAATGTTGAAAATTATTTTTCAACGAATTAATTCTTTTTTTCCATTATGAAATATTATTCTAAACATTCTGACATAACAAACTAAATCAAAAAAAACTTCGATAAAGTTATCATTACCAAATTGTAATAATGTTTTTTTTTCATTTCAGGTAAGTGAAAAACAGCAAGTAAAGCGTAACACAGATGTTATATAATGAGACATATGTAAGTTCTTAACATTAAATTGAGACTTTTTTTAAGTGAAAACTTCTTTAGGCGCTTTAGGCGATTTTTGTAGGAGGAAAATTGAATGTATTCGCGTCACCGTCACGCTGCAGCTATAGATTTTTGTATTAGATATAAGTATGATGTGTTATGCTTGGCAAGCAGTGAAAACTACGCAAATGCGTTGGATGATCTATAAGATGGGTAAAATCTCATGGGTAAAAGGCTTCGCATACTGTTAACTTCAGTAACCTCCAGCTACAGACTGTCTAGCTAGATAATATTAACACATTCGTATATATATTATTTTTATTTTATTTTATTATAAAACTTTGCAGGACATGAACGATTTTGACTATAATACTACAGCCCACGTAAGAAATGTATTAACAATAAATTTATAAACGGTTTGAAAATAATTTTGTTCAAGTCCAATATTCGTACTCAACCATTAAATCCGTTAAATCTATAATATATCTTCTCAACAATGATAATATGTTTAGAAATTTTTCAACATAAGTTTGTAATACGTTACAACAAAACTGATAAAATCATGAATTAAAAACCATAGAAACTGAGAATCACGATAACATAATGAGAACATCCATTTCTTTATATTATGTTTTTGTTTCTAATTCTATTTATTAAATTATTAGGAAACAATTTTCTAGATGTAAAATTTTTCAGATAAGAACATACGTTACACGCCCATATGTGTATGCTCCTTAATGATGATGATGATAACATATAGAATTTTTTACTTCACTTATATGTACATAGAAGTCGATGAATAGGATGAAAAATGAAATTTTGTATCAATATCATCATCTATAGAATTTCGTCAAGTCATGAATATACTTTTCGTTTGCATATACTCATGCATATCAATTTATTAAACTCATCATTACCACTCTCTGCTTTTTTAACTTCGTAATCCCTTTTCTGTTTGTTTGAACTTTTCTAAAGCGACAGATGAGCAAATCATAGAAAAAGAAAATAAATTGAAAATTTAGATTCGTGCTAAAAATTTATTATTATTCAAAGATGATTTTCAATTTATTGATATATAGGTAAGAGGTCGTCCAATCGAACGAAAATCGATTAAAATTATGTTCACGTATTAGGGGAAATTAGTTTTGAACTTCAATCATTTTATATGTGAAGTTGATTTACGAATCGTGACAAATTATTGGAAATAGAAAATTGAAACAAAAAAATGTTTTGAGATTATATGCAAAAAGAAAAACTTGAAAATGAATGAAAACGTTTTATACGACGGAATGGGTTAATTATTGAATAAAAATATTGCTTCTCATCAGCTAACCTTTGTAAGATTTTAATGAAGAGTACATAATTTATATATATATATATATATATATATATATATATATATATATATATATATATATATATATATATATATATATATATATATATATATATATATATATATATATATATATATATATATACATATATATATATATATATATATATATATATATATATATATATATATATATATATATATATATATATATATATATATATATACATATATATATATATATATATATATATATATATATATATATATATATATATATATATATATATATATATATATATATATATATATATATATATATATATATATATATATATATATATATATATATATATATATATATTATATATATATATATATATATATATATATATATATATATATATATATATATATATATATACCAATAGGTGAATGTAAAAACATTCGTTTATTGGGTGTCACAGTTTCAAATGACCTACTCTGGAACGATCATGTAATGGCGATGGCAAAAAGCGCGTCTAAAAAACTCGGCCTCCTAAATAGATGCAAAAAATTTTTCACTCCATACCAATTGCTCCATGTTTATAAGTCCTATATTCGTCCCTGTATGGAGTACTGCTGTCAAGTTTGGGGTGCTGCCTCTGTTTCCATCTTGGCCCTCTTGGACTCTGTTCAAAAGCGAGCTATACGAATTGTAGGTGATCGAACTTTGACATCAAAACTTGATTCCCTACAACATCGTCGCACTGTTGCTGACCTCGTTGTTTTTTACAAATATCGTCATCAGCAGTGCTCAGATGAAATCAGCGGCATCATGCCTCAAACTTATTCTTACCCCCGTTCCACTCGGCAATCGGCTGCCGCAACCAGTGAAACGGTAAAGATCCCGCGCTGTCATACTGGCAGATCGCAGAGAGACTTCTTTGTCCGAACTGCGTACAAATGGAATAGTTTGCCGGAACACTTAGTCTCAGGTGGCTTCAACCCACAGATGTTTAAAAAAAGCGTTAATCTACACCTCAGAACGCCAGTTGTTGTGGGACCCAGGTTTAGACCTAGGTCTTAAAAGGTATTTATGTGTTGTTGTGACACATATTCTAAACCCTATTACACAACACATTTTATTAAAAAAAAAAAAAAAAAATATGTATACATATAAATATATATATATATATATATATATATATATATATATATATATATATATATATATATATATATATATATATATATATATATATATATATATATATATATATATTTATATATATATATATACACATATATATATATATATATATATATATATATATATATATATATATATATATATATATATATATATATATATATATATATATATATATATATATATATATATATATATATATATATATATATATATATATATATATATATATATATATATATATATATATATATATATATATATATATATATATATATATGTACCCAAGTAACAATTTAAAGCTGTCACAACGTTGTGTCAACTAAAATTTACAGGAATTTAGTTGTAATAACAAGTTCAAAAAATACAAAAAACGTTTTCACAACGTTTTGCTGATGTTGCGGCAGCTAAAATGGGGATCATATTTTGTTTGGTAGTACGTTGTAATAACGTCACACAGCGAATTTGCTATAATTGTAAAACAGTTTTTAATATATCAATTTCGTTAGTTTAGCAATAACGCTTCACAAAAATTAAATGAGTTGTTTTTGCGATATCGCTGAGTTCAACGCAGAATAGTAAAATTAGGAAAAACGGATCCATAACAATTAAGAAATTATTGTTGTAACTTAGCATTCGTAAAAGTATAATAGTTATTTAAGCGATTTTAGATTGAAAAAAGAAAAATTAACCAGAAAATCTAAACTGCTTTTTTAAAAACACAATTTATAAAAATAACAATTTCGTATATTTTTTCCCCCAATTTGATTATAAAAATGATCTTGCATAACGTAATTACTTTGTTTTTTAATACTACATAATTTTTTTGATTGTATTTATAATGGATGGCCAAGTTATATGTTAAATAATTATTGATTTAGATTCTGCATGTTCCAAACGTAAAAACACTTGCAGAAGTAAATTTATCGGGCAGTTTCTAAAGTTACCTCAGATAATTAATATGCGCCAACAAATTAATTGATATTTAATAAGTAAATAAAATTTAAAATTTGTCGTAAAATTTTTGTTTGCAAAAAAAATTCATCAATTTGAAATGTATAATATAATATCTTTAAAAAAATTAATCAAACTACAAATTACAAGCGTTTATTTTCGTGTTTTCATTCAGAAAAACAATTTTTTTGGTATTATATCGTACCGTTTAATTTGGCAGCCATTTTCGTGCATAACAAATAGAATTAAAATATGTCTGCAATATGTATAACAGCTATGTAGATAAATTGATATCCTTTTTACTATTTATACTAAAGTCAACATTTTTACAGCTAAAATGCTTTTTCTGTAGATGGGAAATAAGCAAATAAATGACATATGTATTTGCCTTTAGTAATAAATATTGCGTAGTTAAAAGGAAAATTGCATTCAAAATATTAATACCATAACGGGATATTATCATTTCTGAAAACTACTTACCGTTAATAACATTTTAGAAAATAAGTAATATTCATTGCCCTTAATAACTATAATGCTTTGTCTAGAGGCCTATCGTTGTCCTCCTAAGAACCAAAATTGTTATATGTTAAGCATTTTCACGGATTGCTTTAAGGTAAGCAATCTTTCGTTGAGGTGGCCTTTGTAGTTTTGTGGTAAGTAGTTTTGCTTTGTGTGAAAGAAAATGTGAAAAAAGAGGATAAAACGTAGTTGTTGTTTATTAAATAAAATTCATGTAGATCATCAATTATTTCTACAGAGAACTTAAAATCAGAATGCAAGTCTGTTGGCTAGTCATGAGACATTCTCAACCAATGAACTCATAATATGAATTTGTCAAGAAAATATATTTTCATTTGTTTGAAATAAATAATTTTATAAACATTGTTTTTAATTTTTTACAGCAACATTCAATGGTATGCGTTATTGAATAGAGGATATTTAAATAGTATGATTTATAAAGTGTGAAGCAATGGAATGAAAACAAATTTCGTTTTGTAGGGCAAATATACAAATTTTGCTGTAACTCTGTAATTTCTATAATTTTGCTCTAATTGCCATTTTCTTTTCAAGTGGTGTAACTGAACGGTTAATACCCAATGGCAAAGTGCATTTTATTAAATATGGTGATACTTCCTAAATGCGTCGATGATCCCATCGTGAAAAATGAAACCCCATTTTCTTTTCTTGACCAGCCAAATTCTGTAACTGTGAAGTGGGGAAGAAATAAGTTTTTTATCACTTCAACGCAAAAATATCTAAGTGAGTGAAGTTTTAAAACAATAACTTTAACACTGACGTTTTGTTTGGCAATGAAATGAAATCGTTTCTTTTGTTGTTATTGACATTATGTCAAAAAACAGCAAAACGTCAATGAAAAAGTCAAATTTGATTTTTAAAAATTGCATTTCTAAATCAAATGCAGATTAATTTTACAAATTTAATTTCTAAAATAGTTATATATATCTAAATTTGTAAAAATTTACGTTCAAATTGTGTTGAAACTTAAAATAAACATTTAATTTTATGTATATTTGACGTTTGACAGTGCGCGGCTTGCTATTAGATTTTTTAACACTCTAATCGCAGATAGAATCGCAAAAATGGAAAAATGATAAAATCGAAATGAAGAAATTTTTTAACACTTCACCACTTCACAGTTACAGAATTTGGCTGATAAAACAAAGTTTTTTTCATAATACCAATATGCTGCTGATGAAGCATATCACATACGATAACGTCATCTACCATTTTTTTATGGTTTGAAAAATATACATGACGTATGCTCATATCATGAAATTAATTGACAATATGAGTGCACAGCGAATTTGCTTTACAGGAAGCTCAAACTCAACAATACAGTCTAAATTATATTGTATTCATCTTTTTCAGATATCTTGCTATTAAAAGAACTAAACTGATTAATTGGGATTTGACTTTGAAATTATACAAAAACGATAATAAATGTTTTGACTTTACCGTATAAATACTTGACTATAGTAGCAAAATTGCTTTCCACATAACAATTTTGATTTTACGAAAATAATGATATTACTGCTATGAACACATATTACCTATATAAGGGAATTAGCTGTTTTGTTTTCTGTCACAACGTTTCCAAAACTAATGATTTAGCTATTTAACTTTTATAACTATTTCGTATAGTTTTTCGAATTTCGAGACGTTGTCACAGCATAGCTTTAGCTGTGAATGACAATTTACCGAGTCAATTGTTACTTGGGTATATATATATATATATATATATATATATATATATATATATATATATATATATATATATATATAAATATATATATATATATGTATATATATATATATATATATATATATATATATATATATATATATATATATATATATATATATACATATATATTTATATATATATATATATATATATATATATATATATATATATATATATATATATATATATATATATATATATATATATATATATATATATATATATATATATATATATATATATATATATATATATATATATATATATATTCCATTTTCCTCATATCCCTCCTTTATAGTTGACATGGTATCTTCGCATATTCAAAGAGTCTGAATAATGATTATTTCATATTTAGTGTGCTAAACATGTCTAACTAATTAATAAAAAAAAAACAGAACATTTTTTAGATATCAAATATTGAAGTAAGCTTTGTGCTTGAAAAAACTTGGATTGAAATTTGTAAATTTGCTAAATAAAAACTTTTTCGACAACAGCTGCTAATAACAACTTTAAATTTTAGATCAGTAAAATGTATAAAAGTACATCCAAAACCAAAACAAAAAAACAAAAAGCTAATAACAATAAAAAAAATTATTTCATTCTTCAACCTAACCAAGAATTGTTTTCTTTGTGCCCTTATCACATCACAACAAGAACAAGAAAACATTGAACAACAGAAATTGACTTTGGAATTATTCCAAGGTTTGTTAAAAAAAATCTAATTTTTATTGTTAATTTTAACATAGTTTTTAATGTGGCAATACAGATTTTTGGCATTTGCTTTGGTTTTAAATACAAAATCTTCTTGTTTTATTGTTCATTTTACATTAAACTGATAGAAACTTGTCTCAACATATTTAGTGTGAATCAGGTTAAATTTTCTTGTTGTTTGTTGTCGTTCTAGTTTTTATTAGTTTTAAGCAACTATTATGACGCCAAAAAATAACTCCCCATTTTAGTGCTTCAAAGATCAAACTAAAACCATTTTAAATTGTTTACAAAATAGTTTTTCTGTTATATTTTACAACAATTTTACAAAAAAACAATTGATTGATTTATCCAACTGCTCAACTAATTGTACTGACAAAATCACTAATTACAATTTAGAATTTCACCAAATTGCTCACATATATTTGACTAAATTAATACCATGGATTTGTTTCACTGTTTTTTTTTTGTCGTGATACTAGCAGATTTTTTCAATCTCAATTCGTTTGTTTATTAATTGGATTTTGTTGGTTGGTACGTGAAGGTTGTTATTTGAAAAATAAATGCAGAACTGTTAATTTGTAAAATAAATAGACTATATATGTAATCAACATGATTCTTCGAAAGGAAAATAAATCTATCAGATTTATATTGATGGCAATTCGCATCATCTTTGAATTAGGTACGTGTGTGTAATATTAGTTATGTTGAGTGATCTAAGGTTAAACAAGCTGGATTTCGGCACGGAAGAACATTAACATCCGATTATGCAACATGTAGACCGATAGTCAGCAATACCATATTTGGAAAATTAAAGAAATTGAATAAACAAACTTTATATGTCGATTTCCTACAAGTGAGGTGCACTTGCTGACGCCTATAATCCTGTATAGAACCAGAACGGCACAAAAAATAATATTAGATAAAAAAGCAATGTTGATAATTTGTCGCTCTTCACTACCAATTGTGTAAAGTGTTGCTAATACAATGTGCTTTCATTGTTATGGAAACTGTGCATTCCTGATAGTGGAACCTGTAATGCAGCGCTGCTTCGTTGTATATTCACGAAGTGGCATAGCAGGCTGCGTACCTAGCGAGATTATTTTAATAGCCCCAAGCTAGCTGTAGTCCATGGGGACGAGAAAGAAATCCTGCTGCTCCAACACAAATACAGAATTGTACGCGTTGACGACAATACCTAAACAAATAAATAAAACATTAATCAAATCAACGATGAAGAAAATATCTATACTTATCATATTACGAAATCCAGCTAGAAGATTCCAATGTTCATCTGTAAACAAAATATTTTAATTTAGTTACAAATTTAGGCTTAATATAATGTATTACCTTTTTATTTGTTATCTTAAAATAGTAAACAAACCATTTTTTGTTTGTTTACATCAATGTCAATTACAACTTCAAAAGCAACAACTAATTAAAAAACAATAATTTAATATAGAAAAATATTAGTTCATCTATCAGAATATAGATTTAGTGAATCTAATTAAAATCAACAAATCATAGAATAATCAATTAGCTTAGGTCAAAACCTTTCGATCATATTAAATTAGTAAAATTCACCTTTTTTTACAATAGATGTAAGGAAATTTAATTTATATTTGGAAATATTAAGAAAGGCTTCGATTAATTATTAAAAGCTTTTGATTAAAAACTTGCATAGTCATCTTCACTTTATATTTGAACTTTCCTGTGAACGGTGAAAAATATTAATTAGCTGTGATTTTGTTAAAATAAAACAATATTTGAATATTATTTTATTGTTTTTATTTAATAACGATTTTTGGAAATTACACCCGGACATTCTCATCTCATCTGAATATAATAATTGAACCTCTGCTGTGAAATAGGAAACGCATCATTTTTGGAATAATTTGGTAATTTGTTTGTACAAACATAAAAGGCGGTAAAACTCAACAAATACAAAATAGTACAACTGGACTCGTCAAGATAAATTGTGGATACGCAATCAACGAGTGCAGCTGATATTAATCATGGTCCTTCGAAGTCGGATTTGCTGCATATAAAATCGTGAGTACAAGCCAAACTATTCTTTTATATATATAAACACTTTATACAAAAAATATTACTTAAAAACGGTGAAAGGTGATTATTTAAACGTGCCAATACTAATGAATGAATATAGTGAACACGTTATAAACTTAAGTGGAATTATATAAATACATTTGTGCGAAAATTATAAATCAAACTGTGAAAGGTGATTCTTGAAACGTGTCATTACTGAGTGAATCAATATAGTGATCACGTTATACGCTGAAGTAAATATATATAAATACTTTGCGCGAAAATTACTAATTAAAA
Source organism: Diogma glabrata (assembly GCA_963693315.1). Classification (NCBI taxonomy): domain Eukaryota; kingdom Metazoa; phylum Arthropoda; class Insecta; order Diptera; family Cylindrotomidae; genus Diogma; species Diogma glabrata. The sequence continues at coordinate 254,315,600 of OY856188.1, read as the reverse complement.
CTGCGAAAAGATTATTGAAACGTGTCAATCCTGCAGTAAATATATATAAAAGATATAGTGAGCACGTTGTAGAATTCTTACAAATGGCGGAAAATAGAGCAATAAAGCGCTTCTTGAAAACATTAGAAAGTATGAAAGTGCAAGTAAATCTCTTTAGCATTAGTACTCCAATTAGTGATATAAAAACTTGCATGGCTCTGTTAGCAGACGATTGGAGAGAATTTCAAGCGCTAGAAAAGGCCGTAAAAGGGAAATTTGATGAATCACAAATAGACAACGTGGACAAAATTGAAAATACGCATCTTGAGTTGAAACAAAAGCTTGTCAAATGGGAAAAGCTTTATGAAGAGAATAATGCACAAATACAAAATAACTCGATGGATGATTTTATGCTTAATCAAAGCAATTTTCTCCAGCAAATATCATCTATTCATAAACCAGATAATGAGGTTCGTTTACCACGAGTTAATATACCATCGTTTAATGGAGTGTATGCAGAGTTTCCCTCCTTTCGTGATCTATATGAAGCGTCTGTCCATAACAATAACAATATCTCAAAGGTTCACAAATTGCAATATTTAAAAGGGTTGCTTAAAGGTGAAGCCTATATGCTGATCAATCATCTGGCAGTGACAGAAGCTAACTACGATGAAGCGTGGGACAAGATAAAGACACGGTACAACAAGCCAAAGCATGTCATACACAACTTGTTGAAACAATTTCTGGAACAACCAAACGTACAACAAGGTTGTGCAAAGTCAATTCGTCGCTTAGCTGACGTTTCGGATGAAGTCCTACGTGGGTTGAAGGTGCTTGATGAGCGTGCTGAAGGCCGTGACCCCTGGCTAATTTATCTACTTATTCAAAAACTAGACCAGCAAACGAGAGAAGCTTGGGCGCACGAGACAGCGGGAGTCAGCTTCCCTACAATGGAGCAGTTGTTTATCTTTTTAAACAAAAGAAGTGATGCCTTGGAGAGCTTAAGTTCAATGCAGAAGACGAAAACGTATCCTCAAAGAAGAACAAGTGCTTTAGTTTCGCATATAAACCAATTAGTATGCCCGTTATGTGAAGGAGAGCATTATTTAAGCAAATGTGATCAATATTTACAGCGAACATTTGCAGAAAGGAAACAACTAGTAGTTGAGAAAAAACTTTGTTTCAATTGTTTATCTTCATCTCACCAGTCAGTGGTGTGTAGATCCAAATATAAATGTGGTAAATGTCGCAGGAAGCATCATTTGACTCTGCACTCAGAAGAAGATGTTAATAATCCACGGATCAATGCAACTCTCAACGCAAATGCATTGAATAATACTTTGGAACCATCTAGCTCAACCGATGTTCAAGCAAATGCAGCAGCCATACCAAATTTTCAATCTTTGCTACCAACAGCTATAGTTCTAGTAGCTGACAAATCTGGAAATTCTCAGAGATGCAGGTTACTGCTAGATTCCGGATCACAAGCCTCTTTCATCACAGAAGCTTGTGCGCAGCGTTTGAATTTACCGAGATCTCAAGCAAATGTTGCAGTTACAGGTTTAACAGCTGGAAAAGTAACCACCAGAGGAATTACATCAATAAATATTAAGTCGTTGTATTCGTCAGAGGAATCGATTCAGGTTGATGTTTTGATCATAAATCAGCTGCCAACGAGATTACCAAGTTTCAATTTCCAGCTCCAAGACTGTTGTTTCTTGGACGATTTAAAACTAGCTGATCCATCTTATAACCAAGTATCTGCCGTTGATATCCTGATAGGAGCTGACAGATTTTTTAGCATTATCAAAGATGGGCAGTTAACTAACTCAAATAATTCAATAGTCGCACAACGTACCATTTTTGGTTGGATTGCGGCTGGAGTTACCGGTGAAGAAAACGTCGTAAGAACAGACAACAGCCAAGAAAGTTATTCTACTTTAAATTTCCATTTAGATGTAGACATTGATAGAAAATTAAAACAATTTTTTGAGCAAGAAGAAATTCCCAATGTCCAGATTATGAGTCAAGATGATGTCGAGTGTGAAGAGTATTATAAAAAGACGCACAAACGAGATGAAAGCGGTCGTTACATCGTCTCTATTCCCTTTAAAAATAATACCGCTCAGCTTGGGAACTCTATAAACGTTGCCAAAAGAAGATTTTTAGCGTTAGAAAGGAAATTTCAATCTAGTCCATCACTAAAACATGAATACGCTAGATTTATAAGTGAATATCTAAGTAGGGGATACCTAGAAGCTGTTTCTGAGGCTGATAAAATGATTGAGCAGTCTAAGTGTTTTTATTTGCCTCATCATTGTGTGATAAAACAATCGAGCGAAACGACAAAACTAAGAGTAGTTTTTGATGGATCAGCGAAATCTTCTTCTGGGATATCACTAAATGAAACGATGTTAGTCGGTCCGACTATTCAGCCCACTTTATGGTCAATCTTATTAAGATTCAGAAAGCACAAAATTGCATTAGCAGCCGACATTGAGAAAATGTACAATCAAATTTTGGTTTGTGAAAGTGATAGTCAATTTCAACGTATTTTATGGCGAAGCGAAATAGCTGATGAGCTTAAACATTATAAACTAAATACAGTTACCTTTGGTTTATCTAGTTCGGCATTTTTAGCTATTAGAAGTATTCATCAGCTAGCATATGATAATCAACATAGTCATCCAAATATTATTGATCATCTTATAAATGATTTTTACGTTGATGATTTTATCTCTGGTGCTGGTAACATTGAAGAAGCGACGAAACTAAAAAGAGAAATGAATGATTTGTTAATAAGCGGTGGTTTTAATCTAAGAAAATGGAAATCAAATGTGCCTGAACTCACAGTGAATGGAGAGACACAACAAACCACTTTGTTCAATAATTCAGAAGAATCAAAAATATTAGGTCTACAGTGGAACGCAGCAGAAGATAATTTTACCTTTAAACTAAATTTGAAGGAGAGTAATGAGCCAACCAAACGTCAAGTTATTTCCGAGTATTCAAGGGTCTTTGATCCGCTGGGTTGGTTATCTCCTTCGATCATTTTAATGAAAATAGTATTTCAAAGGCTTTGGCTACACAAATTGGGATGGGATGATCATCTGCCAGCGGAAATATCAGAAATATACAACAAAATCCGTGTTGAGTTGAAAGATTTAGAAAAAATAAAGCTCAAAAGATACATTCCACAAGACGGTAAAATGGAATTACATGGTTTCTCCGATGCCAGCGAAAGTGCGTATAGTGCGGTGGTATATTGTAGAGCGGTAGACAACAATGGTGTTGTCTCAGTTAACTTAATGGCAGCTAAAACAAAGGTGGCTCCAATCAAGCAGGTGTCCTTACCACGACTTGAACTATGTGGTGCTCATTTACTCACAAAACTTATGCGTCTTGTGCAAGAAACAGTGAAGATGCCAGCGGAATGTTTTGCCTGGACGGACTCTACAATTGTAATATCGTGGTTGTCGAGTCATCCAGTCAGGTGGAAAACCTACGTTGCTAATCGTACGGCTGAAATCATCAATCAGATACCGAGAAAATTCTGGAATCATGTACGATCTGAACACAATCCTGCAGATTGCGCATCTCGTGGGATTTTGCCGTCTCAATTAATCAAACTAGATCTCTGGTGGCATGGCCAAGCATGGTTAAAAAATTACCAATCGACTTCTGCAAAAGAGGATGATTTTGCTGTGAATCCAGAATATTTGAAAGAAGAAAGAAAAATAACCAAGCTTTTAGTTTCCAACACCCATTGCAAGGAAGATCAAATCAGCACATTAATTCAAAAGATATCTTCCTATAATAAACTGAAAAGAATTTTTGCTTACGTTTTAAGATTTATAAATAATATGAGAAATGACAAGTTGAATAGAAGCTCGGGTTCTCTTACGGTGATTGAACTTCGGAAGGCCAACCTCATAATCATCAAATATGTACAGAGAGAAGCGTTTGCCGATGAGGTTGATTACCTTCAAAGAGATGTGAATATTAGAAAAAACAGCAGTATTGTAGCATTGGCACCATTTATAGATGCAGAGGGGATGTTAAGAGTCGGTGGCAGATTGAAACATCTGGACTGCCAATATGATTATAAACATCCAATGGTTTTACCAAAGGGTCATGCATTAAGTCGAATGATTGCAATACATGTGCACAAGAAAAATCTTCATCCTGGTTTGACTCTAACATTTCATCTGATAAGGCAACAACTCTGGATAGTAGGAGGCAGAAGCAGTGTCAGAAATATAGTGAACAAATGTGTGGTCTGCTTCAGAAAGAACGCCAAAACATCTAAGCAACTAATGGGAGATCTGCCATTAGCAAGATTGAAAGCTACAAGACCATTCTCATCTTGTGGTGTAGATTATGCGGGTCCAATTGAGATTGCTACAAAAAAGGGAAGAGGTGCCAAGTTTATCAAGGGGTATATTGCACTCTTTGTTTGTATGGTGACCAGAGCTGTACACATTGAAGCCGTTACTGATCTATCTACAGATGCGTTTATAGCATCCTTAAAACGATTTATCTCAAGGCGAGGTGCTCCCGCACATATCTACAGTGACAATGGATCTAACTTCATTGGAGCACGTCGAAAACTAGGCGAAATTTTTGAAAAAATTAGCAATATTAATCACAATTCTCTAATTGCAGAGTTCTTAGCACAGGATCAGATACAGTGGCACTTTATTCCTCCTGTATCTCCACATTTTGGGGGTTTGTGGGAAGCAGCTGTGAAGTCAGTGAAGTCACATTTACTCAAATATTCCTCAAATACTCACCTAACGTTCGAAGAGATGACAACTATGCTTACTCAAATTGAAGCCATTTTAAATTCAAGGCCACTCTACGCGACAGCTGATGATGATGCTTCTATTGATGTTTTAACACCAGCACATTTCTTGATTGGCTCAGGAAATTTTTATATTCCAGAAGAAAACATTAGTGAAAATACACCGACCAGCAGGCTTTCTAGGTGGCAAAATGTTCAACAGCGTGTTCAAGCCTTCTGGAAAAAATTCAGTGTGGAGTATTTCCATAATCTACAACAAAGAAACAAATGGCGTGAATTACAACCTAATTTTAAAAATGGAGACGTGGTGTTAATTAAAGAAGACAACTTACCATCATACAAATGGATGCTTGGGAAGATCATAGAGTTGCATCCAGATGATCAAGGCAATGTTAGAGTTGTCACTGTAAAGACGTCCAAAAATATATTAAAACGCCCAATCGTTAAAATCTGCAAACTACCACAACAGGATGATGGTTAACGACTAAGTCGTTAACGAGGCGGAGTATGACGACAATACCTAAACAAATAAATAAAACATTAATCAAATCAACGATGAAGAAAATATCTATACTTATCATATTACGAAATCCAGCTAGAAGATTCCAATGTTCATCTGTAAACAAAATATTTTAATTTAGTTACAAATTTAGGCTTAATATAATGTATTACCTTTTTATTTGTTATCTTAAAATAGTAAACAAACCATTTTTTGTTTGTTTACATCAATGTCAATTACAACTTCAAAAGCAACAACTAATTAAAAAACAATAATTTAATATAGAAAAATATTAGTTCATCTATCAGAATATAGATTTAGTGAATCTAATTAAAATCAACAAATCATAGAATAATCAATTAGCTTAGGTCAAAACCTTTCGATCATATTAAATTAGTAAAATTCACCTTTTTTTACAATAGATGTAAGGAAATTTAATTTATATTTGAAAATATTAAGAAAGGCTTCGATTAATTATTAAAAGCTTTTGATTAAAAACTTGCATAGTCTTCATCTTCACTTTATATTTGAACTTTCCTGTGAACGGTGAAAAATATTAATTAGCTGTGATTTTGTTAAAATAAAACAATATTACTTCGGTCTGAAAGACCTAAGTATTACATTCATGAGCTCAAAGTGAAATTCTTACCCCCACTTTTTTTGACATTTCTCGACGTTTTAGGACCTCCTGATTCTAAAAAAGCAAAAAAAAAAAAAATGTATGTCTGTCTGCCGGCCGGCCGGCCGGCCGCCGTCATTACCTACGGTGCAGGGAAAACCGCTGGAGCGATTTCAAAAATTTTTTTTTCTAAAAATAGGTATTCACAAGGGACAGGTCCGAAAGGACGCTGTGTTCGATAACTGTACCGGAAGTGTGTCAAAAAAATCATTATGTGTGTCAAAAATAGCAAATTATCATATTTTTGGCTTAAAAAACGTTCATTTTAAGTGATTACGAGTAGGAACATTAAATTTGGAGAAATCTTGATGGTCGGGATTGGTATGTGAGATCAAAAACTAGATTATTGCATTATAAGTTTGTCAAAAAAATGTTGTCAAGTGTGTCAAAAGAAAGATTTTTATTTATTTTTTGGCAAAAAAAATAAAATTAATTGTTTGTTTGAAATGAAGTTTTATTATTATTATTGAGAATTATGGCATTATAAGTTTGTCAAAAAAATGTTGTCAAGTGTGTCAAAAGATTTTTATTTAGTTTTTTACCCAAAAAATAAAATTGTTTCTTTGAAATGAAATTTTATTATTATTATAGAGAATTATGGATTATAAGTTTGTCAAAAAATGTTGTCAAGTGTGTCAAAAGAAACGTTTTTATTTATTTTTTACCCTATTTTTTTAGAAAATAATAAAATCAATAGTTTGTATGACATGATATTTTATTATTATTATAAAGAATTATGGCATTATAAATTTGTCAAAAAATAATGTCAAGTGTGTCAAAAATGATTTCATTTATATTTTTAGCCAATTTTTTGGACGAAAAATGTAGCTGTTTTTATGACGTAAATGTAATTGAATTTGTTATAGTTTTTGAAATATTTTTGGAATTGTGAAAAAGTTTGTATTTTTGATTTTGTAATAATTTTTGCAATATTTTTAGAATATCGGCAAAAGTTTTAATTTTTGATTTTGTAAGAATTTTAGGAATATTTTTAGAATTTTGAAAAATTTTAAATTTTTGATATTATTATAATTTTGGGAATTTTGAAAAAACTTTCAATTTGTGATTTTGTAATAATTTTTGCAATATTTTTAGAATTTTGGAAAAAGTTCGAATTTTTAAGAATTTTTGAAATGTTGGAATTTAGAAAAAATTTAAATATTTGTTTTTTTTCTAATTTTTGGAATATTTTTGGAATTTTGAAAAATTTTGACTTTATTTAATTTTTACTATATTTTTGGAATTTTGATTATAATTTTCTGGCAACGTATTGATGTTTCGTGTTAGTTGTGTAGTAAATTTTTAAACTGAGATTAAAAATACTTGTACTTTAACAAAGAGTTATGTTTGATATACATCGCTGCCCAAAACTAAAAACCATGTCCTCATAAAAGTTTTTTGCCGAAAACTATATCAAAATCTTTAACCCAGACCGAAGTCTTGATATCTCAGAGCTGTGAGATTTCAGCCCCTCCATATTTTGAATATTATTTTATTGTTTTTATTTAATAACGATTTTTGGAAATTACACCCGGACATTCTCATCTCATCTGAATATAATAATTGAACCTCTGCTGTGAAATAGGAAACGCATCATTTTTGGAATAATTTGGTAATTTGTTTGTACAAACATAAAAGGCGGTAAAACTCAACAAATACAAAATAGTACAACTGGACTCGTCAAGATAAATTGTGGATACGCAATCAACGAGTGCAGCTGATATTAATCACGCGTGATACATAATACAATCGGATAGAGAAAAGAAAACAAGTGCGATGAATAGACTCTGGTGACCCCCGATACGTGAAGAGAACCGCGATCACCACGTCCAGCACCATAATTTTCTGCACACATTCACTTGCTCACACACCTCCTATACTCACACATATACACACACTAACATACACGCACACTCACCCACACTCAAACACACACACACACCTACTCACATTCAGGAGAAGAACATCAGATGACGAGAGATCTAAGGCTCGACGACTTGATTATCATGCTTACTATGGATGGTTAACAGAAGTTAGTGCTTGAGAGTGGATCGTGTTTTAACTTTTGGTAGTCGATTGTAATGCTTTCCGTGCAATAGTTCAGGCACCAGAACTTCCTACAAGTGGCTCAAGTGCTTCTACTAGTGTACAGTCGGAATATGGTAAACACACGGGCATGCAACACAGCCATTCTCTCATACGCACCCATATCCACACATTCCTACATGCACATTCAGATACCCACACACATAATCATTCATACCCACACATATAGTAAAGTTAAAATACGACTCACCCCATGGCTAGTCCAGATCCCACATCAAAGAGCCCCTTTATTCATGCATTCTCCTCCAGTAAATAGTTTGTGGAATTCCGCCGGCAATACTTGTATAAAGTCAGGAACTATCTTCTCCTTCAGCCTTCCGTATGACACAGACGGTGGGAAATTGTCTCAGCAGAACCTTCTTTTTGTTTATGTTTTTATGATCACGGATGTGGTTCCGGAAATATCTTTACGTGTTCACTATCCCCCAAATATAACAACCCTTGCCACGTAATTCCAAATGTCATTTATTTTACTGCGTGATTGTTGTAGCTTTTCTCTCTTTGAGACACTCGTTTACACAGACTGATTAATTTTTCTACAACCACTAGTTTTTTGACAACCACGAATACAACCATGATTTTGTTTTTTTTTTAATTTATTATTGACCATCAGTTTTTTTTTTTAAGAATTATCACATAATTGTTCATTCATATGGTTATGATTTATTTTTATTGTTTTATTTAACAGAGTTTTATTCTAATTTTTACAATCTTCATTAACAACAAAATCATACTAAAAACAATGAACATGTGAATAAATAAGAATTATTTTTTTTTTTAATAGTTTAACTACTTGATTTTTATAATTTTTGGCTAACACAACAATAACAGAGTTTTATAAATTTTGCTAATACACAACGATCGTCGATTTTTCTAAATTTTACTAACACGCAACGACAATGGAAGTTTGACATCCGAACAAATAAGATTTTTGTTTTTAAAAATTTCATTTAACAGCACACTGTCTAATTTTTTTTGCCATTCGTTAACGCCCATTATTTTCAATATTTTCTTTAGAATTTTTTGTTGATTTTCATTATTAAATCAATCAATTCTTCAACAAATTGAAAAAAAGAACCACACCCAAAAAAAACTTGATGTGGGTCAATTGTCAAACAAAAATCAACAGCTGTTAATTTTTTGGACACAAAATCGACTAAGAGACGGAAGCCATCTCACGGCATTTATTTATAGTATTCTTACCGGCCGTTGGAAAACAATAACACAACGATAGAAACGATAAGTTTGTTTCATGGGTACTTTCCTTCGTTAAATTTTTGTTCCCACTAAGGAATTTCTACAACCAACTTGTATCAAAATTGGAAAAGAATTATAAAAAAAATTGATTACGAAATGATTGTGTGAAATTATATTTAAAAAAAAGGAAGCAAAAACAACTTCAGACGTTCATGACAACACAGCAAACGAGAAGTAACCCATTGCTTGATCTTTTCTTGTCTTTTTGATAAATAGAGTGATTCCAATTTGAGGATATTGCACAACTGTTTTATGATAAATTTAAATGGAAATTATGGAAATTATGGCAAGAGACGACAACGAATATATAAAAAGAAAATTGTGTTTGAAAAGGGTAAACACAACTTTGAAAGCCTCTGTTTATACAAATTTAATGCATGTGGGAAAGTAGTTTGACTCTCAATTATGAAGTTTGAATCACAGCTTCATTACAAATCACTCTGGAAAACTGTAGAGGGACTACGTGCCTTGAGATGATCCCAACTAGCTTCAGTCTGTGAATTCAATCATACTATTCCTCAGCACAGTGTTTCACTCACCTCAATATTGGTGATTTAGGTATTGATGCCTCTATCATTTGACCAATCAAAATGATTATATTATAAACTAATATTACAAAACAACCAATCGTTGCGCCAAGGGTTCCGGCGATTGTTGAACATTAATAGCAATACGATACTATAATCAAAAATACTCAAAAGATGCGCCAATGGTCCCGGCGATTGTTGAATATAAAAATATTACAGCACAATGCTTAAAAAAGTTGATGCAAGCTAATATACAAAAATAGTCATAAAAAACGTCAGGCCCATCTGGTGCCAAATTTTTCTTTCTATTGGAAGATAATAAAAATTAAAAAATATTCAATATTTCAGGTTCGTACAACCTTGTATGGGCCATTGTTGTTGTTTTTTCTTGGCCCATGAATGGTAGCCATTTATTATCCGAAGTTATCCAGCAAAATTATGTTAATAGCCCAGTCGTGGTTTCCAGTACTCGAGAACATGGCTGCATTACTGGTTGCCAGTAATGGACCACCACTGGACCAGCTGTTCAACCTTGTATGGGTAGGCTTTAGACAGTTTGCATTTTTTGACCCTTTTTATTGTGAGATTGAACCTTTTAACGAAAAACCCTCGATAAAGCCGTTTATATATGGTACTGGCCGATTACCGACAATCGATTAAAAAGGTTTTTATGTGTTGTTGTGACACATATTGTAATACCTACTGCACAGCACATTTTATTAAAAAAAAATCACCAACAATCCAATCTTATATCCTTCGTCACCCCCGCGCACCACTGAAAAACACAGTGGTTCCCCGTCGCTAACGCCTTCCAAAAACTATATGAATGGAAGATACTAGATTTGTGTGGCTCAACTCAAATGCCTATTAGATAATCGAAATTCTAACAAAACTATGCTCTTAAGTCCCAAGAATTTAATTAAAACAAGATAAAGGCAAATTGCTGCGCATATCTGATGTCAGCATCTTTCAAGAAAAAAACGTGGAAAGAAAAGTGTACTAAGTACAAAAATCGATTACTTCAAAATACAAAATTTACTCTTACAGAAATATAAGTTTCTTTTGCCACCAAATTATTATGCTGGCTTTCTCTTGAAACGAGAATTTCTTCAAGGAATAGCAATCTCATCATTTATTACTTGAGGAAACATCCGTCAGCATTATGATTTCCGTTCATGAAATTTGTATAGTCGTTGAATCATATTTCGAAAACTACTCATTTGACTTTAATCAAATTTAGCTCAGATGGTGGTGGAATTGCTCAATATTAGAAATAAAAAAGAAAAATACTAAACATAATTGCGTAAAATAGTAAGCGTAATCAACGTATACATAACAAATTTTAATGGCAAGACTAGCAATGTTTGAAATTATTATGGGATAGTGCCTTAATAGGCAATATAGTGCTTCAATCGTATAGAAGAAATGCGTATGCCGAATACAAACATTTGCAAATACGGAGCGACAAAAACTTGACATTTGATAGGCACGCGAAAAGAGAAATGTTAACAAAAACAATTTTTTTGGCACATTAATCAACATTAACTTGCGATCATTGTTATAACCCCTTGACTTTTTTACAAGTTTTATCTAAATTTTTATCCAAAAAAAATTTCAAAAATATGATGGAAGATCTTGTGTCAAATTACGCCAGAAATCAATAAAGTTCGAACAATCTTCATTTTTCCATATAAAACAAAAATATCCTCTTAACATACTGGCGTTCTTCGACCGGTTATTCGTGACCATTCATTTCTCTAGATTTCAAAAGGTCAATATTTCGGTGTAGGTTATCTTCTGAGATATTTGTACTTCGTAAGCGGTCCTTCTCTGATGTTTGATTTTTGAACATTATACATTTTTATGTAAGCGCATTATCTAAGCCTTCCGTTTTTTTAAGTTCACTAGAATGTTCTGCAAGTCATATTTTATTTTTTTACTAAAGTTTTATTACATATTTCTATGCACATTTTATAACAAAAAAGCTCACCCACATTTATGGTTTTAGTAAAGGTATACCCAAGTCAGCGTTATATAGGCTGTATAAATTGTGACAAACCATATAGTCCAATAACTTTTGAGGTTTTTATGGTTTTATGGTTTCCCTGACCCCAGTAAACTCTATAGAGTATTCAAGTGGTAACTTGTGAGTTTTTCTTTAGGTGTTTTTATGGAGTAAACTTTCTATTGAATTCATTGGCGCAATTTCTTTTGTTACTTGTTGGAATCCTATTTACTGTTGTGCCATAGTTGTTTTGTACTTAAATAAAAGTTACACTTTTTTAAGGGTTTTCTCTTTAATCTGGCAGTTGTGCTGCATCGGTTGGGTAATTGGGTTTAATTTTTGGGTAACTGTCTGAGTGAATGAATGTTGGTGCAGTTTTCTTCAAGATGTTGCAAAATAAACGGTAATTGAGACTGGACGGTATTCAAATTTTTTTTAGTTTTAGATCACCTTGTTTAGGAAAACCTTCCCAATTTTCTGACAAAATATTTGTATAAACAGTCTAAAATCAAACATGTACAAGTTATTGATCTTTGACTCGAGAGGGATGTGATTGGATACTAGTGCAGATTTTGATTCCCGTATAAATAATAAATGTTTTGTGCTGCGCTGGGGTACGTCCGAAGAAGTGCTGTTTTTGTAAGTAAATAGTGTGGGTGATGAGTCGTTAAGAATTGTTCACTGATCATCAAATTTAAAATTTAAAACCGTAGTCCACGTACCGCATAGCTAAACTTCGGTCCATTTATATATTCTCATAAATCAGAGCAATGCCCCAAAACTACATTCATAAATACTACTGAAGTGTGGTACTTCTCAAAGGGAAGTCCTGTAGAAACTGGAGATAGAACCCAAAAATTGTGAGTTAGGTATTAATACGTCAAAAACAGAACTTTGTCTTTTCACCAAGAAACAAAAGATGCCTTATATCGGCTCCATGACCATGGTGGACTGTGGTTTGGTACTTGTAGAACAATCAAAATACCTAGGTACCGTGCTGGAAAGGAAGCACAGTTGGAAACCAAATATGTGAGAAAAAAGGCAAAAAAGCGACGTAAAACTTATGTAAAAATGCCAGGGTAAAAAATGGGAGCTTGAACTCCATATATCCAAATGGATTTGCACCTCTGGGATCAAACCGTTCTTCATGTATGATGAAATAATATGGTGGACTGCACCTTCCAATGTTATGCAGCCAGAAATTTGTAGAAAATGTACAAATAATGGCTTGCGGGTTCACGTGTGGGTGATAGATACAACGCCTATACTCCGGCTATGGAGTTCATTTTGCATATTCTACTTCTTATTGTGCTCGGTCAACAGATAGCATCCAAATACAGCCTTCAACTTAGTGGTATGTCACAGTGGATCGGTAGTCGTATCGAACACTTAAAAAGCCTGTATACGAGCAAGGATTCAACCAAGAAAACAGTAACTACATTCCTCATCGACTAAGCCTTAAAAGGAGTTTCAGCACCGTCATGGCATCTGCAAACCCCCATACCTTGCAAGAAATCTCAGAGGAGGCTTGAAAGTGAGGGAGGTTAATGATGGTGAGCGGGGTTGTGAAAATTTTATGGATGGCTCCAAACTCGAAGTCAGAGTGGGGAAGTAGTGTTTCCAAAAATATTAAACCATTTTTTATGTTTTCCAGACTACCTCAGTATACATCAAGACGAAGTGGTAGCCATAAACTAATCTGCAGCTCATCTCTGAATGAGATGGTCAAACAGTTTGCTATGGATATTATATTGGTGCCGGGTTAATGGCGTTAGGAACAACTGTATAGCAGACGTCCTTGCTAAGCAAGGAACTAGCTGGATCATCATCAGAAAATTAAAGGCTGGTCGCTTGTCTATCTCTCTATTCATCTGTTTTGTTTATTGGCCGATCAACGCCCAAGATAAAGGCTGATCTATCCAGTACCTAAGAGTTTTTGGTTTGCTTTATTTTGATTATATTTTTGTATACGATTTTTATTTTAGTAATAAACTTAAAACTTTCTACCAAACAGTGACTTTTGAATACGTTACCCACCTACACAGATTAAAAAACGATTGATAAAAAATATTTATTCTTATCTATTATGGATAGTGAATTTCTTTTATCTTATCTCGAAAAATGTGACTCATGTCACAAATAGATAACAATAAAAAACTAACATTTTCAAATTCATATGAATCAATGCTTCGATAAAACGAATAGTCAAAATAATAAACGAAAATAATTTTCGATTCTATAGTCTTGTCGTCAGTCTTACGTCGAATTAATGACAAGTAAAGTGACAGTTTTGTTCAAAACATTTGGTTTTGAGAAAATAAACAATAATTACTATTTTTCGGAAAGTGTTCGTGTATAATGTGAACAGTAAAAATAAAATAAAGTTAATATAAAAAATGGATTACGATTTATTAGATGGGGTACCATGTCGGTTATTAGGGACAACAATAAAAACAAAAACACAAATAATACTATCATGCTTGGTGCCTTCATCGTTAGAGTTAATTGTGTATTTATTTGTTACGACTGCAGATATTTGTGTGGCGTATCAACATTTCAAAGATTTAAATCCTCTGTTTGGTGGATTAACAATTTTGTTTTTATGTCTACCATCAGTTATATGTTTTATTAGTATTGTGACATCACCATGGCAGTGGCCCGACGAAGATGAACAATGGAATATGGAACACACAAAATTTTTATTTAAACAATTTTTTAATTTAATATTTTTTCCAATTGGTGCGATTTACAGGTGAATTCATAAAAAATTTTTTTGTGATAAGATAAAAATATGTAAACGTGGTGATAGTCAATGTAAACAAAATAATTTTTTTGTTTTATATTTTTTTGGTTTAGATTTTCACGACGTATATTTTGGAGTATTGAATCATTGTTTCATGAGAGAAATACATACGAGAGAATACATGCGACAAGTAAGGCAGCGGAATACTCTCCATTTGAATTGTATCATTTCATACAAGCTTTTTTTCAATCTGGACCACAAATTATTTTACAAATATGGATTATGTTAAGGGATAATTTATTTAGGAACTATGAGACGAGTAAGATACAATTTTAGATATAATATATATTTTAACTGGACCAGATTTGATTTTTGACATTTTTGTCAGTCCCTTGATAATATGCAGTGGAACAGTCTGCACATCCGCTTTCGAAATCAAACCACAAATTCTATTTGGAAATTCTATTTCGGCGATGAGACTCGAAAATTTTTCCTTTCCCAATGTCCTTTATTCTACATCTAAGGATCACTTTCTTGACTCTGCTTGTTACTTACAAATGAATGAAAACTTGTGCTAACAACACAATCATCACCAAAGCTTCATATGTGATAGCTGCTCACATTAGCATGGTATACAGCAACCTTAAAATTGCTGGTCTTCACACCAAAATTACCTGCAAGGTTTTTGCATTCCATAAGAGTTCTTGTGGTTGGCAAGGTCTTTTTCTCTCCTTCTCGTTTCCGTTACTTTGGCGCCCAGATCTAATTTTAATTTGTTTAACAAAGTATAACCGCTTGTAATTAATTTCAGACACAGCACAGATAATAAGCGTTGTCTTTTCGTTTATTACAATGGCAATAGTGATTTCAACCTATCAACGTTTTGAAAGTCAAAAAATTGTTGGTCGAAACTATCCATGGGCATCAAGACATCAAATAAAACATCAAAAACGTATTTTTCGTCGAACAAAAAGTTTACCGTCGCCAGCTCCACCAACCCCAGTAAATATACCGTATCCAGAAGTTCTAACCAACTTTAATATACGTTACAGTGATACAAGTAAAATTAACAATGAAGAAACATCAGTTCGTGATACACTACAATCGATTAATAAACAAATCGGTGAGGATGTGCGAAAAACTTTGAATGTTAATAAAAACAATTTTAATGACAATAAATTTAAGTTCCCACAAACCGATGATGAAAAGATTAAAGAAATAAATTACGATAAAATTGAAAGCTATGATACAGTTGACAGAATGCGACCATCATCATCGAAACAAGTTAGATT
The DNA here is from genome assembly GCA_963693315.1 of Diogma glabrata. Taxonomy (NCBI): domain Eukaryota; kingdom Metazoa; phylum Arthropoda; class Insecta; order Diptera; family Cylindrotomidae; genus Diogma; species Diogma glabrata. The sequence goes on along the minus strand of OY856188.1, from coordinate 254,299,709 downwards.
AAATATTCCGCTTGATCGTATCATGTCATCTGACTCAAATACTTCCAATCGTCCAGATGATGATTTACTAGAAAATATCGATGCAATTAAAAGATATCTACATGAAACTGATGATGATTTTGATGAATTTGAAAAACCACAACATTCTCCTATATCCCCGTTTTTACGAGCAAAGATATACCGTGAAAGTTTTGATCAGATTCCAATACAACCTCCACCTGTACCACCACCACCAACAGCTGCTCCTATTAGTCCTAGTCAAACAAATGAAAATCATTTTTTTAATTTTGACTCACCGTTTCAACGTATGTCAACACTAAAAGATATGTTTGTGTTTAACACCGAACAATACATAAAGGATCACGTACCAAGATTACCGTCTAAATTATTTGAACATGATAATGAAGAAGAAATTAAAGAGAATAATAAAAAAGAAGATGAAACAGATTTAGTATTGCCAACGAGACGAAAAATATTAGAAGGAATTGAACAAGATGATTTTATAGGACGGGTCGTTTCATTCATGGGATGGATATTATTTTTAGTTATGAGAATGTTATCGTTATCGGTATTTTCTGTATTCTATCTACCAGCAACAATTCACATTTTGTATGCTCATTATATTTTAATGGTCTTATGTTTATTTTGGGAATCGAAATTTCAAGAAAAAATTGAACGTCTCATGTTCTATTTATTTCTGGGTGTTGTCTATATATTCTCAATTATTGAATTTAAGATCAAATTTAAGAATGTGAGACGATGGTATTTGTCTTATATTACTTTTGTTTTTCTACAAAATCTTATCATGACATTTATATGGTATTCGTTCGCTAGTTTTAGTTCATGGTGGTATCATTATTTATTTGTTGTCATTATTGGAAGTGGAATGTTGAGTTTATTATGCTTATTATTTTATTATATTATATTAAAACCAAAAGATAAAATTGTATTTGAAAATGAAAATTAAAATAAAATATGAATAATATTTTCAATTTTTTTTAAATTTTTGTTATTGTTTTTATTGCCGTTGACCGTTTGCCAAGCCGGAATTAAAATGAGTTTATGGCTGATACAATTAAGGCCTTGAGCTACGGTACCTTTTGATTTAAGTTTAATCTTTCTGTCGAAAATTTCATTGGTAAAGTTTAAAATCAAATTGTAAATATAAGATATTCGTAACAGAGCCCATGTAAACGCGCATCGCTGATCGAAAAGAATACAAACGAAACAACGTAAAAAATATAATAAATAATAAAATTATTATTAGCAAAAAAGCTTAAAAGTACAATAGAATTTTATGGTTAATAATTCAAGTAAATTCTATTTTTAACCGTTAATTTATTCAAGCATTTTTAATGCTTATATAATTTTGTGGTTGATCTTCTTGAGATTTTTTTCTTCATTTTAACTTTTATGGTTAAATTTCTTAGAAATACGAAGAAAACATTTTTCATTTCTAATTCTAAAACAGAATTTTTAAATATTCAAACAAAAACACAATCTTGGTTCTATAATTAAATTAATTATACTTATTTATTATAAATATCGTAAAAGAGGTATAAAATTAGGGTAAGTAATAAAACAAGGATGATTTGTGGATAAGAAAAAAAAATGAAGTAAGAAAAATTTCATGGGTTTTAATAATAATTTTAAAAAAATTAGTGAAAAAGAGATGAAAATAAAACTAAAAAAGGAAGGATAAATTTTAAATAATATCATCGTTTGAACTCTGGGCCTTTTTATACAAAAATGGTTTCAATGCTTTGAAAGACTTGATTCCAAAATGCCTGTATACATAAAATCAACTTTATATTGATTATTTATTGGAAACATTTTGTTTGGATATTTGAAATTATGTGGTGGGAAACAATTTTTGTATAAGGGGAAATAGAAACTGGTCATTGCATGGAAATTTGGGAATGAAAATGAAAGCTGATCAGGTTTTTTGTTTTGCGAAGCGTGATCGGTTTTCAAAATTGAAAAGTGACATTATTATAATTTTGGCTATCAAGTCCTTGATATTATATTTTTGACTAGCAATCTTTAGTAATTGTTTTTTAGCATAGAAGTAAAACAGACGGGTTTTTTCATAGAAGTACAACTAAGTAAAATCAGAAATATTGATTTGTGATTATCCAAATATAATATTTTTTTTTCATTTTTGAGATTATATGATAAAAATTCTTTTTCTGAAACTAATTTGTTCAGTGTCTTACATTTTAAAGAAATCGCGAGAACCAGTCGGGTGTTCAGTAAATTTAGATGATCTTTTTCTATTAAATAAACGTTTCTTTACGACATAAATTTCTCTCTTTTCGACACACAAGTTTTTCATCAGTTTTGATTAAACTTACGAAAAGACTTTTTTAGCTTTTTTTGAGTTTTTGCATTAAACGCAGCTTAAACGCAGCTATGTCATGGTATTGACCGGTAAGGGAATAACGTTGTCAAGGAAACCATTTAAAAAATCTTTTATGTTCTTGCCAATTCTCATCTTTCAAATCGCAAACATGACGAGGATTTGTTTTAAATTGGTTAGATATTGGCATGTTTAGTTGTGTGTGGAGATCAAATTATGATCTTTACCACCTTAAGTCTCTGATATTTTAAATTATACCAATTATGAATCGTTTTTCAAAACCAAATCAAGTAAGTTGCTAGTTTGTTCAGGAACTGTAGTTGACTGGTCTTTTATCTAAGTAAAATTGTGATAAAGAGAAAACAAGTCAGCCTGTTTATCTAACTCGTCAGTTTTAGAGCTTCTTGTAAGCTATTCTTGATTATGGACATTAAAATCTCCAACAACTATAATCCTGGCCTTAGGGTACTTAACCTACCTATCTATCTTTTCAAATAGGTCATGAAATAAATTCAGTTTCTCAGGCGAATTGGGGGAACGAAATAGTCCAAAGACAAACAGTGTTTGATTATTTATTTTTAGTGACATCATATTATGAAATTTTGTATTAAATTCAAATTTATTTAATCTCACATATGTTATAGTATTCCTAATATAATCACAAAATCTGTGCTTAATGCATAAAGATGATTCAAGCTCATAATTTGGACAAAGATATCTACTTTTATCTAAGGTCACTCACTGCACCTGCACTAATAGTCGTTGTCGTTAAAAACAAAATATTTGGTTTCATATTTTCAAGGAACAGATAGACTGAATAAGGTTAAAGCTCAATCCTCTTATGTTCACTTAACTGATAGATAATTTTGTCATTGTAATTCAAAGCAAAACTTTAGTGAAACACATCAATAACACGAAAACAAATAAAATATTTACATATAAATAAATCAAATAAAAATTCAAATGACAAAAAAAACTTATCTTTAAATTAGTATTTTTTCGTAAAATACTATTTCCTATCCCTTCATAATTTCTTTGAAAATAATGCTGTGCGTCAATCTTTTTTTTAGAAAATCCTTACCTATTAAACAAAAAGAAAAATAATAATTATTATTATGCAGAATATAATCCTAAAATAAAAAATTAAATTTAAATACTAATTTGGGTCTTGTCCTAGAATTAAACTAGCTAGCACTACCGATCATTTAAATGACTAGCTGTTGTGAAGTACTTTAAAATTTTATTCTGTTTGTTTTTAAATAAACTCAACAGACAATTGTTTGTTGAATTTTACCTACTAATTTTCTGTGGTATAGAGCTAAAAATAAAGTTCGTGTAATAACATCGAACGTAGACATTTTAGATAGTAAACAGAAAAAATCAATCAATTAAAAACTGCTTAGCTTTCTAACCTAAACTTCGGGAAAATAATCTGTCAATAAAATTGGAAAAATTCACAATTGATAGGAAATGTTATAAGGATTAAATTGAAATTATAGGCGACTTTATCTTTCTAAGTATTATTTGTTGAGGATGAAAGCCAAAAATGGCCAAAAAAAAATTTAAAATTATGACCTGGAGAAGTATAGCATCATTCAAAAAGTAATAATTGTTTTGTTTCTAGTCCATGACAACTTTTTGGTTTATTTACGAGGCAAAAATTTATTATCAAAAATTTGCTTGTTATCAGGTATATATTTTTATTATTTTTGCTTCATTCAAAGTTTTCTACTTATTCTACTCCAAAAAATGTAGAATATGTAGAAAAAGAATATATTTTTAAAAATATTGAATCTAAAAAATATTTTGGTGTAAAACATTAATAATAATAAATTATTTAATGAACCGAAAATTATAAATTTATATAATTATAATTATATTTTTTTTGTATTCTATTTAGATCACCTAGCTAGAGCACATAGATTGGAGTTTTTAAATCACTCTCCTTAGAATAATCGAACAATATTTCGATCCGTCAATGTGAAACAATATGAAGGGGCTACGGATAATTACACAAAACAAAATGTGTTTTAATTTTTAAAGTGACGTTTTTCAATGTTGTGATTTTGACGACTTAAATCCAATTAAGATACGGGGTGTCAAGCCAAGACGAACAATTCAAAAACAAAATTGAGAACTGACTGATTGATTACAACCAATTAATTTAAAGAAAACGAATTTAGAAATTTGCAATTTCTGTCATCGCGCCTCGATGATTGGTCAGCACTACTTCGTATTAACCAAGCTGAATGAAACACATAAAAAAACTGATACCAATAATACAAAAGGTGAACGTGCTAGTAATGGTGATCAATCTAAACTTTCATACCAGCATCGTCAGTTCTAACTAGCTGTGGTGGTTATCAGGTCAGGACGACCAGATTCCATGATTCAGTCCTAATCATTATTGACGATCGAATAGGTTTGGCTCAGGTTAATCCCATTACTTTGAAATTGACTGGCAGGCAAGGAATTGTCACATTCTATGGTCAATGAACTGAAGGCTGACTGACCCTCTGCGCCAACACAAGGTTTGAAAAAAAAATTTCAAAATAAAAAATTTCAAAACAAGTTTTGTTACTTCATAAAAAAAACTGTTTGTTGAAGGGTTTCCGAAATGAAATTACTCCTCTTAAAAGAAACGTTTCTTGAAAAAAATTATTTCTTGAAAAAAAATTTTTTCTTGAAAAAAATGTTTCTTGAAAAAAAAAATTTCCCGAAAAAATTGTAACCTGAAAAAAAATCCGTTAAAAAAATAAACTAAAAAAAACACGCCACTTCTCTAAAATCAGGTCCCTGTTTCGGCGCCATCTTTGTTGCTCGTGTTACAGGCTTCTCACACCTGGCCATCACGGGACAGCTTCAGTATTTCAAGGCTATAAGGTTGTAAAAAAAACTTAACGGGTCCCTTTATTTCGGCCCTTGTATAAGGGTTTGGGACTTTTTAACTAAAAATAATCAAACTGTAATATTAAGCCGGAAAACTGAATTTATGACAAACAAATTTACACTTGCAAATCTCTTATTTATGAATCACTTTGAATAATGTAAAGAAACTGTTAATTAGCTAACAGAGAAAATAATTTAGCAGTACAAAAATAAATCAACAAAAAATATACAAATCAAAATACAAAAAGTCTTACATTAATTTTTATTTCTTGAATTTTGTCTTTTTCCCAAAACCAGTCCTGTGAAACAAATGCTGATTCAAATCCCGAAATTTTCTTTTCCATACATTCCTTCTTCTAGTATATCTCCCATTACTCATTTTCAGCCCTCATTCCATATATTCCTTAAATTCTGCTTTATCAGCTTAACCATTGGAATGGACATTATCGCCCAAGAAATTTATTTATTAACGTATATGCATAACTGTCCGCAACTACTATCATCCACATCAGTATGCATATATATTTTTCATCAATTTTTTTTTATTTAATCGATAAGATTACACTGATAAATAGCTCTAAAAGGTGGATATAATGGAAGAAAACAACTTTTGATTTTTTTTTCAAATGAACTTTAAAATTAAATTTCCTTTATTTTATTATATTTTTTTTTAATTTATTGTTGAACTTGCACAATGTTTTTCATTTGATTTAAATTTACATAATAATTTTTGTTCAATTTTTAATTAATTTCTAATCATTGATTTAAATTTGTATACTAATCTTCGATCCAAACAATTTGATCGCTTATATACACATATTATAGGTTTCCTGTTTCCCTCTCCATTATTGTAAGAAGCAATTTTCACTAATGCAAACAACAATTCTAATTTTTACAAATTTATTTATGCAAAATATGTATTATTAATTGAGTGACACAGTAGTACAAACAAATGTCCCTACGCTTATTACAATTGAAGAGAATCAATTAATAAATTATTAGCGAATTTCTTTGGATATGAATACTATTATTTTATAATAAAAATTGAAAATAATCCGTCGTTACAAGGCTCCACAAATAGAAAAAACTGACAGGAACAAAGAAATTGTGTGAGATAAACAATTTTTTTATTTTGTAAGACATTTTAAAAAAATTCATGGTACCGCCACGTGTGAAGTGAAGGAGCTCACTCTCACGTCTGGATCACCAACTATTCATTCAGTCAAACATGGATATCATGCTTATTCTAGATTTCATAATTGTACTAACATTTAACAAATGCAACATAAAATTAATTAATCCTAAAAGAGACCCATAAATTATCCGGCCTTCAAAAAAAGGCAGAACACCCACAATATTGATTCTGTCGGCACCATTTTAACATGCACCATTAAACAATTTCAGGCATCAGCATCGACAACACTAACAATGATGAACGACGGCAATGACTGTCAATAACCATGTCTACAACAGCACCAATAAGCAAATTTATGATGAATCAATCAATTAAGTCCTTTCAGGTACCAGCATTTACCAAAACAACAATGATGATAAATACCAATGATAGTCAATAATAGTAATATATAAATCTATGTTGACTCAATTAATTCCTTTCAAGTACCAGCATAAAAAGGAAGAGCAAAAAATTCACACAAAATACGTACTTCTAGGAAAAAATCAAATAGTAAACAACAATTCCAGTTAAAACAAAATTCTCAATCGTGTTTTTAGAAACTGTGTTGCGTATTGTGTAATCAATAAATATGTATATTGGTCAAACTTGTCGAAATTCTTAAGTTGCGCATATTTCCATGCTCTTATTTAAGCGGATGGATGTTCGCCCTTTGTCAACCAATTATTTTTCAAAACCACAATTTTTGTTTAAAAAGCAACGAGAACCCAAAAATTTTATACATTAAAGTCAAGCTCGAAATTGAGTCCTTTGAAGTCGGAAAAGTGTTGAAGTCTGAAAACAGAAGTTTGTTACCTATTTTATTATATCTTACATCTTATCATAAATATTAGTTTTTGAAATATTTCATTATACGCTAGAATGTATTTTTCAGTTATCGATAGGATGTATTGTTCAGTTATATAAAACATTTTATTAAAAAAAACAAATCATACGAATGGTATATATGAGGTATCGTCCATCAATCACACTAATAGTATATTTTGGGTCCCTTATCTCAAAATAAGTTTAAAACAAAATTAGGATGTGACTCCCAAGTTTTGATGACTTGTGTATAATAGCTGTTTTCGTTTTAATTATATTTACTAATTTAATTTATGTTATTTGATGGTTTTTTTCAGACGAACAAACCATTTCATTTATTCTATAACATCAAACCTAAAAAACAATAATTAATTTTGCAACTTTATATAACTTTTTAAAATAATATCTTTTTTAAAACAAAATTTTCACTTTTTTTTTTAATTTTCCACAACTTCACAACTCGACAATCAGCAACATATTTTTCTTTCCAAAAATATTTTTGATCAAAAAACATGAAACATAAATAATTATAATACCATAAAATTACCAAAAAAACATTAAATATCTAATAAACAGAAAAACAAAAACTTTTCCAACATCATAAATTTTTTGTGCTTATCATCATTTAAAACAATTTTTTTTTTTTAATTTTTGAAACATGTTTCAAGTTTTTTAGTTTGTCCGGAAAAAAATAAAAAAAAAAATTAAATTTGGCTGATTTTATTTTTTTATTTAACCGCACCGAAAAAAAAAACAATATGGTGCTGACTGCTGAGTTATTGAACTGAAAAGTTGAGTAAACAAAGAATAGTATATTATTTAATTAGGAATTAAAGTGTTACTTTTTATGAGATATTCTTCATTTTTAATAATTATGGAAAACAATTTCGATTTAAAGATATCGTCTTTAATGTGATTTAAGAGTCTGCTCAGTATATCTTTTATGTGCTTCCAAAAAAATTCTAAATAATTAAAAGAAAATTTGTTTCAAAGATCAAAATTCATGTTTTTGTATAATAATATAAAATGTATTATGTATTAAACTTTTTGTTTTGCTTTTTAAAATGTACAAAAAATATAATTTCAAAATGGTTTTAATTTTTTTGTTATGTTGAAGGCAGATACAAAAAAATATTATTCTTAAAATCATTAAAATAAATTATAATTTTATACCAAAAACTGGTAAATATATAAAATAATTGTATCTGTTATTTTTTTTTTTGATGAAATGAATATTTATAAATGTTCTCTTCACAAACACATTTTTTGGCTTTAAGCCGTAATTTACTTATGCTATGTAGATTTTGTTTGACTGACTAAATTTTAAGTACGTTGTATCAATGTTAAGAATGTTTGGTTTTAGTATTTTTTTTCCTTTGATCACAATCAATTCAACCGTTTCTTTTTTTTAACCTTGTTTGTATTAAAATTTGACAACCATAAAACTCTTTACGGTATTGTTGATTTAGTTATAAAATTACATAAACAAAATAGACAAATAATGTATTTTATTTTTATGCAAGGTTATTTAATGTTTATTCGTTCCCACAACACCCCACTGTTGGTGCTAGTATTTGCAAACAAGCATTCAACAAATCCTCGTCGAGTAAGAACACTTTTAGGTTAAGTATTAGGTACTAAAGAGTTAGATATAATGTAAAGGGAGTAAAATGGCTGTAGAGCAAGCTGAAGACTTTTATGCGATGCATCAATTAAAAATCAATTCTGTGCAAGCTTTACAGTGTACTTTTTCGACAACCAAACTTGAAACAAATTTATTTGTTATTCCTTTTTTTCTTTAAATTTAAATTAAAATAAAATAACGCAAACTATCAAACCGCTGTTAGTATTAACACGTAACTAACACATACTGTAAAAGTTTTAACTTTAACACACACTTGGGTCACGATGACCAACTAATTTTTTATAGAAATTTCACTAATTTAAAAATGTAAAAAAACAGATTGCAAAAAGATAAAAAAAAGATTGAAAAAAAACCGACAAGAAAAAAAGGACTGGGTCACATTGACCCAAGTGTGTTAAATACGGGTTAAGGTCTTTAGATGTATATGTAATTGTACAATGTACATGTTCCTTCGTTCTTTTATATTAACTACACAAATCTTAGAAAAAATCAAAAAAATCGTACCAAATAATTTGAGAAAAGTAGTAATCGTTGCATGGATGGTTGTGATTGATTTTCTTGAGAGTTGTGGTCATAACAATATCAAACTGCTTATTATTTCATTACGCACTAGGATGTTACCTAGGTAATTTTATCATAAAAAGAAAACAATATTGAAACGTCCTTTATGAAATTACTAAAAACTATATCACATCAGTGATAATTTCTAGTTTGGTGTTTTAAAAAGTTGATTTCAAAAATCGGTAGAGAGTTAACTATAGTAAGTGTGTTCTCCTTTAAAAAATAAAAAACGTGGCATCTATATGCAACTGCTCTGATGACTCAGCATGGCACAGCTAAATCAATCTCTGTAAAAGGAGACTTTCTCTGCAGCAAAACATTACTAGAATCGACATTATTAACTACGTTAAGGGACTCAGATTCGTAAAATCAACGTCATCTGTCCTATGTTTATCCCATTTATGATGGCTAGTCCTAGTATTAAAAAAAATTCTTTGAATTTGCCTAGCGCCCATATACGTAACTATCACACAGTTTTTTTGTTTCATGGCTTCGAAGGGTCAAACTGATGGACTTACTCCGTGAGCATACAAGTGAAATATTATCACTACTCACATTTTCGTATTTGTTTTTAATGTTATTGTCACTGTCATTTTATCAAGATTTCTATATATCCAAATCGAAAAATTGTTGAAGGAATTGATCATGGTGCGCTTGTTTTTTGGTGAAGAGAATTTACTTCTGACACAAGCTCTAAATGTTTGGATCGACTTGCTTTGGTTTTTATAATATTAATAAAATCGGATCATATAAAATAATGTCGTAGCTCATAAACATTTCTATCAACTCGAAAATCTTGTCACATTTGGTATAGCCATGCATTGCATTTTTCACTCGCCCCATATTTATTAATTAACTTTCCTTATATGTCTTTTTTCGTATGCTATGATGCCCTAAACATAACATAATGCTCAAAACAATTAAACTTTGAATAATTTGCTGCTCGTGTTTATACAGTTGAAAACAACTTCTGAACCCGACCACAAGAAAACATTTTGAAAATCAATATTTAAAGAATCTTTTAAATACTTTGAAAGTCTGGTACCTGTCAAATCAACCTGTAACTCGGACGCGGGATGGAGGTTTCAGCGGTGCAACTCTGAATTAAACGTTCACGATGCTATAATATACGTCGATCCGTAACTACACGCATTCTGCCTATGAATATTTAGAATTTTCGCACTATAAAGCGGAATAATGCTGACATATAAGAGCAATGTAAATTGTCAATTTCTTTTATTTATTTTTAGGTTTAGATCAATATATTCTCAGACAGGATTTGAATTGCACAAGTTGTGACAAAGCCTACCTGACAACAAATTTCGGTTACATTTGAAATAAGTTCATTAGCTTCTTTGACTTTTGCAGCTGTCTATGAATAATGTCGTCACTTGCTTGTGGATACTGTTTCTTATTATAAAAAGCACTTTTATGTTTTTATTTCCTGAGAAAGATATGGAGCTAATTTTGCTCCAAAAATATTACTAGTATCTCATGAAAATCATATCTCATGGTAAGCAAGCTAGATTTGAATTCGGCGAACCAGGTTTTGACACCTATTAAATCGAAGTATTTTTAATCTTAACATTGGGTTAATCTGACAGACCATTTTTGATTTGGGTGAAATTTTTAATGGGTTTTATATTGAAAAAAAAAAGATATATGTGTTCGAAGATTTTTTTTTTTAAATATAGCAGTTCTAAATTTCGAGAATTTTGTGATTTTTGGCTTGACGAGTTTGTTTCAAAAATTCATAATTTCGGTTCGATTAAAGATAGAAACTTCTGTTTTTCTTTATTTTAAAGCTAAAATATGCTAGTTTTGAAAAAAAAAATAAAATCAATAAAAGTAATTAACAAATTCCTATAGTTATAAACAAATAAAATGTTCAAATCGATCTTTCGTCAATGCCCCGAAATTAGTTTTTAGCATGACCTTCGTACTCTAAGTTCAACTTTCTATAAAAACGTATTTTTAATTAATGGAGAAATGATTTTTACTGTTAGAAATAAATTAATTTATTGAGCGCGGACGACAAAAAATTCCATAAATGGGTCATTCTTTTACATACAGAACAGATTAGAACAAAATGTGACCAAGACATTTTTGAATTAGCTGAAAAATGTTTTACGGGATTAATATATAAACGAAAAGATATACGTGTTCGAGGATTTATTTTTTTTTTTTGGGGGAGGGAAATAGAGCGGATCTAAATTTCGAGAATTTCGTGATTTTTGGCTTAAAGACTTATTTTCAAAGATTTATAACTCTGATTCTGGAAAAGATAAACACCTTTTCCTGTTTTATTTTAAAGTTAAAAGATACAATTAAAAAAAACTGTTATCTATAAAAATTATTAACAAATTTCTATTGTTATAAACAAAAAAATGTTAAAATCGATTATTAGTCACGGCCTAACAAAAATAGAGAGTGTTTAGTACAACCATCGTATTCTACGTTCAATTTTTTATTAAAGACATATATTTAATTATTTGAGAAATAAGTTTTACTGTTACAAACTTATTAATTTTTCCAGAGCGTGACGACAAAAATTTATAAAATTCCCTGTCATCCCGCGCTCAATAAATTAATTTAATTTACTATCTTTACTAGAAGAATCTTTGAAAATAAGTCTTCAAGCCAAAGATCCGCTCTATTTATCTCCCAAAAAAACCGTGACCACTTTTTCATATGTATGATTCCACCTTTCAAAAAGTTAACTCATGGAATCTTTTAATTTCTCGGGGTCGAAAAATGACGAACCTAAATAGAGATTAAAATCATGTTACTAAGATGGTTAAAAAGTTTTTTCTACTACCCAACTTAAAAAATCTACTTTCGATGTTTGTTCATTGCATCGAAAATTTCTTTTTCGTCACCAGTGATAAAAAAACCTATACAAATTACTTTCGTACCTAGTGACGAAAGTAATTTTTTAAAAGCCATCTATTTTCTAATTTCTTAACTAGAATAAATCATCATAAAATACTCGTTAAGAGAATCAATTAATTGAATAAAATAATTTTGTTAGTGTTAATTTGTCTCTCTTGGGAAGATGACGTTAATTAATTTTAGAATTATTTACGGATAGTTTACATTAAAAATGTAAAAATAATAATAGTTAACTATATAAGATTTATAATATTCTTTTAAAATAGTTTGGTAACAAACAGTTGGTGTTAAGATATTTTAAAAAAAATTATTTCACTTATTTATTTAAGAAAAACGAAAAAAAATATTTATTTACATAAAATATTTTACGTTGTTTTAAAATATATCAGGAATTTACGTATCGTTATCCCCATACAAAAACTAAATTAAAACTGTTGTTTTTATTTTAGAAATCATAATAAACAATAAACATTTTAAACTTGATTTTGTTTATTACAAAACCGTTTTTAGTTATAAGCCTACCAGACGCGAAATGCAAAAAATAATAAACCTTTAAAGATGTATTATTTAACGATTTTTGGGACTTTATAGACCAAATAGAATAAAAATATAGCATTTTGAAGTGAAATTAGAATGAAAATATGTATATGTACAAAGTTAACGACTTTTTTGTATGAAAAGACAATCAGGCTTGTAACTAAAGACAGGTTTTTTATGACATGGAAATCGGATAATTTATTCATATTGAGTCATCTATATTTTAATAGCAGAAATATAAATTTAAAGATTTTGTTTGGATGTTTTTATATTTTTAAATTTGAATTGTATGTAATTATAAATGAAAATGCTTAATAATTAACAATAATTTTTAAAAAAGTAGTAGAAAAAGTACAGTTTTCTACTCGCCGAAAATCATATTTTGAATCTCGCGACCACTACCAACCTCGGCTATCGCCTCGGCTGATAAACTGTCCTCTCGCTTCAAAATATGTTGTTTTCGGCATCGTTGAAAAATATACTATTATACTATCTGGGTATGAGGTAATTGAGGAATTTTTATAATTACGCTATTCTAAGCAATATGGCAAAAATACACTATAAAAAAATCGGCTTTCACCTTTTAAAACCCACTTTAAATGATGAAACCTGATTGTTTTAAGTGCTGGTATCTAATGTGGTAACTAAAGACAGGAAGTGGAATCGATTATCTTTTGGAATTTATTGACCGATTTGGCAATGGGTCGTATGTCCAACTTCTGATATTTTTAAAATGTTTTATTTAATTAAAATGTAACAATATTGTAAAAACATAAAAACGAAAATATTCCAAATTTTTTAAACTAACGGCAAAATTTTAAACAACATTTTTTTTTCTTTTCAGGTAAGCTCATATTTTTAAAGTAAGCAGAACAATAACTCGGTATGTATATCATTTAAAAAAAATGTGATTCAGTTCATAACTTCAAATGACTTGATTATGTCAGGTAAACACGGTTTATTTTTGTTTAACGGGAACCCGTAAACCGAGAACTCAAAAGATAATAGTTGTTTTAAAGAGTTAAAACTAATGGGCAATCAATACCGGACCAAAATTTCAATATATGAAGAAAAAAGTCTTCTAGATCGAGTTATGAAAACTTGACCATTTTTTATATTCCTGAAACTTAGCATATAAGTAGTATGGACAAAATAAAAAATACGACTTATTTTACAATTTTTTTAAAGTGCATAGTTTGAGCATAGGGGGCGGGGCACCCCAACATGCATGCAAAACGAAAATTCTGCCAATCCGATGTAACTTTGAAATTAAATTGCTCAATAACAGCTATACCGATTTCAGCAAACTTTTTTCGTTTCATAGATGATTAGTTAGTCATTTGAAAAAAAATTTATTTTTTTATTTCATTGCGGTAGGTATCTCGGAGCTGCTTCCATTTTTTCTAAAACTTCGAAACGCAAAAAGTACAAAAAATAAAAATATATACGTAAATTTAAATAAAAATAAGTTCAATATATAAAAAAATAAAACATATAACTTCGGTTCCAAAGCGTTTACGTGTAACTCAAAAAATTGGGAAGAGACGAAGTAATCGTTTAAAACCAAACCATAAAATATGGAGGGGCTGAAATCTCACAGCTCTGAGATATCAAGACTTCGGTCTGGGTTAAGGATCTTGATATAGTTTTCGGCAAAAAACTTTTATGAGGACATGGTTTTTAGTTTTGGGCAGCGATGTATATCAAACATAACTCTTTGTTAAAGTACAAGTATTTTTTATCTCTGTTTAGAAATTTATTACAAAACTAACACGAAACATCAATACGTAGCCGGAAAATTATAATCGAAAATCCAAAAATATTGTTAAAATCAAACTTTTTCAAAATTCCAAAAATATTCCAAAAATTAGAATAAAATCAAATATTTAAATTTTTTCTAAATTCCAATAATATTTCAAAAATTCTTAAAAATTCAAACTTTTCCAAAATTCCAAAAATATTGCAAAAATTATTACAAAATCAAAAATTGAAAAGTTTTTCAAAATTCTAAAAATTATAATAAAATCAAAAATTAAAAATTTTTCAGATTTCTAAAAATATTCCAAAAATTCTTATAAAATCAAAACTTAAAACTTTTTTCAAAATTCTAAAAATATTGCAAAAAAATTATTACAAAATCAAAAATTAAAACTTTTTTCAAAATTCCAAAAATATTTAAAAATCTATAACAAATTCAAAAATTTCCATGTCCAATTTCATTTTCAATTACATATACGTCATAAAAACAGCTACGTTTTGTTCCAAAAAATAAATGGCTAAAAAAATAAATGAAATTACGGATTGGTTTTTGTGAACAATTAAGCTTAAGTACATATTGGAAATCACTTGAATTTTGCAATTCGAAATAACTTTTCATTTCCTCTAAAATTCCTTTAGAAAAAATTTTGTTGTGTTTCGTGTCAGAATTCGAACTACATTCATCAGAGACACATTGTTCAAATTCTGTGTGTCTTACACAACTTAGCCAAAGCGGCGATGACGAAACATATTTTAATTTTGATGTTCAGATAATAAATGAAATTATTTTTTGACACACTTGACATTATTTTTTTGACAAACTCATAATGCCATATTTCTCAATAATAATAATAAAATTTCATTTCAAATAATTTTATTTTTTTTCCAAAAAATTGGGTAAAAAAATAAATAATAATCTTTATTTTGACACACTTGACAACATTTTTTTGACAAACTTATAATGCAATAATCTAGTTTTTGATCTCCCATACCAATCCCTACCATCAAGATTTCTCCAAATTTAATGTTCCTACTCGTAATCACTTAAAATGAACGATTTTTAAGCCAAAAATATGAAAATTTGCTATTTTTGACATACATAATGATTTTTTTTGACACATTTCTGGTACAGATATCGAACACAGCGTCCTTTCGGACCTGTCCCTTAAGTATACCTATTTTTAGAAAAAAAAAATTTTTGAAATCCCTTCAGCGGTTTTCCCTGCAGCGTAGGTAATGACGGCGGCCGGACGGACGGCCGGCCGGCCGGCCGGCAGACAGACATACATTTTTTTTTTTGCTTTTTTAGAATATCTAAAACGTCGAGAAATGTCAAAAAAAGTGGGGGTAAGAATTTCACTTTGAGCTCATGAATGTAATACTTAGGTCTTTCAGACCGAAGTAATTTAAACGCTATAAATATGCTCTAAAAACCGATAGAAACCTCATGGAAACATTTTTAAAGTTTGGTTTTTAATTCGGTTCCTAAGAGGTTATAGTGTTTTGATTATAGACACGGGACTGGCTTACCTGAGCTATAGATCTGCGCTTTTGTTTGCTATTATATACTGTAGACTAGAGATATTACGAGTGTCAGTAATGGTAGTACATGCAAATTAACCACTATTAATTATTATTAATTTCATTAGCAAAAAAATTTATTTGATATTTATTTGCTCTAGAGCGCCCAAGCCCCTGACACTAATGGTCTCCAAAATTTTCCATTTTGAGCGTTGTTGTTTTGATAACGACGGTATAAATGTTTCTGCTTAAAATTTTACAGAAACCGTTCAATTCGGAATTAATCATTCCATGAATCATTAATTCATTCCCTTGTCAATAATGAAACCCCAAACAAAAAAATGTGCATTATATTGACGGTGATATAATCTTCACTGATCTTGCAACGAAGGATAATTTGCTCGCGAAACTGCTAATGAGGTACTCTAAATTTTGTCTGCCGGAAAAATTATGAAAGAATGAACAAATAAAAGAATCTTGGTGAGACGTTGGCTTAAATGAAACGTGAACCTAAAACATGTCGTCGATTGCAATAACCAAAATTTGGTAAATTTTAATTCGATAAAAACAGAGCTTTTGATTTTTTGCAGAACGAAAGCCGAGATCACCAACGATATTTCAATTAGTATGTGAGGTGGAGAAATAAACGAATGCTTCAGTATTTGTTCATTGTAAGTCACAATTTCCAATGACTTACTCTATAACAATCTTAAAATGGTGGTGGTGTCTAGAAAAATTGGCCTCCTTAAAAGATGTAAAAAAATTACAAGTTGTCAAGTTTGGTGCATATTGAATCTGTTTTCCGCCTGGCTCTTTTCAAGACTCCGTTAAAAAACGTGCTATACAAATTGTAGATGACCGAAAGTTATGTTCAAATCTTGATTGCCTGCAACTTTTTCACCCTGTTGTTCATTTCGTTGTTTTTATAAATATAAACAGTGCTCAGATAAAATCAGATGCATCATGCTAAAAACATATTATTTTCGTTTACTCATCAGTCGAGTTGTGAAAACTCATTGTTATAGGGAAAGAATGCAGAGACTTCTTTGCCCGAACTGGATATAAATAGACTGCTCAAAGAGCAAATTATATTATTAGATTTCAATAATAATAGCCATAGTTCATATTTGCTGTATATAAATTTCATCAAAATGATTGTGCGGAATCAAATAAAAATAAAATAATTTGATAGATCAAAACATATTTTCTATGATATTTCAAAACTTAAAGATCCGAGAAATAAATCTAAAATTGAAATCTTTAAAATAATAAACCATTCTTGACACGTTAATGAGTCAACCAAAATTTTGTTTTCACTTCCACTGATAGCACCTCAAAACACCGAGCAACAACTTTCAGAGAGTATACTTGTGGTTTTCGTTTAAAATTCAGTTTACTTTTAGTTTTAGCGTATAAATTTGATCAAATTGATTGGTGAATTACTTTCTAGTTAAATATGATACAGGATAAAAACACATATTTTCATTGATATACCAAACCCAAGGGTTATAAAAATTATATAAAAGAACTACAATCTTCCTTAAAAAACAGAATTTTCCATATGGCATGGCTTGACCGGTTCCAAAAAAACTCGCAAAATATGTTTAGCAAAAAAATAATCTATTATATCATACAAAAACAATTAAAACGCATGCTACACAGCCAAAAACTGCACAGAACAGTTTCAAAGCGCACCGCTTGCGAATATGCTTACGCGCCGCAAACAGCTTCGCTTTACTGTGAACACACTCATTTGTTTATACGCGTGCAGTTTTGAAGCTGTCTACGCCTTCAGCACCGCTCTGCGCACAGCACCACTCACAGCTTTCACTCTGAACGTAGCCTAAAACTAATTATTTGAAGTGCTCTTTTGTTTTTTAGGTAGATTTCATATAAAAATCTACCTATTGTAATGTGCCTCATCTCGGAATTTCGGAAAAATGTTTGTGCCAAACGACTAAATATGATAAGCGGAAACGAAAAAACAAAAAAAATGTATATATATATATATATATATATATATATATATATATATATATATATATATATATATATATATATATATATATATATATATATATATATATATATATATATATATATATATATATATATATATATATATATACTAGCTGTACCCGGCCACGCGTTGCAGTGGCTTAGTCTGGTTAAATATAAGAATTTAATAAAACAGAACACACACGTTTCTAATAATGCTTGAGGGTATACAATGTTTTTTGTTGTTCCATTGCCTGTGCAGATATAGAGACTGTTTGTTTTGCCGACTCTAGAACATGCAACATATAACTGTCCCTGTGAGAAACAATCGGTATCTAGATCTAAACCACACACTTCTAATGTTTGGTCCTGAGCTTTGTTGATGGTGATTGCAAATGCCAATCGAATTGGGAATTGCAATCTTTTAAATTAAATTGACATATCCGTTAGCATCATAGGTATGAAAGGAATTAGGACATCTTCACTTTTGAAATGTCCAGTCAATATTGTTGCTTCTACTACGTTGCTCATTAATTTTTTTCGCTGCGAGTCGCGTGTCATTGCAAAGTTTTGTCTGATTGATATTTTGCAACATGATAATTGGCACGTCGAATTTTAATTGCAGTACATTCGGTGGCATTACTGGCAGATCAAATAAATGCAAAAATTCTGTTGGATAGTTAACCGCTTTATCTGCTTCCATGACAGTGTTTTCGGACTTGTGTGTGACTGCCTCGCTTTAAATATAAGACTGAATTATACTTTTAATTTCTTTGTTTTTGCCGCAAGAATGTCTCGTTTGCTCAGCCAATCGTGATTCTTATGATAAGTTTGAATATTGGAAAACATTTTTTCAACCAATTCCTATTTTGACGGCACTAAATTGCAGAATTTATGAAGCAATAAAATTCGTCCCGAGGTTAGATCAACCGGTGCCTTTCTGTCCGCAATTGATATGAGAATATCTCAGTCCTCAGCAGATTTATCGTTTTAAAGCAGAATACGCATATTTGTAGTTAATTTTAACCTTTTTACGTGTCGCCACAAAGTAGAGTATTTCAGGCAAGCATTTATTTCATCTGCTGGTGTTGATCGAGGAACTACAGGTAATGTTTGCCTGAGATCTCCTGCAAAAAATATTAATGCATTCCCAAATAGTCTGGTATTTTAACGCAAATCTTGCAAAGATCGATCAAGAGCTTCAAGCGATTTTTTGTGCGCCAATGTGCATTCATCCCAAATAATAAGTTTACATTTTTGCAATATTTTTTCCCATTCCGGATCCTTTGCAAATGTTCTATGTAGCAAATGTTGTTCAATGGCAATTTCAAAGTGGAATGATCAGTTCTTCCACCTAGTAGCAATGTCTCAGCTATGCCGGACGACACAAATGATAAAGCTATGTCATTTTATGATTGAATTGCTGCTAGATTTAGACTGATTAGGAACGTTTTGCCAGTTTCTCCTGTCGCATCCAAGACAAAGATTCCTACAACCCCGTTATTAACATTTTGCATTAGTTGGTCGTAAATGGCTTTTTGTTCAAACGTTAGCTTTTTAATATTTGAATACATATACGAAAAAAGATCATCCGTGTTGTTATTTTGTTCACGATGCAATTCTCCTTCGAAGGAAGATGCAGCAGCCGATCGATTCGGTGATGCCATTCCTCATTGATTGAGAACTTTGTTCGTGATATTTGAGCACAAATATTCAATCGTTATCTTCGCTTCGTTGTAAATTTCTGTCGTTTAATCTTCGAAAATTAGCATTTTCCTTGTATATACGACGTAAAATATCTTCAGCCGTGTTTGATTTGTATTTTTCCCATAACTCTGTTGTAGTTGAAGGAGAGCAGGTGGTCAATATGATTGCATTTCTGTGACAGTCGTTCTCCAATAAATTCAAAGCTTGACAACCACTGTTATGTGTAACTCCTAAAGTGTTATGTGTAACTCCGTTGACAACTCTCAGTTGCTGAAAAGACATAGGACCGGGCATCTTTATCAATAACATGCGAAGAAAGAAGCATTCATCTTGATTAGGAGGCACGGTGTACAGTCTGCCTATTGAAGTTTCTTTGTTTGTGCCGGGTGTCTTTCGACTCGCTCCCCGCGTGTATGCAATCACACTTACTTATTTTGCTGATCCATGTTTATCGGAAAAAATATCTAGTAAAAACTGTATGTTGTTCAGTGTCTTCTTATTCCTAGCCTTTTTTCTTTTACATCGCATAAAAATTTCCTGTTTCTCTGGTCATAGACCTCCAGGGTTGGCTTGTACATTGGATGTTTGTATGTTGTTCAGTGTAAAATATTTTATTACAGTTTGCTTAAAGGAGGACATTTTTAAAGTAAATGCGAGGACGGAGGACATTCTTGTTTCAAAAGAAGACAGTCTAAGATAGTCCATATTAGATATAAGAATCTATGGGCTGATCACTATACAAAACTAATCGATTAAATTAAGCATGAAGTGAAACTCGATCATAAAATTGTGTGAATTGAGAATAAAACAGATGAGACACTTCTTCTTGTTGACAGTCTACGTTATGAAACATATACAGCTAAACCCGTCTGTATTCAAATGCAACATTTTGTCCAAATTTTAACGGAATCTGTTAACGGATTACCTGTTTTGTACAAACGAACATTTACATATTTTTTTATATAAGTAATAATTGTCACTTTGTTTATAGTGACAATTGAATCTTCTCACATGTCTTCTAGCAAGCGTTTTGTCAACCTGAATTATTTGAACTTGTGTGTATCACACACATCGTGTCAACTGCTGTTTTGGAAAAATGCACTAATTCGTTTTTTTTCGATGAAATCTGGTATTCAAAAAAATTATCTCTTCCATTCGGTGTGGAAGTTTTTGGAATAATATACAATAGAACCGATTTCCATGCAATGGGCAACAATGAAATAGAACATTTTATGTATATAAATGTACGTATGTATATAAATATATGTATATGTGTTGAGTGGAACAGTGGTTAGCACCATGAACTCAAAATCAAAACCCGGGATGGACTTCCGTTTAAAGTGAAAGTGTTATTAAACAAAGCCATTAACAATCATCAACACACTGGTGATACAGTTAACATCCAAGAGTGCTTGGTGACAGCCTACATCCCTATGTGGAACACATGTGGCTAAAAAAAAAACTATATAAAAACCTTCCTGAATTTGAATGCAAAATTGTGTCCAAATTTCAAATGAATCGAACCAGTACTTTCCGAGATTCCCTATTTTGAACAAACGAACATTTACATTTTTATTTATATAAAAGATAGATAGATAGATAGATAGATAGATGAGAACTGAGGACATTTTGCTCTTACCGAGGACAGTCCTACCGAAAGAAGAATACGTGGCAACCTTATTGGTTAATAAGTTAGATAAAATAATCTATGGGCCTATCGCCATACTAAACTAATTGATTAAATTGAGCATGAAGTTAAAATCGACCATAAAGTTGAGTGATTTGAGAATAAAGCAGGTGAGACACTTGTAATTGTTGACAGCCTACGTTATAAAACATATACATATGTATAACGAAAAAAAATAATTAAAAAAAAAAAAAAAACTATGTATAAACCTTCCTGTATTTGAATGCAACGTTGTGTCCAAATTTCAAAAGATTCGATCAAGTACTTTCGGAGATATATATATATATATATATATATATATATATATATATATATATATATATATATACATATATATATATATATATATATATATATATATATATATATATATATATATATATATATATATATATATATATATATATATATATATATATATATATATATATATATATATATATATATATATATATATATATATATATATATATATATATATATATATATATATTTATATATATATATATATATATATATATATATATATATATATATATATATATATATATATATATATATATATATATATATATATATATATATATATATATATATATATATATTTGTATATATATAAACGATATGAGATATAACGAAAACGACCGGCAATCTCACGGTCGTATTTAATGAGATAGATAAAAAAAAAATTCTGTACATGTGCGTTCTATTAATATCCTGGACAAGTTCGTGAATCAGCAAAATCCGACACGTGGTTAAGAAACTAGAGGCTTTTTTCTGAAAAAAATTGATTTTTTAAAACCGTTATAACGGCCGTTTAGATAATAAAATTTTAAAAAAATTTACAAATTTAAAATTTTTGGAATCATTTTTATCAATTCGTTTTAAAAATAGACCTCTGCAGTAAGAGGTGAGCGGCTCCAACAAAAAAGCTTGCAAAAAAAAAAAGTTTTTTGAAACCGAAAAGTTATTAATTTTATTAATATCTTGGACAAGTTCGTAAATCAGCCAAATCCGATAAATGATTAAGAAACTAGAGGCTTTATACTAGGAAAAAACTTGGTTTTTTAAATCCGTTATAACGGCCTTTTGGATACTAATATTTTTAAAAGCTTCATAAATTTAGAATTTGTGTTAACATTTTAATCCGTTTCTTATACATATAAACCTCTGCAGTAAGAGGTTTTTGACTTGTTGGCTTCAACAAAAAAGTTTGCAACAATCCCCAACTACAATTTCCAAAAACCTTATTACAGTCAATGAAAAAAAAATAAAAAGATTTAAATAGAAGAAATTAATTTTTTTTTCTTATAAATAAACTATTTTGATATTTTGCAGTAATTGCACGACATGTGATATAGAGCAGGCTTGTGTCATAAATTTTCACACGTATGTTCTGCGGTAGATGTGATATTTGTTTGTTGCAAAATTGGATAGATACAGTTTTGCTTATATGTAGCTAATTGTTTTTTAAATTTGATCGATATGTGTTTGTAATTAATTTGTTTTGTTTAAACTAATCTGATACATCAGATTCTACTGGCACACAAAACTGTCTGATCTCGAAATCTACCTATTTCTAGCGGATATACGTGCCACTAGATTTTTTTTGCACATAATTTTAGATGCATAATAAATTAAAATTCATAAATTTAATATTACGAAAGTATTATTACATAAAAAGTTAAATGAAACTAACTTTTTAAGAAAAAAAAACTATTTCAATTTTTCTTTTTTCTCATCATTAAATAAATTTTGTTTCTCTTCGCTTTTTATTATTCGTTAAACATGCGGCTAACATTCGTGCATCTATATGCTAAGGCGTCTTACGACATGTGGACGGTATGGTGCACATCATGTGCATGACATGTGTTATGCACAATTTTGTGCATGGGGATTTTGTATCATGCATGGACAATTCATGCATTTTTTTCAAAATTGTTTTACGGGCATACCTCTGATTAATTTATTTTTTCCCATAGTCCCTCCTAACATTTGTACTTTAAATTAGTGATGACCGATGTTAATTGAACAGATTTATTATTAAAACGGAGATTTCGCCAGTGGTTTTCTTTAAATTTCGCACATTTTCTCAAATGTTTTGAATAAACTTTTACAATAATTTAGGTGTTATGGTATCGATTTCAATGGGATTGTTGCGTTTTAATTAGGAAATGGTTCTTGACTTTAAATATTTACGTTTTTCGTAAGTCACCGTTTTTTGCGATGACCAACGTTTTCAAATAGGTTTGCGTAAATAAACGATCCATTCAACCACTTCTGTACTATTATTCTAGTTGAATTCAGTCTGGAAAATTAGTTGGTTTCAGACTAGTAAACTATTGTTTTACTTTCAAACAGATTTTAAATCTCAAAATATTTTAACTGCAGTTCTGAGCTTCTTTAACTTTATAAATCAAATTTCTCTTCGAGATATAAAACTGATTATATTTTTTTCTTTAGATCGGTATACAAGCCACAGATAATAATTAAATAAATAACGATTTGAAAATAATTTTCATCTCTAACGGTAAGCTATAAATTCGAATCTAAGGAAAGCGATAAAAATTATGCATTAATCACATAATCCCAAAAATATTTATTGAAACTCATCTTAATGTTTATATAAAAAGCAATAATATAACTGTTTTATTGTTATATCTCTTATAAAATATAAGTAAAAATTAAAATCTTATTCTTGAAAATTCAAAAGCAATTTACGGTGGTTTTAATATTATTTTATCATTTTACTACTTTTTAAGAAATATACAAATAAAATATTTATTTTATTTTTACCATAATCGTTTTATATTTTATTAAAGATTTATGTGTTTTGATCCGTAATGATAGGATAATCAGATTAATGCTGAAATATTATTTTGAAAATTTATTTAACGACGTTTTTCTCTCTAAAGGTTTTATATATTCGATAACGATTATTCCTTGTTTTATAGCAAAATGTGTTCTAAATATTTTTACTTTTAAAGTAAAATAAATTACTTTTTCTCCAGATTTACAAAACATGTTGATGTGCTACAATAAATGTTATATAAATGGAAAAGTTTTATTATTAATTTTCACCTTGCCCTGAAGATGTCCAATAAAACGATTTTCATTGATCTGTTATTCAAATATTTTATTCATTCTAATTGAAATAAAATGTAATATTCAATTACTTCTATTGAAGCAAAAGTAAAGAAATCCTTTTTAAATATTAAATGTAAAGGAAAGGGAAATAATGCAAATATATTTAATACAAAAATTAGGTATTAAAATTTGATTTCACTTTAGAATATTTGAATGCTCATACAGCAATCCCTTAATAGTTTGTCTGTTTGTCTAGGAATCGATAATTTAATGAATTAATTTTTTCCTTTTTTCTTAACACATTCTGTGCAAGACATTTAGTTTCGTTATGTTTATTCGTTTTGGGTCATCCTTGTAGAGATTTAATGTGTTTTGAAAACCTTTTTGTTTATTTAGTATATTTTGTATTTACCTTAAACTTAAAGCTTGATAATTTTTAAGATTATGAATAAGAAGAAGATGATTTTTGAAAAGGGTTATTTCTTATTAATAATATATTATGTCGTCTAAAGATTATTATAGGGTATAGATTTGTTTTTGAACTTTAAAATTTGTATAAAAAGATATATTAAAACTTAACCAGAATTTTCAGGAATCATTTTGGATTGATTTAGAAATTATATAAATAAACGCCTCTGAATTATTGAAACGCCGAAATAGTACATGATGCTAGAACGTAAAGCTAAAGATTTTGGACGGATGTGGAGTTTGCAGTCCAAAATAGCTTATGTCCGTGCATAATATACTATTTTTTATTCGCCGCAGGCAAAATATTTTTAAAAAATTTGTTTTTTCTAATTTAAAACTTTAAAAGTACATAAATTTTAAAATAAAAATATGTTGAACAAGTAACCTTTGACAAAATATTTGTTATTTTTTTCAAATTATTGTGTAGCTATGACAACAAATGATAACAACTATTTTAATTGGATAATGAAATTTTGAATTTAAGGGTTGCTTTGATAAAAAAATCTATTTTTCATAGAATTTAAACATATACAAATGCTTTTTCCTTTTTTGGACGTAACTATGATAACAAAATAAAAAGTTAAAAAGTAACACTTTAAGGCCGCAAATCACAATAATAAAGTAACACTTTAATATGTAGGCGAAAAAAACGTAATTTTTTTATTATAGTGACGTAATTGCTCGATTGTTCTTTATCTTAGTTGTCAATTCGTAATCACTTGTTACACATTTATTTCGATAACTGGATTCCTATGGTAGAGTTCTTTGAAAATCTAATATTATTTTAATATTTGATCTACGTAATTCTGCATTTTATAGCATATTAGCAAAAGTCTAAAACGATTAAATAGATTCATTGAGATGTAACGAAAATTTCTTGGTCGTCATTCCTAGTATTTTAAAAATAAACCCTTGGAAAAACAATTGAACTGAAGAGACCTGGGGCCCTATTCTCAAATATTACATCCATTCTCCACATGTGGAATATTGTCAAAATTCATAAAAACGTTCGAGATTTACAATGTATGTATTCTCAAATTTCCTACCAAGGAAAAATTTCCCTACCAAGGGAATATTTCCGAGTGGGTATAAAGTATGTGTAAAAATTCCACATGTACCTCAAATATCAAAAATTTTTAATTGTCATTCTTGTTATATGTTTGAAAACTATATTTGGAAAGTTGTGTTTATTTTATAATTATTATTATTTTGTAAAAATTTCATATGGGGCGATATATATTCTATGAACTCTTCGGCCATAGATTTATTAATCCGAAACAATTTAATAAATTTATATTTTCGGGCAGATCGAAACAATGTTGTCGTTGATGAATACCTCGTGTAAATTCCATTGCCTCTGCCTGTTCCACTGCAGAATTAGCAAAAAGAAAACCTAATTCGTCTAATCCAGCCATTTACATTGAAAATTTCATGACAATAAGGGCCAGTTTCACCATCCTCAGTTAAGTTACAGTTAAGTTAAATTTAAGCTAACTGCCACTTAACTGAAGGAAATGGGTTTCACCAGTCTCGGTTAGCTAAATATTATGTTAAATTCTCAGAGAGCTTGATCTTCAAAATATATTTAAGTTAAAATTTAACCAAGAGAAATGCGATACGTCATATTTGGATGAAAAATATGAATGAATGAAATATGAGAAATGTTGAAATAAAAATTAAAATATAAAATAAATAAATTAAACATTTTATTTTATCCATTTCATAAGTTTGAGATTGCAGGATTTTTTTTATCTTTTATCTTTCAAAATTCGGTTTGGTTATTCAAAACTAATAGCATTTCAACTTATTGTTAAGTTTAACCGTTGGTTAATTTAACAAAGAGAATTGTGGTGAAACCGAAACATTTTGTTATCCTCCAGTTAAAGTTAAGTTCTGGTTAAAGTTATATGAACAATGTTTTTTATGATCGGTTTTTATTCGTTTGATAAATGATAGGAAAAGTAAAATAAACTAAAGTTTATTTTGGAAAAGTAATTAAAAAAATGGAAAAACAGATGATTTGAGATTTTGATATAAAAAATATGATTTGTGATTATCTTCTTTTAAAGAGAATTTTAAATTAGTGATTAAAAAGATTCTTTGTATTTTGTTTGATAATTTCCTATCTTGATAATAAGAATGGGTACGCGATCATGAAGATGAATATGTATGGGGGAAAACTTGACCATTTTTTATTTTTCTGAAACTTGGCATATAAGTAGTATGGACAAAATAAAAAATACTCCTTATTTTAGAATTCTTTTAAAGTGCATAGTATGAACATAGGCGAAAATTTTCCCTATCCGAACTAACCTTGAAATTAAATTGCTTATGGTAAGTACGACTAAAATTCTAACTTTCTAACATTTGTTCGAATAATTTTATAAAAAAAAAATTTAACCGTTGAAGTTCGAATGATATAGTTTAGAGCAGTATTTCTCAACCGTTGGTCCGCGTACCATTAGTGGTCTGGAGGAAAATTTTAGTGGCCCATGAATTTCTTTGTTTTTTTTTATTGGAGGGCCTTGAGACTTGCAGTTCAAGTAGCACTGCGACCTGAAGATCTATTGTGGTTAGGCTGTGGCACTAAGACACACAAGCCTTTGTATTTTTGTAAACATATTTTGAGCAGTTATTTGGCGCGTTTTAGGCCACTAAGCTAAAGCTGCATGTGTTAGAATTTGTTTAATAAGACTTTGGTGCAACCAAAGTATCATTTTAGGGCTAAGACCACATGTTTTCCCAAACAGGTTTCTGCATGTGAAGAAAACTTTGTTTGCCTTATCGGAGATATATTTCAGGTGTGAGTTCCAGGTTAGTTTGCTATTCAGGATCACACCTAAATAAGCAACAGATTGGGACTGTCGATCAACCCGCAAAAACAAGCATTATCGTTTTCACAAACAGGAGAAACTTTCAAAAGAGGTTAACAAACATCAAAAGAGGTTGGAGGTCTAACCTCTTTTGATGTTTGTATTGGATCGCCGTTTAAAACAGGAGAAATGAAATTAAAGTTTCTCCTGTTGTTGAAAACGACAATGCTTGTTTTTCGGGGGTTGATCGACAGTCCCAATCTGTTGCACCACTTTGATACAATATTAGGAGCTGTCTGGGTTCCGTTTTGGGGTGACACCCGACCGTAAAAAAACTTAAATAAACCATCACAATGGTTTTCAACGTTTCAATCGTTTCCAACGATAAATCACTTAAAAACCATTTTAGCCAGGTTATCCATTTAATTTTGATTTATAAATTGTGATAACTTATAATGTGTCCAATAAATGTGTCCTATTGGTTCAAAAAGGATCTATTCTACTTTTTAAAATTTTGGAGTTATTACGTAAAATAAAATTTCAACAATATGTGTGTATTTCTTTTTTTTTTAATCGAATCAATATGTTGAGCATTGAATACCATCTCCACAATTACTCAATAGCTTTGAATATTCATTCCTATAGATACCATATTAACCGTTTTTTTTACGGTACCTTATTTAGTATGCAAGAATGATTCTTTAACGACCAGGTCTGAAAACACATATGCTGAGTAATGTATAGGAAAAGTGGTCTCCGTCGATAATGTGGCACCCTGTGTCGATAGGGTGGGGAACCCTTGAGTTCTGTTCTTTTCCAAAATTGTGTCTCTATTCCAAAATTATTTCTAAAATATCAGCTTAAACTTACTACCTAATATGTTTTACATTTCAAACAAATTAATTGCAAACACCTAAGGAAATTAATAAACAATCAAATCATCATGTTTGTAAATAATCTCAAATTAATTTTTTTCCCTTTATCTTGAAACTGGTAAATTGGAATGGATCGTTTTCGAATGGACACATAAATAATTACTGTGGAATAAAATGGTAGTTATGCCATTACTATAGTTTTACAAATTTTTATAGGTAGATACATACTCATCCTGTTTGTTTTCAGTTTTATAAAATTATTGGTAAAATTTAATAAGACAAAAATATTTAATAACATTGCAATATTGCAATAAAGAAATCATTTGTCAAATACATAAGTGTATTGCTTTGGCCAAATAAAAAAAAATTAAATTTATGTTAATCAAATTCATTTTTTAATTGTGATACATAAGAAGATATGGGACTAATTGGACAAAATCTGGGATTAATTTCCATTTAGTTAATTATATGATGGATATGATTCCGGATCTTCCACATCTCTCCAATATGACGAATTTAAACGGATGGATTGTACACATTGTACAAAACCTGGACATCATTCGATTTTTGTCCGTTTTCTGGAGTAAAATAATTTCGAATTGTAATTGGATTTTTTCTGCGATATTCGTCTTACTGATTTTACATAGAAGGTTTTATAAGATATATTTCGTTTACGTTCTTGACTATATTATAAGAAGAGTATATTAGTAGAAAAAACGAAATTTCTAAACGAATTTTAGGTTTTTGGACATATTATCATCATTGAGGATGAAGACTAATACCGCATTCACAGCGACATAGCAAATTAGTAGATATTATATTATAATTTGCATCTTGGCATATTTAATATGAGTTTAAAACGTAGATTGTAATTTGAATCGTAAGTATTTGAATCGTTTGTAATTATAGTAAGCCTAGATATCAAATTAGTTGCAAGATTTTAAAATAAAAAGTGTTTACAGCACAGATTTAAATTACATCTACTAATTTGCTATGTCGCTGTGAATACGGTATGACTTTAGTTTTTTCAATTCGTTTTAATTGTAAGTTCAAATTACATAATGCCGATTTTCACGAACTTTACATTTATGTATTTTAATTTTATTGAAAAACGGTTTTGCAATTTTTAGAATAACCCAATTTTAAAAAGCGGAAAACTTTGGAAACGAGGTTCATAAAACGATAGGAGACGCAGTCTTGCTATTAATACATAATGAAAAACAGAAGCGGAAAAAATCTTTTATCCAGATTATTGCATATAACTTTGTTTTTATCTAAAGAAAACCTAGCATTTCGTGGATATGATGAAGGAAAAAGCATTTAAATAAAGGCAATTTCTTAGAACTAATCAAACTACTGTCAAAGTATGATGGAGTATTAAAAGAACACATCTTGAATTAAAAATAAAAAAAAATATAAATATTTTGGAATTATGTTTGATAGCGCACCTGACATTTCACATATTGATCAAATGTCAGAAGTGATTCGTTATGTGAAAATTGATGATAGAAAAGTGGAAATCAAAGAAGTATTCCTTGGACTTTTTCCTTTACATGGAAAAAAAGCCGCTGCTTTAAGGGATGAAATTCTTAAAAATCTTGAAAATGACGGTTTAGATGTTATGAATTGTCGTTTCCAAGGTTATGATAATACAGCTGTTATGAGTGGTATACATGAAGGAGTGCAATTCTATTATTAAAGCAAAAAACAACAAAGAAATATTTGGTGGTAGTGAAATCCGAAATTCGACGTCCACGCCGTGCTGCCTGGTTAATGCTGACAGAATTAGGTTGGTGTGCCGGAGACAAGCAGGGTAAAAACTGCTTAGTCAATCATGGTACATCATGGCGAATTGACGCCTTAAAACCAATGCGACTCAAGCGTCTGTTCTCCATGTTAGGGGCGGCTTGAAGCGGGCGTCTGTCTTGGATCAAGCGGCTCGCTATATAAACGTGTCAAAAGGTTGTTTCTGGTAACCTTAAGATGCAGAACGGACCCATTCACGACAATTTGGGTTGGGCCTAAGGTTAACACCCTAACCCCGGAAAAAAAATTATTTGTTAAATTTGGAAATCAGAAAAGAAAAACAGACCCGGACAAAAACAGAATTTTACCTGGACGTGAAAAAGGACCAGACTACCGAATCGGAACGTGGAGTCTAGAAACAGAGGCTGAGAGGTATGGGATGGATATCATAGCTCTGCAAGAAATTAGACAGCCAATAATCGGAAAACAAGATTTGGATAGTCACTCTCTATACTGTAGTGGTCATCCTTCTCGAAGAGAATTTGGAACTGGCTTTCTTGTTGGTGCACGCATACAAGAAGCCGTGATGAAATTCATCCCGGTCAGTGAGAGGATTTGCTACCTACGTGTACGTGGTACATATAACAATATTTCTCTTATTGCCGTGCATGCACCTACTGAAGCTAAGACCGTCGACGAGAAGGATAATTTCTACATAGCACTGGAAGAGGTTATGAAACAAACACCAACACGCGACTTCACTATGGTTCTTGGTGACTTTAATGGGCAGGTTGGAAGAGATATCTCTTATGGAAATGTGGTGGGCCCCAACAGTCTGCATTTGAATTCGAATGATAATGGTGAGAGAATGACTGAGTTTGCATTATCAAATAATTTGAGAATTGCCAGTACTTTCTTTCCGCACCGATCGATTCATAAGCAGACATGGGTCTCACCGAATGGAAACACTCGAAATCAAATTGATCACGTGCTAGTTACAGCACGTTTCTTTTCGAGTGTTCTGGATGTGCGATCCTTTAGAGGTGCATACATTGGAAGTGACCACTTTCTTGTATGTGCTAAAATAAGGTTCCACTTCCCAAACCCAAGCATTCCGAAATTCAATCAACGGAAACGATTTAACATCTCATCACTAAAGAATGCAGAAACAGAAGAGAAATATCAAAACCATATTGCCGAAACATTGGAGAAATCAGAAACCATTAATGGAGACGTCGATAAGTCATGGTATTTGCTCAAAGATGCTGTTTTAAGCGCTGCTGAGGGAATACTTGGACGACCACAAAACCACTCCCAGAAGCCATGGATGGATCAAGCATGTCTTGACGCTATTCAATACAAAAGAGATTGCTATCTGAAATGTCTGCAAGGATGCAACACCAGGTCCACGAAGGAGAACTATAAACTGGCAAGACAAGCCGTTACAAAGTTATGTAGACGAACGAAGAGAGAATGGTGGAAGAGAAAGTGTGAGGAGATTGAAAGCTTCAATAAGGAACATCAATCGCGTAACTTTTTTCAACAGGTTAAAACCTTAAAGAAGGGCCCTCAAACTAGATCGACTGCTATTCAAAACGAAGATGGGGAGCTACAAGTAGACCTTAAAAATATTTTAGATACTTGGGCCGCTTATTTTGAGAATCTTCTCAACTTAAGTGACCAGAAACAAGTCGGGCGACGAGCCAAGCTTATTTGTGCGTCAAAGGTACATGTAGACGAACCCACCAAAGAGGAATTCGATGCGGCGCTGTCAAAATTAAAATGCAATAAAGCACCTGGTATCGACGATATAACATCCGAAACGATTGTACATGGTGGCGAAACTCTATCCTTAAGATTGTTTGAACTTGTTCAAATGATATGGAGGACGGAAGCCATGCCACAGGACTGGAACACAGCTATGCTGATACCAATCCATAAAAAAGGTAATCGCCTACAATGTGCAAACTACAGAGGAATCGCTCTACTCTGCACAGCATATAAGATCTTTTCTTACATTTTGCTATCCAAAATCAATCCTTTTGCTGAACAACTGTTTGGAGAATATCAGTGTGGCTTCCGGCGGGGCCGAGGTACCACCGATGCACTTTTCTCGATAAGGATGATTTTGGAAAAGTGCCGAGAGTTCAACATACCAGTTCACCAACTCTTCATTGATTTCAGGCAGGCCTACGACTCTCTCGAACGAGAGACTCTATGGTCTGCTCTGGTGTCAATGGGAATTCCTGGTAAACTGGTATCACTATGCAAAATGACAGTACAGAACTCTCAATGCTGTGTACGAGTAGAGAACGAAATATCAAGGTTTTTTAAAGTCGACTCCGGGTTAAGACAAGGTGATGCTATCTCTCCT
The DNA here is from genome assembly GCA_963693315.1 of Diogma glabrata. NCBI lineage: Eukaryota > Metazoa > Arthropoda > Insecta > Diptera > Cylindrotomidae > Diogma > Diogma glabrata. The sequence continues at coordinate 254,266,796 of OY856188.1, read as the reverse complement.
ATACTTTTTAATTTAGCCTTGGAATATGTGTGCCGTCAAAAGAAACTATCGACTAACAACAATATCTTGTCAATAAACTCAGTACAGATGATTGCATACGCTGATGATGTTGTCATCCTCGGCCGAAGTGAAGCTGTTATGAGTGAGACTTTTAAGTCGCTTGAGAGTGGAGCTAGAAAAATTGGTCTTCAAATTAACTACAATAAAACCAAACATATGAATGTTTCAAGAGAGTCTGAGAAGAAAGATTTGATGTGCGGCGATGAACGAATTGAGGGAGTTGAATCTTTTAAATATTTGGGATCAATGCTTGACTCAAACAACAGCATACTTACAGATATAAAAGCTCGAATCGCTGCAGGTAATCGAACTTTCTACTCAATCAAACCTCTCCTTGGATCTCCGTATGTATCAACTAACACCAAGCTCAAGTTATACAAGACATTGATTAGACCGGTTGTGATGTATGGGTCACAAACGTGGACCCTTACACAAAATGACGAATCGCATTTATCTGTATTTGAGCGTAAGATCCTACGCTACATTTTTGGTCCACTTAAGACAGACGATGGAGAGTATAGAACCCGATATAACTTTGAGATCAGAGACCTTCTTGAGGGTCCTGATATAATAGGTTGTATCCGTTCTAATAGGATTGCTTGGTTTGGGCATGTTCTACGAGCCGATTCAGTCTGGAATGATTAGAAAAATGTACGTTAGTACCCCAGGGAGTGGGCGACCGCGAGGTAGACCACGACTACAATGGGAGACTGACGTAATGAACGACCTTAAAAAAATCGGCTGCCATGGTAATTATGTCGCTGTTGCGAATGACCGTGGTGAATATTCGAAGCTGATTAGCCTGGCAACGCTCCTACATGGAGCATGAACGCCGTTAAAAAATAAAAAAAAAAAATAGATCATTCAATTAATTTATGTAACCAACCCTCATTTGCACAAAATGTAGCTTTTGTAACATTTTTCGGAACAGTGGAATTTTTACATTTTTTCTGCTTCGACTCGCTGCTGGGAAGTGCTTGTTAAACACAGCAAAGCAACTTTTAAAAGACTCTCAACAACACGTTGGGATGCTCATTATGCTTCAGTTAAAGTATTGGAAGAAAATTTTAATGGGATTGTGGCTGCAATTGAGAAATTAAGTGATCAACAAGAAAATGTAGACACTAGAGGCGCTGCACAGAACCTTATGCGTGGTGATTGTGTATGATTTTACATTTCTTTGCTATCTTTTGTTTTGGAATGATGTTTTAAGGCGAATAAATTGTGCTTGGATTGTATTGCGAAGCACAAGCTTGAATATTGATCAATTAGTTATAAAAATACAGTCACTTAGTCTTTATATTGAAACCAAGTCATATTGTAGAAGAGGCAATAGATTTTGCTGTGAAAAAATCGGAGTACTACGACGATTCAATGTCCGAACAAGATTACCGAACAAAACTCCGAACAAGATTAAAGTCAGTCCAAGATGTAGTTTCATTGTTCGAGGTTGTGCTGACAAACACTGGGCTTCTGGCGAACAGTGAAGAGCTGGAGTTATCTGAATCAAAATTTACCGGTTTTTATGATGAGGTATCAGAAACAGAACTCGTCATAGAGGTTGAGAAGGCATTTAAAAGCGGCAATGTAACAGTTTCTAACTGGGTGTGCCTATAGACATTTTGAAATTGATCGTGGAATGGAATTTTACAAAATCTCTTCCAAATCTTATGGTCGCACTAAAGTTATTTATGACTGTTTGCGTATCAGTGGCTTCGAGTGAGAGGAGTTTCAGCAAATTAAAATTAATTAAAAATTACATGCTGGCAACAACGACCCAAACGAGGCTTAACAATCTTGGCATATTAACAATAGAACATGAGGCAACACAAAATATAAATTTTGAAGATGTGATTTCTAAGTTTGCAGCTGTTAAAGCTATAAAGAAGAGATTTAAATAAGGTGACTAGACGTCCCGCTTTTGGCGGGACAGTCCCGATTTTTAACAATTTGTCCCGCGTCCCGCTTCATTTTAAAAATGTGCCGATTTTAAAAAAAAACAGAATTTCGTTATTTAAATGAAACAAGAATTTCGTTACTCAAAGTTAAATTTAGGCAATTTATTTATGCTAAATAAAATATTTTCTTTAGTTTAAATATATATAAATAAATTCGAATTACATGACAATCAATATCAATATTGTAGTAAACACTAAACATAAATTTAGTTCCACTTTGTCTTCTATTGAAATGGTAATTCAGATTATATAATATAAACTTATTCATACATTTTAATTATTTATATCAAATTTAAAAAATAAAATAATCCGTCAAAGTTTAGTTGTTTTAACTTGAGTTTTACGTTCATACGTAAAGTTTTTAATTTTATTGATTTGTAAATTTTTTTATTTTTGATCTACGAGAGTGACAAGCCCAGCGTATTCCAGTACAAGATAACAAATCATTAGTTCAAGATAACAAATCTTCCTCGACCGAATTTTTCGAGCAGAAACTCTACTTGAGACATTAAAAGCCATTTAATGTGTGAAAAATAATTCAAAAAATTCTTGTGAAATATTTCATGACCTTTTCAACAACAATAGTAACCTCCTAAAAAAATTTACGCAAAAAAGAAATATTCCGAAGAATGAAATAATACTATACATAATTTTTTATTTATTATATTTGTACGTTGCACTTTTCCTGTATTTAAAAAAAATATATTACAATATTGGGGATTTTTTTAAATCAATTTAACTCAAGTAAGTAAAGAAGTAATTAAAATGTTTTCAATTCAAAGGTATGGTTGGAAGTTTCTCAGAAAAAAACTCCACTTCGCATTTTTCGTATTTTGGATGAATTCGAACCTTCCTCCTCAGTGCCTGGTTCGAATCCTTAGGCCGACACGCTATCGATTACGCCGTTGAGGTGATAATAATTTCGAAGCTGAAACTTCTGTATCACTTATTTAATTCATTTAAGTTGAATTTTAAGTTGACTCCATATTATGGAAATGTTTTACATATTACAATATATTTTTTTCGTTCTACGAAAATTTTTGTTGCTTTATATTAAATTCGGACAAGATTGAGTGATGGTGCCATTGACAACCTAGTTTTTTGAAAAATAGTTTAAAAATTAGTATTATGAATTTATTTTTGTTTTGTTTTTATGTATTCTATTTTATTTAATTTTTGAACATGAATTACATTCATGAGCTAAAAGTGAAATTCTTACCCTTACTTTTTTGGTATTTCTCTACGTTTTAGGACCTACTGATTCTAAAAAAGCAAAAAAAAATGTATGTCTGTCTGTCGGCCGTCCGTCATTACCTACGCTGCAGGGAAAACCGCTAGAGGGATTTCAAAAGTTTTTTTCTAAAAATAGGTATACTCAAGGGACAGGTTCAAAAGGACGCTGTGTTCGATATCTGTACCAGAAGTGTGTCAAAAAAATCATTATGTGTGTCAAAAATAGCAAATTTTCATATTTTTGCCTTAAAAAACGTTCATTTTAAGTGATTACGAGTATAGGAACATCAAATTTGGAGAAATCTTGATGGTAGGGATTGGTATGTGAGATCAAAAACTAGATATTGCATTATAAGTTTGTCAAAAAAATGTTGTCAAGTGTGTCAAAAGAAAGATCTTTATTAATTTTTTTACCCAATTTTTTGGAAAAAAATAAAATTGTTTGTTTGAAATGAAATTTTATTATTATTATTTAGAATTATGCATTATAAGTTTGTCAAAAAATGTTGTCAAGTGTGTCAAAAGACAGATTTTGATTTATTTTTTACCAAATTTTTTTAGAAAAAAATAAAATTAATAGTTTGTATGACATGGTATTTTTTTATTATTACAGAGAATTATGGCATTATAAGTTTGTCAAAAAAATAATGTCAAGTGTGTCAAAAAATGATTTCATTTATTTTTTTACCCAATTTTTTGGAAAAAAAGTGTAGCTGTTTTTATGACGTAAATGTAATTGAACATGAAATTGGACATGGAAATTTTTGAATTTGTTATAGTTTTTGAAATATTTTTGGAATTTTGAAAAAGTTTGTATTTTTGATTTTGTAATAATTTTTGCAATATTTTTAGAATTTCGGAAAAAGTTTTAATTTTTGATTTTGTAAGAATTTTTGGAATATTTTTAGAACTTTGAAAATTTTTTAATTTTTGATTTTATTATAATTTTTGGAATTTTGAAAAAATTTTCAATTTTTGATTTTGTAATAATTTTTGCAATATTTTTAGAATTTTGGAAAAAGTTTAAATGTTTAAGTAATTTTGGAATATTATCGGAATTTAGAAAAAGTTTAAATATTTGATTTTATTCTAATTTTTGGAATATTTTTGGAATGTTGAAAAAGATTGATTTTATTTAATTTAACAATATTTTTGGAATTTTGATTATAATTTTCGGGCAACGGATTGATGTTTCGTGGTAGTTTTGTAATAAATTTTTAAGCAGAGATAAAAAATACTTGTGCTTTAACAAAGAGTTATGTTTGATATACATCGCTGCCCAAAACGAAAAACCATGTCCTCATAAAAGTTTTTTGCCGAAAACTATATCAAAATCCTTAACCTAGACCGAAGTCTTGATATCTCAGAGCTGTGAGATTTCAGCCCCTCCATATTTTCTAATTAAAAGTAATGGAAATTCAAAAATCAATTGCCCATTTTTTGTGCTGTTTTAATTTTACACATTTTTCTACCACCCAATTAAAAAAATCTAGCTTTTTAGCGTTTCCCGTGATTTCCCGGGATCCCGGGAATTTAACGTTTTTTGTCCCGGCTTCACGGGATTTGAATTTCTACAAGAAATGAGAAACCCTATTTCAAACTACTAACTTGCCAGAAAATCAAGTCTTAAAGGCAACACCGTCAAATTCATCGAAAAGATTCCAAAAATATTATTCCAAAACTATGAAGTTGAGTTAAGTAATCAAAAAACTCATCTTATTTTACTGCCATTAATTGCACAATCTGCATTCTAATAAATTTGTTTTTTACAAATAAAAATCAAAGAATAGTTTTATTTTATTTATATAATCTACTTTTAAACAAAAAAAAGCAAACGAAAAAACTATTTTAAAATTAATATTTTTTATTTTTTCATTTCCATTTCTATTTTTCCAATTTTTTTTTCATTTTATATGTATGTTAAATTTTAACTGAGACAAATTGTGATAGTTAAGTTAATTAAGGATTTAACTGGCATGTTAAACTAACCGACACTTGTGAAACCCAATTTCCTCGGTTAAGTGACAGTTATGTTAAATATAACTTATACTGAGAGAAACAAAAACAAAAATTGCAAACAAAATATTTTTATCGTTCAATTTTCTCTCAGTTAAATTTAAGTGCCGGTTAACTAACTGAAACTTTAACTGAGGATGGTGAAACCGGCCCTAAATAAACAAAATCTCAAAGATAAATTTACCACACAATGAAGTTAGCTTCAATTTAAGGATGGTGAATAAAAAATTACGAATGGTTCGAGAATACGGTTTTAGGTTGGATGTGGAATATGCATGTGGAAAATACAAATTCCCTTGGTAGGGAATTTTGACAGATGTCCACATGTGGAAAATGGATGTGATATTTGAGAATAGGGCCCCTGCAGTTCTCGATAGTTTAACGATTTTGTCAAAATGTTGTTTTTTCTCTGAGCAGTGAAAATCTGAATTAATCTGCAGAGGTTCACAATTCAGTAAAAAATAAGATTTTGACAAAACTGTTGATCCACCGAGACCTGTAGCAATCTCTTTAAGGTTTTTTATTTTATTTGGATTTGCTTTTAAAATAATAAAAGCGCCGACTGACAAATTTTTTGTTATGTTGGTTTTACTCTCCATTCTAAACAGTTGTATACGCGACTCTAGAAACGCTATAACACTTTCAAAAAAGGAAAATTTTCTACAAGGCAAACGATTTTTATCGGCGAACAATCGAGAAACAATAATAAGTTTATTCAAATGTCGAAACATGTCGACTTAACCGATTTTCCATAGCAGACACGAAATAATTATTCAAATATATAATTCATTGGAATAAAACAAATCTAGTTTTATCCACTAGAATCCGAAACTGAGAGAATCGTTCATTTAACCGCATGAAGGGATCAGTTTTATTTTAATTAAATTTTTTTTTATTTTTGATCTAAGAGTGTAACAATCCCGCGTACTATAGTCCCTAATATTGACATATGTGTTAACGTGAGATATCACATATCTGCACAGGGAATAGCAGTGAGTTATCTCTAGCCTAGGTAATATCTTAGGGGCTCTGTCGGAAGAACTGTATTCAATCAACGGTATTGCTTGCTCGAAGAAATGAACTTTCATATAACTCTATATCTGGGTTTTAATCATCGAGACAGACAGTACGTCATGTGATCTAGAAATATTCCTCTGATATGTATTAATGGAATGCATTAACTTTTAAGTTTATGCATCGTAATTGAGATGTATTTATATTTCAATTACGCTAGAACATAAATTAATGAAGAGATAAAATCAAATAAAATTTTGTGATCAGGCAGTCTGAATCAGTCGGTCGTCTTAGTCAATTATATATCTAGTAATTCAAGTGTCTGTAGTTATCGTGAATAAATATAACTTATAGTTAATTAAATGTTTCAAAGTGTTTCACTATAAATAGTGCATTAGTGATAGTAACGGAATACTTCAATGGCGATGAAGATGGGATCTGTAGAAGTTTGATACAAGTATTCCGTTATGTAAAACTAGACGGTAGGTCAAACAAGAAAAAAACTTTTTATTTATCAGTTTTCGTGAAATTAATAATTGGTTAGAGTTTATTGTTCTGAGTGATTTAAATTTTGTTTAAACAATTTATGATAGCGGAAAAGTGCCGCAAGTTGTTAATTAAGTCAAAAATAATGAGATATAATGATATAAAAAAATAATGATGAGATGATTTTACCGAATATGTTGAACGAATCGAACAGTATTTTGAGTTGAATGAAATAGCGGAAGGTAAAAAGAAGTCTTATTTAATAACAAATATTGGATCAGAAACGTATTCTGTTTTAAAAAAGCTGGTAGTGCCGGATAAACCTTCTCAGAAAACTTATGAGGAATTGGTTGCAGTATTAAAAAATCATTTCGCACCCGAGGTCAATGAAATACCAGAACGGTACAGGTTTCATAAGGAAGATCAGCGTCAAGGTCAATCGATTGCTGAATATACCGTGCAGCTAAAATCGTTAGCTCAAACATGCAACTTTAAAAATTTTCTTAATGAAGCTTTGAGAGATAGATTCGTTTTTGGTCTACGAGATGTTGAGTTGCGGTCATATTTGTTAAAACAAAAATCTTTAACGTTTACAATAGCGATGGAAACGGCTTTATCTTGGAAAATGGCCGAAAAAGAAAAACCGCTAGGAGCATATGCAGTTGTACCAGCACATAATGATGTAGCTAATTTTGGTTATCACAGAAGCAGAAATAACTTAAGATCTACTGAGCTGAGAAGACATCGTCGAAGAAGTCGAAGTTTTAGTCAAGGTCGAACTTCCAGTCAGTTTCGAAGTCCTAGCCGTGAACGAAGTCCAGGTAGAGTTCGTAATGGTAGTGGTCAATGCAGTCGTTGTGGGCGTTTTCACAACTCAAATACATGTCCAGCTGTGAATTGGGAGTGTTTTGTTTGTCATAATATTGGACACACTTCTCGAATGTGTAGCAAACAACAACAACAGCGCAGAAGATCAAGAAATCGTTCACCTCACTACAATAATCAAGGTCAACGTTCATATTCAAAAGAAAGAAGTCATACAATACAATCAATATCCGAAGATTTACATCAGATGAACTTACACAAATTGGATAAAATTTTTAATGAAAATGTTAACGCTTTTGAGCAACAAGATGAGCCTCTTTTATTGGAAATATTTGTCGAAAATAAACCATTTACTTTTGAAGTAGACTCTGGAGCATGCAAATCTATTATAAGTTTAGATAAGTATCATAAATTTTTTGTAAATGTTAAATTAGAAGCTATAGATGCACAATTTTCTTATGTTTCAGGTGATAGAATTCAAGCTATCGGTAAAATTTTTGTGGATGTCAAAACCAGTCGTGAGAATGAAGGACATTTGATGGAGTTAGTAGTAATTGATGGTATTAAACCTATAAGGCCTCTATTAGGGCGACCATGGCTTAATACATTATTTCCATTATGGAGATCTTTGATATGTCAAGTATATCAACAGCCTTTGATTGAGTCCTCTAATGTTTTAGATTGGATTAAAAAGAATTTTCCATGTGTACTTTCAGATTCGCCAGGTACAATAAAAAATTATACAGCAGACATTATTTTAAAATCGGAATCTACTCCTGTATTTCATAAGGCTTATGAAGTACCGTATCATCTTCGGGAAAAGGTTAATGATGAAATTGACCGATTATGTCACGACGGTGTATTAATTCCCGTTAAATTTAGTAGATAGGCCTCTCCAGTGGTTCCTGTGCAAAAATCGTCTGGGAAAATTCGACTTTGCATCGATTGTAAGGTCACTTTGAATCCTTTTGTTCGAACCGAACATTATCCTCTTCCACGCATTGATGATTTGTTCGCTAGTTTGGCAATGTCAAGCATATTCTGCGTGATTGATTTATCTGGAGCTTACCAGCAGTTAGAAGTTTCCGAGAAAGCTAAGGAGTTTTTAACTATCAATACTCAAAAAGGTCTTTACCAATTCACCCGTTTACCCTTTGGGGTTAAAAGTGCACCGTCCATCTTTCAATCTATTATTGATCAAATTTTATTAGGTCTTAAAAAAACAGTATGTTATCTGGACGACATTTTAATTGGTGCAAAAGATTTGAAAGAGTGCAGAGAAATTTTGTCGGAAGTTCTTAATCGACTAAATACTTATAATGTTAAAATTAATGTTGACAAATGTAAGTTTTTTCAAAAAACTGTTGATTTTTTGGGTCACACAATATCTGCGTCAGGCATCAAGCCTAACGAAAATAAATTAGACGCTATTAAAAAAGCACCTGCCCCAAAAAACCTTTTAGAACTGCAATCTTTTCTAGGATTGTTGAACTAGTATGGCAGATTCATACCACATTTGTCTTCCGTATTGAAAAATTTATACCAGTTGTTAGGTAAAGATGTTAAATATATCTGGACGGAAAGCTGTCAAACCACTTTTGAAAATTGCAAGGAATTAATTTTGCAAAATAATATTTTGGAGCTATATGATCCTGCGAAACCCTTAATTGTTGCCGCTGATGCTAGTCCATATGGCGTAGGAGCTTGTCTTTCACATCTGGTGAATGGAGTTGAAAAGCCGATTTTGTTCGCGTCAAGTACGCTCTCACCCGCGGAAAAACAATACTCACAGATTCATAGAGAAGCATTAGCTGTCATTTTTGCTGTGAAGAAATTTTATTAGTGCATTTACGGGCACAAGTTTTTACTTTGTTCCGATTCTCAAGCTTTACGGGAAATATTTAACCCACAAAAAGGTACTACGGTAGTAGCAACTTCTCGTTTACAACGTTGGGCAGTAATCTTAAGTATGTATGATTACGAATTTCAACATCGACCAGGAAAGGAAATGGCAAATGTTGATGCACTTTCTCGCCTTCCCCTCACTCAATGCCAAGAAATAGATACATATGCAATTCAAACTGTCAATTTAATTCCAGAATTGCCAGTTGCCTTGAATGAAATAGTTTTAGGAACATCAAAAGATATGTTACTGTCGAAATTTATAATACATGGCCCTGATACGGAGCCACGTTATAATCATTGGACCTTTACTACTACAAATAAAATTGATGCTACGGGACAGCATCTGTCCCCACACGAAGCTTGAAAATTGGGAATCTCTTAATGTTCTATAAAATTATTCTAACATTCCAATGAGAATAAAGTAATAAAAATTAATGTATCTATAATCTAAAAATACCTTGAATTATAACTGTTGATTGATGTCATCAATATTCTTCAATTCCCTTGACTAGCGTTTGATCAATTAATTAAATTGGATGAACTAATTTGTGAACATAAGTTGCTGCTGTTGAATTACACCTTCGTTGTTCGAAATGCCCAATTGAACATTGCATTCGATCCTTTAACTTTTCATTCATATATCTGCCTTTGAATCCATGCGGTTTCAACAACCGAAAAAAACCATCAAACAAACGATTGTCTCTGACTGTGGTAATAGCTTCGATCACTGTTATCCTTGCTATTCATACTTTCGATAACATCATTGGGTACTTTATCTTCATGTACTGCCACTTTTATAAAGCAGATTTAACAATTAATGACAACAATTATCCTTCTATGAAATAAAATAAAAAATATAATTGAAATTGTCATCCAAATTATCAGCTTTTTGATGAACAAACAAAAACACAAATCACTGTAAACTACTTAGCGGGGTGGAATCTTCCATTGTAATTAAAGCCAATAAATAATGCTTTCTCAAAACAGTTATTAAAATTAGAAATCAATTTTAACAATTAAACAAAACGACATTGGAATTTTTTCTTTGTTTACAACTTTTTTTTTATTTGCTTGTTTGCAATTAAATACATCACTTTTGAATTAAAATATTATTGATTTATCACATCAAAGTTAAATAATACTATCAATTGACATTGATCTATATAAATTAAGTAGATTATTGGATGTTGTGATTCTTTTGAAAAGCAAAAATGGAATGACCTAATTTTTTTTTAAAATTGCAAAATGTGATTTTGCTTTTGACATCTTATGATCCATCGTGCAATATTCAAAATTCAACAAAGATTAACAACGACAACGACATCTGTTCGCTAGAATTGGAAATAAAATTGAGTACGTTCGGTTGCTTTTTATAGTATATTCGAAATTTAACTAGCAGTAAAGTATTAGAAAATTTTAAAATTATTGTTAATGTAAAAATGAACGGAAACTAATGAAATACATTTCTATTGAATTGAAAACAAAGAGGAATTTGGTTTTATTATTGTTTTGCGATTATTGCGATCGTTACACCATGAATTCAAGGTAAAAATCAAGATTTCTACTCTTGAAATCACAAAAACGTCGCCATCCCCTCCATGACAGAAACCACCAAAGCACTATTAAACTTAAACTAATAATAGAAATTCTAATAACTGATAAAAAAAATTATAATAACTAAGTAATATTAAATATAACACCTATTTAAATTCTAAAAACCGAGAATTAAATTTATAACTATAATAACTAATGATTAAGACTATATGTTTAATTTATGACAACTAATGATTCTAACACTAAATTTAATTTTATAAAAAAAATATATTGAAAAACTTAGGCTTGGTATATAGGAAACAGACGCTAGAGATTTCGATGGTAAAACCCGCAAAATCATGACTCGCAATCACCAACAATAGTAAAACCAATTCTCAACAAAAAAAATGGAGTTAGTACGACGGAAATGTAAAAAGGATGAAAGCACAAAAACGAAAAAAAAACAACGAACGCCCAATTCGAAAACATACAAGATTTTTTGTAAAAACAAACTTTGTAAAGGAACAAAAAGGACCACCGTCGTAGCCAATCTTTGCTGAATCTCTCACAAAAAAATTCCTAAAACATTATATATGTAAAAGTATAATCTATTTATTTAATTTCAGATATACTGAAATAATTATATATACCTAAAATTAGTTATTGACGATAGCACCCCTAAAATATATTTATTTATTTTTAAAAAAAATTGAAAAATAAAAAATATTCAGAAAGGATGTTTATTTATTGGATGCACCGTCCTAGCTCAAAATATTGATTTATTTTTAAAAAAAATAAAAATATTTATTTATATCTTGATGTCTTGCTTATTAAGAAAATTTATTTATTTAGCTACCTAAAACTATTTAGATTCTAAAAAAAATTATTTATTTACCTAAAATTATTTAATTACGAAAATTTACTTTATTTAATAAAAAATTTTATTTATTTAATTCTTGAAAAATTTGTTTGATTTAAAATTATTTAATTCTAAAAAAATTATTTTATTTAATAAAAAAAATTTTTATTTATTTAATTTTCAAAAAAAAATTTGTTTTATTTATTTTATTTTTATTTAATAATATAAGAGATTCCCAAAATCAAGATTCGTCTGGAGACAATTTAAAAAGTAAGTATGGCTACAATATCCATATTGTTTAAATTTAAAATATCGCGTTCGCGAGCCCACTCCAACCATGCATGTGAGAACCTACTGGAAAAGCCCCTAACGACCAGATTCTACAGAACAGATTCTCCCCAACCTAATAAAACAATCACAACTGTCACGATTAGACACTAGGTCCATTTCTACTGACCCAGTTGTGCTTGTTTAACCTACAAATAAATTACAACTAAACCTAATGCGAAAGTTGAAGAACGCTCCCGAGCACCAGACTTCAAAACCAAAACTCCATGAAAAATTGTTTTATTGTAAAAGCTAAGTGGAAAAAATGGTAAAGTTTTTGAATTTGTATGAGGTGAAGCCTCTGATCCTGAAAGCAAAAGTACAATTGGTTCCTCTCTTCATTACACCGAAGAAGCCTCTGAGCAAAGAATGGTACTACTGGTTTGCACCTAAGTACAAACACAGCAACACCACTCCTCGTCCCTGAGAACTTCCTCGTCGAATGAAGAGAAGAAACCAATGTTCTTCGATCGCATAACCCCGGTGGCCATAGGCGATCTAAGAACGTCATCATCGTTAAGGGGAGAAGCCCCATGGATGGCTTTTTAGGCCTACCGCTGGAGAAAGTGAATCAATAAACCTAAATACTATATAACTTATCCATAATCTAAATAATTTCTTATTTAAAAATGCTAAATCGAAACATGAAATACATAATATGTGTTAATAAAGTTTTACATGAAATTAATTAAATTTAATCTTCAGACTAAATAATAAATTGGTAATTTAAAAAAAAAATTACGATTATTTTAAATTCAAAACTAAGCTTACTAATTTTTAGGTTATTACCTCTAATATATTTGTTCAGGTCAAATTTTCGCTTTACTTATTGTATTCAAAACAAACAACAAAAATAAATGTTAGCTAAAAATAATTACTTCCATACCCATCCCACTTTTTAAATTAATCGCAATAAAAATAATTTTAAAAATGGTAACTAAAATGGACTCATACGAGATATGTATACCTACGTCAGCGGATCAATATGATGACAAATGTGAAGATACCGATCTGGATCCGGCCCACTCCATAAAGCTAATGGGAATTAATTATTTTCAATGTACTTCCATAAACATAGACCAATAATACTTTGATAGTAGTGACGAGACTTAAACTTATATAAAATTGTTGAAAAACTGTTTGGTCAATGTTAACCTTTATTACGTCAATAACATCCTAAAACTCATAAAAACATGACTTAACCACAAAAAATTCTTTCGCCAAACGAATTGTGTTGCAATAGGAAACCTACCTAGACTTTCAGGTTTGACATAAATTATTTTGTATATATATATGAGATACACAAAATAATTCATGTACAAATCATAAAATCTAATAAGGCGTACTGCAATAGAAGTCGTTTTGGCCAAAAATGAACATTATATTAGCCAAAATAAAAATATTTCAACATTTCCGTACAAGTTCAAAAGTTTATAGAACTGTAATGAGACATGTTCTATTGACATCCATTCTATAGTGTGAATAATACATAAATCAATACCTCGGAATTGTAACTCACATTAAACCAATGACGAATATGGGGATCGCGTATGAGTGCATTGAAAAAAGCCAGCTAAACACTTACTAAATCTAACCATAATCAAAAAAACATACAATTAATTTCATATATAAATTAATTGCATCATCCAAACATATGTACAATATATAAACAATTATATGTACAATATGTACATGGTAGCATAAAAAAATTTCAAAAAAAAAACTGCTTCCCCAAAACGGTTTTCTTTTTTCCAAATAAAAAAACAATTAGTATTACTAAAAGCAGATGACAGCACAAAAAACAATCTCCAAAAAAATTGCTGTCCCAAAACGGTTTTTTTCAAAATTAAAAAAAATTATTAGTCTTAACTAATTATACAATGAGGAACAGGGGCCTCCTTAACAACCCCTGACCCCTCATAATTGTATACATTCTTATCAAAATTCAAAATATATAATTTCCTAATCAAAACCAAAACGAAACCAATAACTGGTTTATTTCAAGATAAACAAAAAGCTGATTGACAACCACGGCCCAAACCGGTTGCCACCACCCTATTACCAAAAAAAACCACAACTGGTTTATCCTAAAACTTACAAAGAGAAACGCGGAATTCTTTAAATTTTTGAAAATATAAATTTAGAGTACTTATGATAAATATACACATGAACACCCTAGAAACTAAACCTTTATTTTTTCCTCTAGCTTTTTAACAAAATTTAGCCAAATAAACCGACGCGAAAATAAACTATATATAGATATTGAAATAATCAATTAATATATAAATATATAAATATAATAATATAAAATGTTCCACAAAAAAAAGTTTTTTTCAAAAAAAAACCGGCTTGCCAACGCCCAACCTGGAAAATATTTTCCCACCAAATAATATAACTGTAATTAAGCTAACGGGTCCCTTTTTGTTCGGCGCTACGTTATAATACATGGCCCTGATACGGAGCCACGTTATAATCATTGGACCTTTACTACTACAAATAAAATTGATGCTACGGGACAGCATCTGTCCCCACACGAAGCTTGAAAATTGGGAATCTCTTAATGTTCTATAAAATTATTCTGACATTCCAATGAGAATAAAGTAATAAAAATTAATGTATCTATAATCTAAAAATACCTTGAATTATAACTGTTGATTGATGTCATCAATATTCTTCAATTCCCTTGACTAGCGTTTGATCAATTAATTAAATTGGATGAACTAATTTGTGAACATAAGTTGCTGCTGTTGAATTACACCTTCGTTGTTCGAAATGCCCAATTGAACATTGCATTCGATCCTTTAACTTTTCATTCATATATCTGCCTTTGAATCCATGCGGTTTCAACAACCGAAAAAAACCATCAAACAAACGATTGTCTCTGACTGTGGTAATAGCTTCGATCACTGTTATCCTTGCTATTCATACTTTCGATAACATCATTGGGTACTTTATCTTCATGTACTGCCACTTTTATAAAGCAGATTTAACAATTAATGACAACAATTATCCTTCTATGAAATAAAATAAAAAATATAATTGAAATTGTCATCCAAATTATCAGCTTTTTGATGAACAAACAAAAACACAAATCACTGTAAACTACTTAGCGGGGTGGAATCTTCCATTGTAATTAAAGCCAATAAATAATGCTTTCTCAAAACAGTTATTAAAATTAGAAATCAATTTTAACAATTAAACAAAACGACATTGGAATTTTTTCTTTGTTTACAACTTTTTTTTTATTTGCTTGTTTGCAATTAAATACATCACTTTTGAATTAAAATATTATTGATTTATCACATCAAAGTTAAATAATACTATCAATTGACATTGATCTATATAAATTAAGTAGATTATTGGATGTTGTGATTCTTTTGAAAAGCAAAAATGGAATGACCTAATTTTTTTTAAAATTGCAAAATGTGATTTTGCTTTTGACATCTTATGATCCATCGTGCAATATTCAAAATTCAACAAAGATTAACAACGACAACGACATCTGTTCGCTAGAATTGGAAATAAAATTGAGTACGTTCGGTTGCTTTTTATAGTATATTCGAAATTTAACTAGCAGTAAAGTATTAGAAAATTTTAAAATTATTGTTAATGTAAAAATGAACGGAAACTAATGAAATACATTTCTATTGAATTGAAAACAAAGAGGAATTTGGTTTTATTATTGTTTTGCGATTATTGCGATCGTTACAAATTGTTTGAGTATGTGATGTATGGGTGGCCAAATAGTATACCCAACTCCCTTAAAGACTATTATCGAATTCGCGAAAATTTCAGTGTGGATCGTAAATGCTTGTTTTATTTGAGTAGATTAGTAATTCCTCATGCTTACGTTGAAAAAATGTTGGAAATGTTACATAGTAGCCATGAAGGAATTGTACGCATGAAAATCTTAGGTCGAAGTTTGTTTTGGTGGAAATCGATGAACATAGATATCGTAAACAAAGTCAAATCGTGTGAAATTTGTTCATCAACCCAAAACATAAAAAAAGAAATTATCACATCTTCGTGGTCTCCACCTACATTTCCGTTTGATAGGATACATCTTGATTTGTTTTATTTTGAAGGCAAGACGTTTTTGATTTTAGTTGATGCTTTTAGTAAATTTATTGATGTCAAATTAATTAAAAAATCAGATGCAACCGCTGTAATCTCAGAACTACAATCTATTTTCATCTATTTTGGTCTTCCAGATAAGATTTGCACGGACAACGGTCCGCAATTTAATTCATACAAATTTAATGAATTTGGTCTTGATCATAAAATAACGATTCTTAAGTCACCTCCATACCATCCACAATCCAATGGTGTGGCAGAGCGCGGAGTACAGACAGTTAAGTCGTATCTAAAAAAATATTTATTGGATGTTCAAACTCAAAAACTGTCGACATTTGTTAAGTTAAACAAAATTATTTTTGCTTATAATAATACTCCATCAACAGTCACTTCAAGGGCTCCATCTGAGTTACTGTTTTGTTACACACCGCGAACTATGCTGAATTCTATCAACCCAAAAATTAAAGAAGAAAATTGTGAAGGATTAAAAGTTACACATAAAAAAGTTTCTTTTGATTCAGAATTAGAAAATAAAACGCTAAATAAAAAAGGGAAAGATGAGAATACTAAAGTTGAAGTAATATACGAAGTAGGTGATAAAGTTATGTACAGAAATCACTTCCGAGATTATCTCAAATGGATACCTGCAAGAATTTTGAAACAAATCAGTCCGTATGTGTATTTGATAAATGTAAAAAACTGTATACGTCATGTGCATGCCCACCAAATAAGAAAATCAGTACTTGACGATATGTTTCATCCACCATTTGAGATAGTGCCGGTAGAAAGAAGTCCTAAACCAAAAAGCCGTAAACGTCGTCGTTCATCTACTGATAATGAAGAAGAACTATTTTTAAGAAGATCGCAGAGAACTAAATCTGCTGTTTCACGATTTAGATATCCGTCATTTAACAGTCCAACATTTTAAAAATATTAATTAGGTTAATGAAATTTTATATGCATGTTAGAAGCTTTAGAAAATTTATTTAGTTATGTATATATTTATTTGATTATTTATTTATTTAGTTAATTAATTATTTATTTATTAATGAAAAATTAAAAAAGGGAAATTGATATGTATTAATGGAATGCATTAACTTTTAAGTTTATGCAGCGTAATTGAGATGTATTTATATTTCAATTACGCTAGAACATAAATTAATGAAGAGATAAAATCAAATAAAATTTTTTGATCAGGCAGTCTGAATCAGTCGGTCGTCTTAGTCAATTATATATCTAGTAATTCAAGTGTCTGTAGTTATCGTGAATAAATATAACTTATAGTTAATTAAATGTTTCAAAGTGTTTCACTATAAATAGTGCATTAGTGATAGTTTCGGAATACTTCATCATCTAACTTGATTATTGACAATCCAATTTTAGTTTTGTTCGTGCAAATTTTTCTAAAAATTTAAATTTTCCTTTTTAATTAAAAGCTTTTATTTAACTTCACTTCACTTGTCATATTTGGAATTTTGCAATCAATATTTCAACCACTTCCACTGAAGCTATCGGGCTGAAATGGCTGCCATTTTTAATCCAATATCGCGGACGTTATCAAATGACAATTTATCATTTCAGGAACCCATATGATATGGATATCAAATCAAAGGGTTGGATAAGAGAAACACAATGCACAATGTGACGTTATTCTAAATTCAATATGGCGGACGTCACAAAATAGAGATTTTCAATTTCCATAGTAACGGCTATGATATGGCTTTTTAATAAAAGGGGTTTATTGAGCGAAACACAATAATTAAAGTGACGCCATTCTAAATCCAATCTGGCGGACGTAAAAAAATTTCGCTTTTTCGTTTTATTATTAGTTAAAAAATATATTTTTATTCGCCTACATATTAAAGTGGTGCTTTATTACCCTGATTTGCGGCTGTAAAGTGTCACTTTTTAACCATATATTTTGTTGTCATAGTTACGTCCAAAAAACATTTGTATTTGTTTAAACTTTATAAAAAATAGAAATTTTTATCAAAGCAACCTTTAAATTTAAAATTCCATAATCCAATTAAAATTATTGTTATTATTTGTTGTCATAGTTATACAAGTATTTTGAAAAAAATAACAAATATTTTGTCAAAGGTTACTTGTTCAACATATTTTCATTTCAAAATTTATGCAAAATTATGACTTTGATTTAGAATAAACAATTTTTTTCTAAATATTTTACTAGCGGCGAATAAAAAATAGCATATGACCCACGGACGTAAGCTATTTTGGACTTCATGTGGGTGCAAATCTCGGCTTGCGCCTCGATTTGCAAACTCCACATACGTTTAAAATCTTTAGCTTTACGTCCTTGCATCATAATGTACTATTGTTGTGGTGGCAGATTTTATGTATTTTTCCAAACAACTGTTTTTATTTCGAGTTTGAGAGAAAAATAAATATTGGTTATGGATTGCTAGAAAAAACTTTTTAATAAATTAATCTTACTAATAATTTTTTTTTTATAAATGGGGACTAAGTATGTCGACTCTACGGCCAGTGATATTTACGGTCTTATTTACATGCATAAAGTCGAACAATATTATGTAGTAGTACAAAAAAATTAAACCTTTTTCGTTTCTGAAGATAATTAAACTACACAAAAGCTAGAAACACAACACGGGCGAAATCGTCCGACGACGACGTTAGTAACATTAGAATACACAGGATACATACATTTCAAACACAACTACAGCGATAAACGAAAAAGTATTTTTCGTCCGAAAAAATTTAGATTCTATTTCTAATTTATCGTCGGCGATGATTATTGCCAGATATCAATTTTATTTTTATTTGGCTGCAAGGGTAATTTTTAATGTTATTGTGACAGTGTCGCCAACTGAAAAATATAATTTTCTGATGTTTTTCGCGTTTCTGAGGTTGTAATCGTTTTGTTTTGAGTTGTCAACTGAATTTTCAGTTTATGTTCAAAGTTCGGTTTTATTCATTTATATATTTTCATAATTTGTATTTTGTAATTTATTTTTAAGATTAGTTATTAGTAGAAAAATTATTATTATTTACTTATTAGTAAAAATTAGTTATTTTTAAAATTTAAATTTGTGAAATCCATTTTGACAAAGAACCAAGTATTTTAGTTTATGCAATTTTATTTTTGACAGCTTATCACGCTGACGTCTTTGTTGTGGTTACAACAGCGAAATTGTAGACGTTTTTTTTATCGTCCGACGTTATCGTCCGTGTTGTGTTTCTACCTAAAGAGTTATAAATTTAAGCTGTAGTTATTTTCATTTTTGAGAAAAAAAAAATTGAAAAATTATTTTATGCATATTGTTGATTATTATTATTCGTATTGTATAGCATATTTATTTATGTGTTTTATTCACAATAAAAAAAATTTACTTTTCCAGTTGTTGAAAAGATTAGTACTTGACATGAGTACTTATTTGGAAAATTTATATATAGAACATATTAGAATTACAAGGAATTATAATGTATAGTTTATTGTCTATAATAGGACCTGATAAATTTTTGATTTAAATTTTCGTAGTGAATGGTTTGGTTAAGCTAGATATACACACGAGAGATCTGTAGAGGTGCATTTGATGCATAGTCTAACAACCTTAGTTAACATTGATTTTGAAGTTGCGGAAATATTTACGTAAAAGATAAGCCTTATGTTAATTAGCACATTAAAATTTTAAGAAGACAACTATTTGATATCTGATAGCCAATACAGGGTTTGAAAAAAAGATCAATAACCAATATATTAAACTACATAGTCCTACGTTAGAATAGCATATTTGAAAAAGAAAGTGAAAGGTACGTTATCGCCTTAGACATCTCAAAAGTATTGGATCTAGCATGCCAAACTGGATCAACAAGCTCGTTATGTACAAATTTCACCACATTGTCAGGAACCTGAAAAACAATGATGTATTCAAAGACTCGTCAGTAATCCAATAGATATGTATATAATCATCCGCAAAATTCCCTAATACTACTCCAAAAATCTCCACTACTGTCTGTATTTATATTTAAGCAAATCTTTATCATTTAACTAGCAAGTCAAGCAAATTTATACTTTTGTACATCAGTATAAAATTTAAAAAAAAAATAAGCTAAAATAACAAAATATAATCCAAACCATATGGATTACCATCCATATGCATGACAATAAAATGCATGGCAATTTAATCAAAGAAAACATAAGCAAATATGTATTCTAACAAGGTTGCCATGTAATGATCAGATGGGAAATCTTTTCAATACAATACAATTCACTACAATAATTTGAATTGATTCATTTTTTTAAGCAGTCCTTTTCCGTTGTTTTTTGCTTTACAGTATTGGCTAAAACTGACTTATTTTTGCACTTATATACAACATAGTAGATTTGACACCCAAAGGTTTAGAGGCAGAAGATTATATAGATTATCAGAATCACGATTTGCGCGATAATTTTTAAAAAATTAACAAAATTCATTGGACGTCAATTCTTTGATTTTATTAGAAAGATTATTAATAAATATAAATAAAGTAATTCTTTGATTAAAATCATTGTTGACGATTATGTTGACGAAAAAACTATATAAAATTACCAATTCGATAAAAATGATTGATTGAACTCATTAATTTCATATATGAAAAGCAGCAACCATATGATATCGTTTGGTTGTTTAGTCTACGGTTATCGTTTGTCATGTTTTGAAAAAACACAATTTTTTATAAATTTTATCGAGAAAGCAATAGTGTGGCATCATTCAGAAATAATCCACAAGAAAGACCGAGAGTGCTACCGTTAACTGAAAAGAGTTCATCCACCATCACCGATATCATCTTAGCTATTAATATCTCAATGCTATTGTCAGCGGTATGCAGTGATATCTCAAGTTAACTTATATGGCAATAGCAGTGATTGGTGTACTCAGGGTTGTCATACTCGTACATAAAATTTTAAAAACAAATTAAAAAGCAACAAAAACTGATCCCATCATGCGTACATATTAAATAAAATAAATTAAATGAATAAAATCAAATAAATTAAACAAACAAATTAAAAAAAATAAAATAAAATAAATAAATTAAAAAAAAATAAATTAAATAAATTAAATAAGTCAAATTTATTAATTAAACAAAATTAATTAAATAACTTAAATAAATTAAATAAACTAAACAAATTAAAAAAATTAGTTAAACAAAATAAATTAAATAACTTAAATAAATTAAATAAATTAAACAAATTAAATGAATTAAATAAATTAAATAAATAAAATAAATTAAATAAATTTATTAAATTAAATCAATTAAACAAATTAATTGAACAAAATAAATTAAATAACTTAAATAAATTAAATATATTAAATACATTAAATATATTAAATACATTAAATAAATTAAATCAATTTAATGGTTGCTCTGATACAAAAAAGTTGGTTTATTTATCATATAGTGGAAAAAACTTGTCAGAGCATTAGTTCCGTTAGTTTTTGTATTTACCTAATTAAGTTTGTTTCTCGAGTATAGCAGTAAGAATAGCGTCAACAGTAAAGATAAAAAATAATCAAACCAGTCTGAACTAGTGCTTTTGTGACACTCTTGTGTTACACACCCTTGGTAACAGAAAAATTGAAAAGTTAGTTAGTTACTCCAGTTAGTATGATTTTCTGTTATAGTTGATACTCCATAAAGGAACCGTAGACCGTTCTCAAGTTACTTCAGCTGCATTATATTTTAACAATTCAATCCAGCTTTTAATTGAGATCCACTTCAAGACTCAATTTAATCGATTATTATTTATATGAGTGGTTTCGCTCATTGAGTGCTTTTTCGAATTTATTTTGAATAAACAACGCTTTGACTTGGATGGGAATCGATCCCGAGTCATCCGTGTTCAAATTCAGCAACTCGGCCACTCAAGACAAATCTTTAATAATCATCCTGTACAACTTTTCCTTGTCCTCATGGGGGGGGATCAGTTTTTATTGTTTTGAAAATTTTTTTTATTTTTGATCTACGGGTGTGACAACCCCGCGTACTCCAGTTCCTGCTATTGACATACGAGTTAACGTGAGATATCACATACCCCTGGCATTAGCAGTGAGATATCACTAGCCAAGGTGACATCTTAGGGGTGGTGACGGATGAACTGTATTCAGTCAACGGTAGCACCCTCAATCTTAGCTGTGAAATAATCCTTGATGATGAGACTTTCAATTAGTTGATGTCCACTACAAATTACGTAAATAAAAAAAATACATAAATCGCGCGATCTAAAAACAGAATATTTAACTAATTTTTTTATGAATCTTGTAATAAACTTAACATTTTAATCAGTTTTAACTTGTTACAAGAAAATCGTTAAAATACACCAAAAGAAAAAAAAACTCAAATTGTGGAAAATTAAAATAATAAATGAGCATAAAAATTAGTACCAACAGAAAAGAAAATGACGAAGAAAGAAGCTTTTATTTTATTTTATGTTCTTAAAAGCTAATAATTAATGAATAATAAATTTTGATAAAACTTTTTTTTTTAATTTTTGGAAAAACCCTTTGAGTATAATAAAAATGAGTGTAGGCAAGACTTTTTTTATTTATTATTTTTTATGGTAAGTTTTAATAGAAGCATTTCTTTTTAAGTGTTTGTTTTTATATTTTGATTAAGTTTTAATTTTTGTACAGTTAAGAAATTAGATAATGTCCTGGGATGGATAAAAGATTGAAACGCTAAGAAAAATTAGTCGTTATTAAAAAAAAAATATCGGCGAAAATTGTTCAAATCAGAAAGAAGTTTTTGTAAATATAACTTTATGGTTTACACTATTTTGAGATATCTAAAGACTTAAAAGCTATTGAGCCCAAGAAAATTTAAAGATATCGCCAAATTAAAAGGTTTGGTTTTAATAAAATATTCCAAAAAACATTAAACGATCCAAAGATATCTCAACCCAGTTTTCATCACATTCTAGCACAGTTCTTTGTCGCGCAGCCGAAAAACAATCTTCTGCAGACAACGTCCAATCAACAAACATTCAACTTTATCCCTTCCGCTATAAATATTCGAGCATATCGAGCTCCTAGAACTTTATATCGTGCACTAGGGGAGGAATGTTATGGTAGTGCCGGGAAAAAAGTAGCGATATTTTTATATAACATAAATACTTATCGTTATATTGAATAACGATAACGAAATGATAAAATATCGATATATTGATACTTATCAATACATCTCGATATATCGATACCTATCGATAGTTATAGATATATCGGTTTTCTCCATATTTTTTATGCCGATATTTTTTATATAATAGCCCTGATAGTAGTAACCAAATATGTGCTAAATTTTTTACTAATTTTTAATTACAATTTTTAAATCTTCAGCACTTACGTCCTCTGGACAAGCACAACCAGTGATGACGAAACAATAATACACGATATTTAATAGTTAATACTTTTTGTCAGGTCTAACTTATATTTTTAAAAAAATAGCAAAACGAATTTTTAAAGCATTTATTTATAGACCAAGAGTCCGCGACGGCCAGACCTTCGTTATTTTATAAAAGCTGAAAGTTTCTCTGCGCATACCCCCTACTCAGGTAGGAACGATTAGCGACGTATGAAGTTTATAGATCATGGTGGCTTTGGCAGGAAGCAGGTAACAAAGGGGCCTTCAAAGTTTCGTGAAAGTATAAAAGGTAATTTTTTTTATATATTCTTCGGGATAGTAGTAGAAGTCGCGTCACCCATAGCCAGACACTTACTATCGTGGTAACCCCATGCCGACACCCTTAAACATTATCAATTTGTTAAAGTTTAAAAGGTGCCTGGCAGGGGTTGCCACGATAGTAAGTGTCTGACAATGGGTGACGTGACTTTTAATACTATCCCGAAGAATATATAAAAAAATTACCTTTTATACTTTCACGAAACGTGAGGCCCCTTTGTTACCTGCTCTCTGCCAAAGCCACCATGATCCAAACTTCATATGTCGCTAATCGTTCCTACCTGAGTAGGGGGTATGCGCAGAAAAACTTTCAACTTTTATAAAATAACGAAAGTCGCGGTCCCGTCGCGGGCTCTCGGTCTATTGCGTTAATATCGAAAACGCTTTCAAAATAAATTATCAAATCCATAAACAAAAAGTACCTACATTAGAACGCCCAATTCGTTATATGAGAAAGTATTCTATTCTATTACTATATACTGCAACGACCAATAAAAATCTGTTCAATAGACATTTCCACTTAAAATATAAAAACAAACAGTCAACGCATTAATAATACCTTACTTACGTAATATCAAACAACTTAAGATCATTTTAAAGTATTATCTGATCGTATACAGCGTTCCACTGTGTATAAACAGTTCTTTTTTTCTTTACTTTTTTTGCTATGTGAAACGAATATAGTTTTTCTTGTAAACCAAGTAAATTGATCATGCGCAGAAGCGTTGAAACTGAAATGAAGATGAGGTACTTCATATTATGAGTTTTGGCTCATATATATTTGCAATATCAATAATTGTTTAAATTTTAAAGGCCCTTATGTTTCTTTTGTTTGGTAGTATTTCGATAGTCTTTCACTGTCTGTTTTATTTGTTTTATTTATTTATACATACGTGAGAATTGCAATGTATGAATGAATTTTTTTTTTTTGCTGTTTGATAAATGGAAGCCACAAGACGTTTGTGGCAGTTTTCGCCGGTTCATCCACTAAAAGAAGCGTTGCAAAAAACCCAATTTTTCGGTATAGCTTCATAATGCACCACATCTTTTTCTGCAATTACAAAAAATCATTTTTAAATGTTTTCCGGTGCAGGCATTTTTTACATTCTGATCCTACATCCTACAAAATAAATCCAATCCAATTAATCCATCCCCAATCAGTTGGAATCTTTTTATTGTTTCAAGCCACAATTGGATTTCAAAATAATTTCTTTTAATGTGCTCATTTAAGGCATCTACAGTAGGAACCAAGTATGATATTTTGAAGGCACTGAGTTTGATAATAGCCTTAATAAACCAATTTTGTAAAAGAATTATATAGACCAGATGCGGTCTAGATATTTTTCAAGTCTTCGATATTTTTCAATTTATTTTGCTGTAAATAGTTCCATATGACAGTATAATTGCACAGCACCCAGCAGCTTCCAAATTTCTTCTATTTTTATTTTATTCGAGCACTTATTTCAACCCTTTAAAATAATATTCCACAATTAAAATGTTTATGATTTGAATATCGTTCTTACTCGTAAGATTAAAATTTTTTTTCGATTTCACTCCTTTGGAGAAAAAAAATACATTTTCGTCATCATTTATATTCATTTTTCGAACAATACATGCATAATTGAACAAAGCATTCACAAGAATTATATATTTTTTACGTTTGAAAGCATTAAATTTGAAGCAAAAATAAAATATTTGAGTATTTGAAAGAAAAGAAATATTTATTTCAATTTAAGAGCAAGAATTATATTTTATTATTTTAACTTCTGTATTTGGGAGTGTTATATATTTTTTACGCGCTCTGAAAGAATAGAGTAAAGGGGTGATATAAGGAGCGTTTCAAACTCTGTTTAAAACACACTTTAACTAGGTAGCTCAAAAGTAAAATTATAATTTTCTAATTGTTATAATTTTATTCTCAATAAAAAACAAACAAAGCAAGCAGCATAAAAACTTGATAAATAGTATAGATTTCTAAAAGACAGAACGAGAGGTAGTAATACAGAATATAGAGAGGATATTAACTATTTAGTAAAATTAAAATAAATTGTTACAGTTGTTTTGCAGTCTTTACTTGTGTAACAAAAGTTTTGTACTACTATAAAGCTAGAAACACAACACAGGCGAAATCGTCCGACGACGACGTTAGTAACATTAGAATACATAGGATACGTACATTTCAAACACAACTACAGCGATAAACGAAAAAGTTTTTTTCGTCGAGGAAAATTTAGATTCTATTCTAATTTACCGTCGGCGATGATTATTGCCAGATATCAATTTTATTTTTATTTGGCTGCAAGGATAATTTTTATTGTTATTGTGACAGTGCCGCCAACTGAAAAATATGATTTTCTGATGTTTTTCGCGTTTCTGAGGTTGTAATCGTTTTGTTTTGAGTTGTCAACTGAATTTTCAGTTTATGTTCATAGTTCGGTTTTATTCATTTATATATTTTCATAATTTGTATTTTGTATTTTATTTTTAAAATTAGTTATTAGTAGAAAAATTATTATTATTTACTTATAAGTAAAAATTAATTATTTTTAAAATTGAAATTTGTGAAATTCATTTTGACAAAGAATAAAGTATTTTAGTTTATGCAATTTTATTTTTGACAGCTTTTCACGCTGACGCCTTTGTTGTGATTACAACAGCGAAATCGTAGACGTTTTTTTTATCGTCCGACGTTATTGTCCGTGTTGTGTTTCTTCCTCTAAGGTAAATTTATGCTAATTTTCAAAATTACATTAAAAATAGGAAAAACTGCAACAAATATTACTGTTGCAAAATCCGTTTTCTCCGTCCGATTTACCACAACCAAAGCTTTCGACAAATATATATGTGCCACAACAAAATCAAAAGCCATAATTAAAAAATGATCAACGAATCATGTTCTGGACCAACTAAAACTAGATTTGTCTATTGCAAATTTTGCCACGGTTTATGCTGATGCATCGAATCATAAGGAAATACAAATATTTTCGATTTTATTTCGATATTTTAGAGAGCATGACAGAGTAAAGGTTAGATTGTTGGATTTTCAGAAACATCAAAAAGCAGTCTTGAAAAATTTGAAAAAATTTAATATTGTCAAAAAGTTGCAGTTTGCGCTGATAACACGATTACCAATTTTACTGGTGTGTAACGTCAAGGTATGAAAAATGTTTTAAACAAGCTAAACTCGAATTTGAACCAGAATGTATTGGGTATTGGAGTTGCAGTCCATATTTTAAATTATGCAATGTTGTTGTTGTAGCGACGGAATGTGGTGCTATTTTTCCGACTCCAAGTCCAGATTCAGAAACTCTGCTACTGCCCTTGGGCGGTAGCACAGATCTTCCTTCGTCAGTTCGGTTGGTTTCTCTGGACTATAAATAATGCAATAATGCAATAAAAACTCCTGCTGATTTAATGCTAATTGATGCAAAAGGCAGGGTTAAAAAAATGTATGGTTATTTTACTATACGGAGGAAACGTTGGAGGGCTTCTGCGACAAAAGTAATGTCGAATATAACAAAGAAACAAATGTCACATACAATGGAACTCACTGGCTGCCATTAATACCAGCACTGGAGAGAATTTTGAATGTACAAACACCTTAATGGATATTTTCTAACGGTTGAGAAATGTCCAGTTAAAATAAAAGAATTTTTTGAAGAAATAAATAGTAAACAAATAGTAAAGGAAAGCATGAAATAGTAATTAAATGATAAATTTATGCATAATCTAACTAGCACGTTTCGACAATCCTACGTTCTCGCAATAGAAATTCTAATTAGTTAATATTCTGAAGAATTTTTCCATTTTGTCGCACATTTTAGTGATTTGGCTCTGGTCAGTTTATATTAATAAGTTAAATGAAGCAATTAATTATTGCACTACTACAATTGAATTTCTGTTAAGAGAATGTTATTGCAAAATTTTAGTACGTTTCCTATCATTAGAAATGAGATAGCGCTATAAATCAAAGGTTAGAGGAATCTTTTAATTTGGATTGGACCACTTTTAAAAAATCTTCATTTCTCAACAGAATAAAACAATAAAAACATGTTCCTTGGTAAGTTCGATATAAATATGTGAAAAATAAATGTAGCAAGAAGAAGAAACTAATCAAGAAAGCTTTCAACCCCTTAAGGTGTAATTTTGATTTTGTTATTTTATTTTCAAAAGATGAAAACAATATACATATACGTATGTTACGTTTATTATCTTGTACAAATCTTTTATTTTAATATACAAATAATAAAAGAATAACGGTAAAAGTGCGTTTATATTAAAAGTTAAAATAAGATTAAATTTTTCTTTCCTTTTACGTCGAGTAATTTAGAAAGTTTTGTGTTAGTTGCACATGAAATAGCTCAAGTTCTTAGATCAATTCGAAATAAATATATGAATCTACATTATGATGTTTGGTGTTTCTATAAGAAATTTAACCGCCATTTCACTAACTAACTTAAAAATATTGGACTACCTAGTTTTATACTTTAAATCCCAATATCCCAATTATAACTATAATATTAAGGCTATAACAATTGACTAAAACTAAAATAAATAGTTGTTACAATATCTAAAAAGAAAAAGGAAATCTGTAAAAGTAAAGTGGTAATTGGTCTCTGGGGAAATTTAAGAAAATTATGTTTTGTCTATCCATGTCTATTAAATTGATATTCAGATGAATTTTAATATTAAATGGGAGGGAAATTATTTTGGATTTAATTAACACGATAATGGTGGGATATCTGGTTTTTCATTTATTTACCTTTTATTGATAAAAAACAATATTTTGCGTTTTTCATTGGGTGAAAACTTTGAAGTTAAGAGATCTGTACAAAAGTTGATTGCCAGAGTGAAAAGAGGGAAGACTAAGTGCCATTTAAAAGAATAGAAAAACATAGATTTCCACTTCGTCAATTGTCCACTTCGTCTACTCCAACAAGACTTCAGAGTCATTAAGACTTTTTCATTAAGACTTTTCGAACTAGCACATACCTGGATAGTCGATTATTTAATTTCTGAATTAACATTTTAACATATTTTAACATTAACATATTTTATTTTGTTTTAAATGTTTATATTTATATATTAAAAACAAAAATGTTAAAATTTTAATAAATTTAAAATAATTCGAAATTAATAGGCCAAAAGATATTACATGTTTCCTTCATATTTGTGCTTATTTTTATAAAATAAATGACAATAATTATGAGAGTAAATTAAATTTATTGATTTATTTCCAGTGAATAAAAGACAAGTAATATTTTTTAAACGGCATGAATAAATATTTAAGTATCGTAATTTTTCGTTAAGTATATTATGGACATTTCCTGGCAAACTTTTTTCATTATCGGCAAATTTGTTTTTTGTTCAATTTTTGTATGTGTATAATATAGCAGCTTGAAATCCCTAAGGTACTAAAAATTCTGACTTTTCAAGAGTTTTTTCCAAGACCTAACCCAGCACATACTAATGGGGAAAAACTCAGTTTTCGAGGAATTCTTAGGTATGGGAAAGACTTTAGCTAATTTCCATGCCACAGGAAAGTAAAACGTCATCAGATTATTATTAATGATGTGTGGGAAATGAGTTCAGAAAAGCTTATGTTAAAGAAGTCGAGAGAGATACCATCCATCCCGACGACTTAGACGATATTGATGTAACTTTGAGCTCACCGTAGAAGACACCCCGAAAAGAGAAACTCCTAGGACATTCAGGAACAAGCATGTCAAATAGTTAACATTTAACAAGTGAGTCAAATTTAGAATTTGACGCTCCCCAACTCTTGGGCTTATCCCACAACTCCTTCGAAAAAAGGGTAGACTCAAAGATACTCGACCGATTAATTTTTCGCCTCCTAATTATACCCTTAAGCTGGTGCCTATACACCCAGTTAGTCTTCCATCTGCTCTTAGACCTATTCTGACTATTCATCTTGAAGCAAATTTTTTATGTACAAAACTTCAGGAGGAAGGAACAGAAAACCCTTGATAATGCTTTGATAGTCACGAGTACAGTAATTCCACGCATAGGAGGACACTTGGTAATCAAAATAAATAAATATGGAGGAATGACTAAAAATACCGGGACACAAAAATTGATTACGACACTCAACTCGGCTTGAATCACTAATCAGAAAATAATCAATTAAAGAAATAGAGTTGGAATTCGGGACAAAGATGGTAAAGGTAGGCAGATCATTGTGAATGATTTCAACAAACAGCCTACTATAAACATCGTTGCAAAGAGACACATGTCTAGATACCAATAGATTATAACGACCAGAATTCTTTCGTATACTAAAACATGCATTATGCTTTAATCATCTTATAACAGGAACTATGATGCAAAGTCATACATTGACATCATTACTACAAACAAAATTTCATTTCAAAACACTAAATTATATTTTCCTGCATTCATATAATCCAATGTATAATTTAGTAAATTGATTTATTACGTCATCGTTGTTAGTAATCAAAAATAAATTTAAAAACTTATGTTTGTATTAATGTTGTAAATAGGGGTTGCACTATTACCTGTTGATAGGAATATAATATTAGGTTCCGTTTGTTGATTTTATGTTGGGAACATACGATATTTCTATTTGGGTGATTTAGTATTGGTAAAGAACACCTTTATCTGTCTCTTTTTCGATACATGGGAAATTTCTTGTTTTGTTTGTTTATAGTTCCTTGGAGAAAGTTAATGAAAGGGAGAAATAAAGGTCGAAAATGCCCTGGATGAAAAAAGAGGTTCCTAAAAATGATCAAGTAGATATATTTCAAAAACAGATAAAATAGAGTGATGAATGTATTATGTGATAAAATAAACAAAAAGGAATTTTTATTTGTAAAAGAATTGTGACAAATTCAACTTGTATTTTTGTGAATTTGAGGTTTACACAATAAACTGTTTTTTTTCCTGATTATATAGTTTAACATTTCGTTCTAATTCTTGATCTAACGAAACACAACACTCCCCTTTGAGGGTTTTTGGTCTTAAAAGAATAAACCAATTTTTCTGCATAGCTGATTCTAAGATAGAATCGTTGGCTGAATATTGATAAGATAAACTTAGTTAAATTCATCTGGAACGCACTGGTAACCTGATCCAGTTGAGACATTTGGTGGCAGGGAGGATTTGGAATCATAACAGTACATAGATTTGAAATACTGCAGAAATATCAAAGTTTGGAGGTGTTATAGCAAAGTATTTTGTGTTGGTGATGTACAGAAAGCTATGGGAAACACAGAAAAATTGTAAAGAAACTTATTAATTGACCACCAAATAAAAATAATTTAGCAAAAAAAAAACAAATTAAAAATTATATAAATTAAAATTCAAAAAGCTTACATTAATTTATTTCTTCAATGTTGTCTTCTTTATGTTTTATTTTACGTCTTCGTTTGTCTTGATGGTTAATTAAAGGTTTTGTATATCAAGCCGAAACTAATCCGTTCCTCCACAAAAAAAGCAATACATAATAAAACCACTGCACGAAAATTTCATAAACGGACTTGATGGTTAATTTTACAAATAGAATTAGACAATTTGTGTTTAGTATCTCGTACGGTAGCAACAGCATGAACTACTTCAATTATTTTTTGTTTTTCGTCATTATCACAATTCATCTACCATTTGGCGAGACGTGTTTTTCTTCACAAAGTTATAAATTTATTTTCAAAAACTGATAACATAAAACTTGCTTGCTTATTAAATTCACAACCATTAAAAAAACCTTTACAATATTAACACAATAATTGAAACGAAAAGCAAATTTATTTTCTTTTTAGTTTTAAAACAAAATTTTTGAAATAATTAACAATATTAAAACTACTCAAAAGTAAGCTGACGATTCAGTCATGACTGAGTTTTAATTTTATTTCAATTTACATAATTTTCTGAACACTTATCAGTTTTATTTCATTTTATATCCTAATTGTAAATTTGTACTAACTATCCAGACAATTTGATCGTTTTTATATCACATTATCATCGATCTTCTGTTTCATTTTCCATCAAGTAATTCTCGAATTCAAATAAAAAAAATCATCTTGCAAAACTTGTATTTTTAATTCACTTGAACTTATTTAAATCATCAAAAAAAATGTACAGTGGTACGAATAAACATATAATTGAAGAAAATTAATAAAAATATTATTGAATTTGAAAACTACTATTTTTAGAGAAAAAACTGAAAATAGTCCGTCGTTACAATCTGCCAGCAGATTTAAGTTAAGTTTTTTTAAATTTTTCTTTCTAAATTTATATAATTTTTTTTTATTTTGGAATTAACACTAATAGGAGTAGTTCACTTAACAACAAGAGATTTCCTCAGGTCCAGACATTGTGTGGTATCTATTGTTTTTTTTTGTATTTTATTTCCCGGAATAGAAAGCAAAGCGTGGTTTCTAACAAGATTCGTATTGAAATCACCCATAATAATAATATTAAAGAAGCGCGAAGAAAGGTCAGAGAGAATGTTCGACACCATCGCAAAATCCCTATCAGGTAGATAGATAACACCAACTACAGCGGCAAAAGAACCAGCACCCATCGTCACAAAAAGCGCTTTAGAACTGAGATCAGAATGAGACAAGACAATATTGGTTGAGGTCTACTTTCTGACATATGACTCTTCTAAGTTTAACATTTCTAAGAATTTTGTACATATTGAGATTAGCACTTCTTAACGCCGGCCTAATACTAAACACATTTATGTGACCAACATTAAGTTTCTTAGTTGGAGTTGCGACATGAGCTGGGTATAATGATGCTGTTATCACTTGAGTATCTTAAGAACAGACAACAACCCACCATGATCAGTATAAGAAAAAAACATTAATTATATAAAAGTCAAATACAGCCTTAACAATTCTAAATAAAAATAGAATAAGAAAAATAACAACCGTCAGACAAGTAGATACAAACACAGTGATCAAAGTTCATCAGGAAATTTGGCAGTGACTTGATCAAAACCGAGAAACCATCCATAACTTTCAAAGCAACATCAACAGCACCCACAAAAACTATGAATAATTCTTCTTTTCATAAGCCACCTCACCTTTTTGACTAAAAGTACACGCTTATGTTAGGTTGCGAGGTATCATTGTGATATATGCTACTATCACACTCAACCGTTTTTATAACATCTCGAAGCACCATGGTAAAATACTTTAAATAAATAAACATTATCTGATTTCTAATTGCTACAAATGGAAAGAACACCAGAATTATCGTCCTAGTTTTGTTTAACCAGCGACATTTCAAACCCTCAATGCCAATGATATCCGCTTTCCAAAATTTTGAAACTATCTATAACCCCTAACAACAAATCAGGAACAGAACTAGGAATACCCGATATTAGGATGTTATTCGGATTAATCAGAATAAGCAACCTCTGATCACAGTCATCCACAGCATCCAGCATTTATATCAGACCACTTTGATCAAAACTATATTTAGCAACAGGAATTTCAGACGATAAACCAGCAACATTGGACCACACGGCTTAGGGCCAAAAACGCTAAACTTTGATCTTCAACATCGTTGCTTAGTTCGGTTTGCGACGGCTTAAGATCTTATTATATTTGGACCTTTAATATAATCACACAAAGAAATTAATAGTAATGTTACGGTACTTAAAGGAATTCGGAGTGAACAGACCGTTCCCATTCGAATCCGAGATTTGGGAATCTCTTATTATCTTTTTCATTAGTTTATCTCGACATTACAAAAGTAATGTCTAAATTAAAATTAACATAAATATTAATAATAAATACCTTAGTTGTAACTGTTGATTGCTGTCATCAATATTCTGTTGTTTTAATTTATTTGTTTGATTTTCCAATATCCCTTGACTAGCGTTTGACCTTCTAACTTCCCATTTATATATCTGCCTTTGAATCCATGCGGTTTTAACAACCGGAACAACCATCAAACAAACGATTGTCTCTAACTGTGGTAACAGCTTCGATCACTGTTATCCTTGCTATTCATACTTTCAGTAACATCAAGTGGATACATAACATCAGTGGATACTTTATCTTCATGTACTGCCACAATTTATAAAGCAGATTTAACAATTAATGACAACAATTATCCTTTTAGCGGGGTGTAATCTTCCATTGTAATTACAGCCAATAAATAATGCTTTCACAAAAAAGTTATTAAAATTAGAAATCAATTCTAACAATTAAACAAAACGACCTTGGAATTTTTCTTTGTTTACACTTCTTTTTTTATTTGCTTGATTGCAATTAAATACATCACTTTTGAATTACAATATTATTGATTTATCACATCAAGGTTAAATAATACTATCAAATGACATTGATCTGTATAAATTAAAATAGATTATTGGATGTTGTAATCCTTTTGAAAAGCAAAAATGGAATGAAATATAATTTTTAAATTATGAAATTGCAAAATGTGATTTTGATTTTTCCATCTTATGATGTCAAAACAAAATCGGGCAATCTCCGAAAATTCAGTAATGATTAACAACGACGTCTGTTCATTAGCATTGGAAATAAAAATTTAGTACGTTCGTTTGCTTTTTATAGTATGTTCAAAATTTAACTAGCAGTTAAGTTTTAGAAAATTTTAAAATTATTATTAATGTAAGAATGAACGGAAACTAATGAAATGCATTTTTATTGAATTGAAAACGAAGATGAATTTGGTTTTATTATTGTTTCGCGATTATTGCGATCGTTACACCATGAATTCAAGGTAGAAACCAAGATTTTTACTCTTGAAATCACAAAAACGTCGCCATCCCCTCCATGACAGAAAACCACCGAACTACTTCCACTTATTAAACTGTATCTGGGATCGAGATACCCACAGTCACTGGCGTCAAGACCGATGACCGGTTCCAACACTCATGAAGTCCTTAAGAACTTCACTGAGCATTGAGACCGACCATCCATCCGAACGTCAGCACCATGGACACCCCGATACAACCAGTAAGTATGACCTGAAGATGTGAACCCCAGAGACGACAATCAGCCAGAGGAACAACCCTACCTAACGAAAAGACATCATTCCCTGATGTCTTTCGCGTGATGTACTCCAAGATTCTTACCGCTCATATCTATGCACTCATAAAGTACATTTCCAATCTTAGTCTTAATCATTGCAGGCAAGAACTTTGGAGCCAATTTTGCCGAGAACCTTTTGGTAGCGTCACTCAAATGATGTTGCCGTACAAACACACGTTGTTGTGGTTGAAAAGTCCGTAGTTTAGATCGCAGGTTGTACTGATGTTGCGATTTCTTAAAAGCTGCTTTTAAATTTTGTTGAACCCGGTTCCTAAGCAGAGTCAAATGATCAGTGCGTTCCATTTCCTCACCAGCATCTTCACCAAGCTGATGTAGTGATCTCAACAATTGGTAAGTATTCCCATCCGAAACTGGATGTTGACCAAATAATAAATAGTACGGTGAGTACTTGGTAGCTGAATGTACTGCAGCCCGCAGTGCATACGCGATTTCACCAATTTGTGAGTCCCACTTGGTATGTTGACCTTTAAGGAACGCTCGGATTGCTGCTAAAACTGATCGGTTGACCCGCTCTGACGCGTTACTTTGAGGACTATAGACACCGGTCCTAATGTGTTTAATGCCGAAATCTGACAAAAGATTTTGAAAGTTCCTACTAGTGAACTGTTTGCCATTGTCACTGTGTAGAAACTCTGGTACCCCATATGTAAGAAACACTTCATTCCTTAGAAAAGCATTCACCTTCGGTGAAGTTGCGTTTCTAAGTGGTTTCAGTAGTACAAACTTCGTAGCATGATCCAGAACTATCAATAACACCGTATTCCCAAGTGTAGAACGAGGATACGGTCCCAAAAAATCTATATAGACTCTCTGCCATGGACGTGCTGTTTCGAATTGATATTGCATCGGAGGACGCAATATCTGATTCGTGGCTTTTGTTTGTTTACATGTGTCGCAGGACACAACATAGTTGTGTACCTGTGACGCCATGCCCGGCCAATAATAAAGACGTCGAAGTAATTCTAAAGTCTTTTTAACACCTCCATGAGCAGCAGTACTATCATCATGATGTTTCTGAATCATGTTTGAAGTCATCGGTTTTGGTACCCAGAGTTTCCACACAGGAACATCGTTGGGTATTGCATCAGATCTTGGCTCAATACGTATGTATAGCTTATCATCCACGACTTTAACAGATGGAAAGTCCTTGGGTGATGATTGAACTTTAGCTATCATATCCGTATATTCCTTGTGCCGATAACCTTCATTGTCGATTTTAATTTCATTAATGTGATGTACTAATGCTTCCGTCAATTCTTCGTGTGTATCGTCATAAAGACGAGATAGAGCATCAGGGACTATATTTTGGGTACCTTTTTGGTGGACAATGGTAAAATCCATATGTTGGAGTTTTAGGCTCCACCTAGCCAGACGACCACTCAAGTCCTTCTGTGACATAAGCCACTTCAGACTTGAGTGATCAGTCACAATTGTAAATCGGTGACCTTCAACATAGCCCCTGAATTTCTTCACACTCAGAATTGCCGCAAGACATTCAAGCTCAGAAACAGAATAGTTTCGTTGAGCTTTATTAAGTTTTTTCGACATGAAGGCTATCGGACACTCTTGTCCGTCTTCGTCGATCTGATACAGTACACTACCTATCCCTGTCAGACTCGCATCGCATCTAATAAAGAACTCTTTATTATAATCAGGGTTAATTAATACTGGTGCTGTAGTCAGCAATCGTTTTAAATTTTCGAAAGCAGCTTGCACTTCCAATGTCCATTTCAATTTTCCCGAACTCTTCTTTAATAAATCTGTGATTGGTGATACCACGCTTGCATAATTGGGTATGAAACGTTGGTACCAACCAGCCATTCCTAGTAAACGTCGTATTTGTTTTACTGTAGATGGAGCTGGGTACTCTGCTACAGCTCTTACCTTGTCAGGGTCAGTTCGAAGACCGTCCTCACCAACCAGAAAACCTAAGTATTTCACCTCTCTCAGAACAAATTTGCTTTTCTTGAGGTTAATTGTTAACCCAGCCGCTCTTAACAATGAAGAGACTTTGGACAGCAATTCCATATGTTCCTGGAACGTGGAAGAGACTACCAATAAATCATCTAAATAAACAAAGACATTTTCGTGATATTGATGTGGTATCACTTTGTGCATTAGCCGACACATTGTCTGGGGAGCATTGCACAATCCAAAGGGCATAACCCGGAATTGATACAATGGACGACCAGGCACTGTGAAGGCTGTCTTGTCTCTAGATGCTTCTGCCAGAGGAATCTGCCAGAAAGCATCTTTGAGATCAATACTTGAAATGTACTTTGTGCTATTTAGACGACCTAGTAAGCCATCAATCAAGGGAAGTGGGTAAGCGTCCTTTTTAGTTAGTGAATTGACACGACGGCTATCAATACATAATCTGTTTTTACAAGATTCTTTTTGTACCAGAACCACTGGCGAGCACCAAGAACTGTTACTCTCTTCGATCACGCCCATTTGAAGCATTCGGTCGAGTTCGGCATAAACCTTTAGTTGAACAGCCGGCGACGTGGGATAGTGCCTCTGTTTAACAGGTGCACTATCACCAACATCGATGACATGTTCAACTAAAGAAGTCTTTCCGAGTCCAGACACTTCAAATGACGGGAAAGAATCCTTGATCATATCCAGTTCTCGTTGCTGGTCAGTGGTGAGGTTATGTATATTAACAGTTTGTAGCTCTGTGCGAGTCAGTTCACTAACAAATGAAGGAACAATACCAAATTTCTCCCAGAAATCTATGCCCAGGTAGAGCTCTTCTCGTAATCCAGGGACTATATGGAACTGCATTGGTTTAGTGGAGCCATTCACAGTTATTGGAACTTCTATGTAACCTAAAATTTTATTTGCAGTACCATCCGCCGTACGAATACACGAAGTGTACTTACGGTAGGTTGTACCTGATGATTCCAATAAATCCAAGGAATTTCTTCCAAGTATTGTGATTGACGCTCCACTATCCAATAGACCTGAGATATGTTTGTCCAAAATTTTTATTGTTAGTCGCGGCCGAGGATCCTTTGTTTCTGAAAGGATAGATGAAATACAAGCTTTACGAAATAATTTCCTCATCCTCCAATATCTAATGTTACGTTCAAGACGTCTAAAATATGTTCGATGTAATGATGGGAAATTAAATGTACTGGGTGATTTTATTCTGGTTTCCTGAGTGGTGATCGATCGTCCTGCGTTGCTACATCTCTCGTCGTTTTCTTCGGGCTCATTGGATGTTGAACCGAGGGTACCATCCCCGAAGCATGTACTCTCGGACGGTAGTTTACCGACGGGTGACAATATGAACAATTTGCATATATAACGTCCGGCTTATTACATTTCCAGCAGTGCAATTTTATTCTGTTTTTAGAACAATCAGGAGCTCGATGTCCATTTACCCCGCATCTAAAACAGACAATTGGTTGTCTGGACATTGATGGACCAGGTTGATTAGTATTACCAGATGATATCGCAGGTCGTTGCAGAATTCTTCTAGGTTGTGTATCCACAGCTTCAATATATCCATCTTGTTCCGGATCTATTTCTGATTCATAGTCGTCCATTTGCTGTAGTTCGCTAATCCTTAAGTTTGACATTCTGGTTGGGACTGGTGTAGACCACAAACGTTCGAACTTCTGACACAATGTCCGAAGCTCGTCCATAGTTGTGATTGTTGCTGCAAGTGTAGCGTTCTTCAGTTCTACACTCAGTCCTTCCCTAGCGATTTCTAATAATTCAGCTGCAGCAAATGGTCGAACTAATCTCCGATTTAACGAACCCACTTCAACTAAATACTCATAAACGCTCTCTTTGACTTTCTGTTTACGGTTCAAAAGAACACGTAATACCGCTTTATCATCGGTGAGCGTACCGAAGGTGCGTAGGAGTCCTTCCCTAAGCACTGAGTAGGTCACTTCCTCATATTCA
Source organism: Diogma glabrata (assembly GCA_963693315.1). Lineage (NCBI taxonomy): Eukaryota > Metazoa > Arthropoda > Insecta > Diptera > Cylindrotomidae > Diogma > Diogma glabrata. Next base: position 254,227,830 of record OY856188.1, on the reverse strand, counting down.
TGAGTCAGATTCAAATAATATCTATCGGCAGCTGCCTTGAGGTACCGTGGAACGATCGACCTCAGGTCGTCCCAGGACACACGGTCCCTCCTTGCAGCCGCCTCCACTCGATGGATAAACTCATGAACATCAGGAGAGTGACCATCCCCTGTGAAGTTCGGAACCCAATTTGAGTCATAACGACTCAAATTGTTCCTACGTACCTCTCGGTATGCTCCCGGTGACAATGCTGGAGCCGCGACACGAGATACCTGAGGAAGTGGGTTGTATGGTGGTGGTGCTGTTAATGGAGCTTGTGGATAATTTGTTTGAAATTGTTGTAACTGCTCCTGTGGTATCGGTTGATAATTCAGAGGCTGCTGTACCAATGCCGGATTGATGTATCTTTGTTCAGCTTGGAACGATGAACCCAGTTGTGGTAATGCGAAGTCCTCCGCTCTTAAACCTGATTGCTGAAGATAAGCCGGTGGTAATTGTTCCGACCGTCTCTGTTGTTGATGGTCTGTACGATTCAGACTATTTATTGTCTCAGTTATTGGCTGTACTGGGATCGGTGTGGATCTCTCACCTGGTCGAAAAGCAGGTGAAACAGATGGAGCAGATGATACTCCTGGTTTATTTTGTATAATTGGACGTGTTGACAGTGATCCTATTATATCCCAAGCGCGTGACAATTGCGAGATAGCGTAGGTGCGGGCTTCTTGCAAGTCATTGCGAGGACCCAACCTATTCATCCTACCTGTATAATGCAACACACGATTCGCCAAACCATCTAAGAAGATCTGATTAACCGGTGGTTGAAGTCGACGTACCTGATCTAAAACAACTTGTGCTGCCTGCACCACCGTTTGAGACTCAGCTACCAAGTCTCTCGCATGAGATACCGTTACTGGAACTGCACCATGATTTACGTGGTTTCGCAGTTCCTCTGCCCAATTGACCCCTCTAAAATCCACACCCCGAACCAGACATTCGATCTGCAGTTCACCGGATTCCAAACCATAGAACGGATGGTCCACGCCAATGTGACTTGACATTTTGATGGTAAAATTTATAGAATCCAGAATTCACAATAAAAAACGTCAACACCAACAATAAAACCAATTCCAACTAGAAAAAAGGTGGAGTTAATTCGCCCGGAAAAATTCGTCCGATGGAAGTTGTAAAACGCAAAGAAATGAGAAAAAAAACAACGAACGCCCCAATTCAACAAAACACAAAAACCTTTTTGTAAAAACAACCTTGTATAAGAACAAAAAAAACCGCTGTCGCCGCTAATCTTTACTGAATCTTTTACAAAAGCTCCCAAAATATTGTAATATTGTATATGTAAAAATATAATTTATTTATTCAATTTCAGATATACTGAAATATATATATATACCTAAAATTAGTTATTGACGATAGCACCCCTAAGAATATTTATTTATTTTTAAAAGAAAATTGAAAAATAAAAATATTTAAAAGAATGTTTATTTATTGGATGCACCGTCCTAACTTTGAAATATTTATTAATTTTTTTAAAAAAACAAAGAATATTTATTTATTTCTTGACGTAAAGCTTAATTAAGAAAATTTATTTATTTAGTTACCTAAAATTAACTTAAATTTTAAAAAAAATTATTTATTTAATAAAAATTTTATTTATTTAATTTTTTGAAAAATTTGTTTGATTTATTTTATTTTTTTATTTAATATTATAAGAGATTCCCAAAGTCAAGATTCGTCTGGAGACAATTTAAAAAGTAAGTATGGCTACAATATCCATATTGTTTAAATTTAAAATATCGCGTTCGCGAGCCCACTCCAACCATGCATGTGAGAACTGACTAGAAAAGCCCCTAACGACCAGATTCTACAGAACAGATTCTCCCTAACCTAATAAAACAATCACAACTGTCACGATCAGACACTAGGTCCATTTCTACTGACCCAGTTGTGCTTGTTTAACCTACAAATAAATTACAACTAAACCTAATGCGAAAGTTGTAGAACGCTCCCGAGCACCAGACTTCAAAACCTAAACTCTATGAAAAATTGTTCTATTGCAATACTAAATGGAAAAATGGAAAAGTTTTTGAATTTGTATGAGGTGAAGCCTCTAATCCTGAAAGCAAAGTACAATTGGTTCCTCTCTTCATTACCCCGAAGAAGCCTCTGAGCAAAGAATGGTACTACTGGTTTGCACCTAAGTACAAACACAGCAACACCACTCCTCGTCCCTGAGAACTTCCTCGCCGAATGAAGAGAAGAAACCAATGTTCTTCGATCGCATAACCCCGGTGGCCATAGGCGATCTAAGAACGACATCAATGTTAAAGAGTGAAGCTCTATGGATGGCTTTTTAGGCCTACCGCTGAGAAAAGTGAATCAATAAACCTAATAAACATAAATCAATTCAAGAAAAAAAACCATTTACTCAAAATAAAGTACTAGCACAAATAGTACTTATTAAAAAAATTATTTGCAGGTAGTGCAAAAATATGTACAATGGCATGGCAAAAGAAAATATTTACAAATTATCTATATACAAAAATTTATTTACAAAAAACATACAATATATACATTATGTACAAAAACAAATTGTACTATGTATATATAAAAAAAATATGTACAGGATTATGTACAATATGTACGTGGTAGCATAAAAAAAATTCAAAAAAAACTGCTTCCCCAAAACGGTTTTCTTTTTTCCAAAATAAAAAACCAATTAGTATTACTAAAGCTAAATGACAGCACAAAAAACTATCTCCAAAAAAAAATTGCTGTCCCAAAACGGTTTTTTCAAAATTAAAAAAAAATTAGTCTTAACTAATTATACAATGAGGAACAGGGGCCTCCTGTGGACCAGTCCACTCCTCTACCTGTCGCATGGTCGGTGAGATGGGAACCACCTCAACCAGCTCCTCTATTTGAGTACTCTTGGTCGAGGAAGCTCCCAGCTCCACGACCAAGCGACTCTCCTTCTCCCTTCTTCTCCTCTCCTTCCTCTTCAGGTGAGAGCTCCTATTTCTATTTATCCTCCTTCTCTCACGCCAGCCCACATTCACTTCCTCAGTCACTTCATCCATCTCATCCGCTTCCTCATTCACCCCATTCAACTCCTCATTCACTATCTCACAAATCAATTTATCCAGAAACTCATCATATTTTTCTTCATAAATATCATCCATTAATTCCAAAAATATTTTTTGTTTTACTTCATCCAGAATCACATTTATCATTTCATCCACCACATTCCTCGCCTCAACCATTCTCTCTTTTCTCTCTTCATTCGCTCTCCCATCCACTTCATTCATCCAGGGCTCAAACCCACCTGGCCGACACCTCCTTAATAACCCCTGACCCCTCATAATTGTATACATTCTTAACAAAATTCAAAATATATAATACGAAATCCAATAACAAAGGTTATTGCAAATTTTATATAAAATATTCAACTTCCAAATGTATATAAAATATTTTTACAATATTAAAAAAACAAAACCATAAACTGGTTTGACAAAAGAAGAAAAAAAAATATATGTAAAACAACCCAAACTGGTTATAACCGAAAAGACAATTTATTTTACGCAAAATAACCAGTTGGCAACGCCCTAGTTATTACAAAAAATCATTACGGTTCTTTAAAAAAAACCAAATCCAAGGGTCCAATACACCAGACTCCTACTGGTCCCTGTTTCGGCGCCAATTTATTATATTTGGACCTTTAATATAATCACACAAAGAAATTAATAGTAATGTTACGGTACTTAAAGGAATTCGGAGTGAACAGACCGTTCCCATTCGAATCCGAGATTTGGGAATCTCTTATTATCTTTTTCCTTAGTTTATCTCGACATTACAAAAGTAATGTCTAAATTAAAATTAACATAAATATTAATAATAAATACCTTAGTTGTAACTGTTGATTGCTGTCATCAATATTCTGTTGTTTTAATTTATTTGTTTGATTTTCCAATATCCCTTGACTAGCGTTTGACCTTCTAACTTCCCATTTATATATCTGCCTTTGAATCCATGCGGTTTTAACAACCGGAACAACCATCAAACAAACGATTGTCTCTAACTGTGGTAACAGCTTCGATCACTGTTATCCTTGCTATTCATACTTTCGATAACATCAGTGGATACTTTATCTTCATGTACTGCCACAATTTATAAAGCAGATTTAACAATTAATGACAACAATTATCCTTTTAGCGGGGTGTAATCTTCCATTGTAATTACAGCCAATAAATAATGCTTTCACAAAAAAGTTATTAAAATTAGAAATCAATTCTAACAATTAAACAAAACGACCTTGGAATTTTTCTTTGTTTACACTTCTTTTTTTATTTGCTTGATTGCAATTAAATACATCACTTTTGAATTACAATATTATTGATTTATCACATCAAGGTTAAATAATACTATCAAATGACATTGATCTGTATAAATTAAAATAGATTATTGGATGTTGTAATCCTTTTGAAAAGCAAAAATGGAATGAAATATAATTTTTAAATTATGAAATTGCAAAATGTGATTTTGATTTTTCCATCTTATGATGTCAAAACAAAATCGGGCAATCTCCGAAAATTCAGTAATGATTAACAACGACGTCTGTTCATTAGCATTGGAAATAAAAATTTAGTACGTTCGTTTGCTTTTTATAGTATGTTCAAAATTTAACTAGCAGTTAAGTTTTAGAAAATTTTAAAATTATTATTAATGTAAGAATGAACGGAAACTAATGAAATGCATTTTTATTGAATTGAAAACGAAGATGAATTTGGTTTTATTATTGTTTCGCGATTATTGCGATCGTTACAATCTCTAATATCCAACATGGTAAGCTACTGTTTCATATCGGACAAAACTTTCTTGACAACATTTTCACAGTCTTTAAATTTAGACAGTAAAGTAAAGGCATAATTTTAGTAAATTTAGGCATAATAGCTTGACAATCTGTGACTTTTTGATACTTGTGGCAATGAAATCACAACAGATTTCAAAAAACCAGAAACTACATTTGTCGCAAAATATGAAACGCTCCTTACACTTCTTCTTGCAACAAGGACAAGATTCACGATTTCCTCCACTGGATCACCTTTTTTCAGTGTTAATGCGAAAGATATTTAGGTCAAAATGAAATTTCTTAGTTTATAAAAATTTTTAGCAAATATCGTTTAACAAGAGTCAAACTAACACTGCTTTCCAAACAACTGCAAAATTAACTCGGGCGACTCTATCACTAAACATTCTCACTTGAACTACCTAACAGCTTGCAGCCAAAAATAAAACAATATTATAATAAAATAAATTCAATGAATTACATAGTTGGGATATAACACCACTCCGATGGAAAGCTATCCCATCATGAATAATAAGACTAAATCTAAAAAAATATGGTGCGAAATTTATGAAACTTTTTCTTATCTACACAATTGTCGGTCGATCTAATTTCAAACCAATAAAAGTACTTTTAATTTTAAAAAGTTTATAATTCTCATCAGGGCTAGCCGACTAGATAAACTACCAAAAACTGTCAACTCCTATAAACCAAAAATGGTCGACTGCTCTAGCGATGTATAAGAAAATAAAAAAATTGCATAAACATATATTTATTAAATTCAGGGTTCACGCTGTATAATATTAAAAAAGAAAATAAAACATTAGTAAGCTGGCAAAAAAACACACCATATTACTCGGTCGCCATTTGTCGCCAAAAACGGGAAAATGTGAAGGTGTGTTTTGTGGTGGTTTTTATCGATTATTTTGTTTGTTCCCGGGTAAGAAAAAGCTAAGGAACCAAACCTAAGCCAACCCCGTGCCACAGCTTTTGGGGTTTGGGACCGGCTTAACATTTAACATACCATACCAAACTGCCCAAGCTTGAACCAAGCTTGGACTGATGTCCTGGTGCCAAGTCTGGCAAGCTAGAATTGGGCCAAACCTAGCAAATAAGACTTGGCCAGGTCTACCAATCCAATTTTTCTTCCCAGACATTTAAATGTGTGGAAAGAGCTTGTGGAAAGAGTAACATATATGAAAAATAAACTAAATATAATATTATAGCTTGCATGTTTATAATAAACTGAATCATGGTTCAGTCTAGGCATTTACAACTGACTCAAAGTGAATCCGAAGCTAACTAGCCATTAACTTTCGCAGATTAAACATTTAGTAAGAGAATATATTTTACGATGATTCAGTCTCATATTAAATAAATCTAATCTAATCTCTGTCAAATAAATCTACTACAGTTGTGTTTTTGCTGATCTGTAGAAACACTGACGTTCTGTCGAATTCGCATCGTTCTGATGACAAATCGATAGAAATCCTACTTTTTTCTAATGTAATTGAAAATTAATTATTACTTAGACGTTGTCTAAATTAATAAGAGTTCTTGTTCTTGTCATCTAGTTTAGAAGTCAAATGTTGGTAACATTTTCCTTACAAATAGAAAACACAAACACAGTAGAGTGTGCAAGCTTCACATAATCAAATTTCGTAGTTTTTCCATAAAATTTGCATCAGAAACATTTAAATGAATTTTTGTTTTAACAATAAAATGAAAAACATTAACTACAACTTTGAAACTATCTATAACCACTAACAACAAATCAGGAACAGAACTAGGAATACCCGATATTAGAACGTTATTCGGTTTAATCAGAATAAGCAACCTCTGATCACAGTCATCCAGCATTTATATCAGACCACTTTGATCAAAACTATATTTAGCAACAGGAATTTCAGACGATAAACCAGCAACATTGGACCACACAGCTTAGGGCCAAAAACGCTAAGCTTTGATCTTCAACATCGTTACTTAGTTCGGTTTGCGCCGCCTTAAGATCTCTAATATCAAACATGGTAAGCTACTGTTTCATATCGGACAAAACTTTCTTGACAACATTTTCACAGTCTTTAAATTTAATAATAGCTTGAAAATCTGTGACTTCTTGCAACAAGGACAAGATTCACGATTTTCTCCACTGGATCACCCTTTTTCAGTGTTCATACTGAAGATATTTAGGTCAAAATCAAATTTCTTGGTTTATTAAAATTTTTAGCAAATATCGTTTAACAAGAGTCAAACTAACACTGCTTTCCAAACAACTGCAAAATTAACTCGTGCGACTCTATCACTAAACAATCTCACTTGAACTACCTAACAGCTTGCAGCCAAAATTAAAACAATATTATAATAAAATTAATTCAATGAATTACATAGTTGGGATATAACACCACTCCGATGGAAAGTTATCCCATCATGAATAATAAGACTAAATCTAAAAAAATATGGTGCAAAATTTATGAAAGTTTTTCCTATCCACACAATTGTCGGTCGATCTAATTTCAAACCAATAAGAATACTTTTAATTTTAAAAAGTTTATCATTCTCATCAGGGCTAGCCGACTAGATAAACTACCAAAAACTGTCAACGCTTATAAACCAAAAATGGTCGACTGCTCTAGCGATGTATAATAAAATAAAAAGTTTGCATAAACATATATTTATTAAATTGAGGGTTCACGCTGTATAATATTAAAAAAGAAAATAAAACATTAGTAAGCTGCCAAAAAAACACAACATCTTACTCGATTGCCATTTGTAAATTATCTTCTACATACATATAAATACGTAAGCACTTTTTTTGTGGTACTATTTAAAGTTATTTGTCCCAACAAAAGTGGGGCAATATATACATCGTTGGAAAGGTGTTGAGCAGTAGATGTGCCGAAATTGAGGTTATATGCTGAACGGAAGCTTTGGACATTAATGCAATCAATTTTAGTCGAAATAAACAGATTGCTACACAAAACTGGTCCAAAACACATTTTTGTGATAAAAAACGGGAAAACACACCTTCACGTGTTTTGTGGTGGTTTTTATCGATTATTTTGTTCCCGGGAAAATAAAGCTAAGGGAACAAACCTAAGCTGAGCCCGTACCACAGCTTTTGGGGTTTGGGCCCAGCTTAACATTTAACATAACATGCCAAACGGCCCAAGCTTGGACTGATGTCCTGGTGCCAAGCCTGGCAAATAAGACTTGACCAGGTCTACCAATTCAATTTTTTGCCTAGACCTTTAAATGTGTGGAGAGAGCTTGTGGAAAGAGTAACATATATAAAAATAAACTATAGCTAAAACTATAGCTTGCATATGTTTACAATGCATTAGCCTGTTGAATAACGCGTAGTATAATAAACTGAATCTTGGTTCAGTCTTTATAACTGACTCAAACTGAATTCGAATCTAACTAGCCAAGGCTTGGCTCACCAAACCCAGATTTATTCGTTGTTTAATATTGCCAGCTACTACCCGGGTTGCAGCTATTTTGTTGGGAGTTTATTTACAATTTCTATTTGCAATGGCCGAATTTCGGCCCCTGTGTGATTCTAGTGACTTATAAATGGCGGATGTTTTGCTTAATTTTCTTTAATTTAATTTTTATTAATTTTCGCAGATTAAACATTTAGTGAGAGAATATGTTTTGCGATGATTCAGTCTCATATCAAATAAATCTAATCTAATCTCTGTCAAATAAATCTACTATACAGTTGTGTTTTTACTGATCTGTAGAAACACTGACGTTCTGTCGAATTCGCAACGTTCTGATGACAAATCGATAGGAAAAAGTAGGATATGTAATTGAAAATTAATTATTACTTACTTAGACGTTGTCTAAATTAATAAGAGTCCTTGTTCTTGTCATCTAGTTTAGAAGTCGATGTTGGTAACATTTTCCCTACAAATAGAAAATACAAACACAGTAGAGTTTGCAAGCTTCATATAATCAAATTTCGTAGTTTTTCCATAAAATTTGCATCAGAAACATTTAAATGAATTTTTGTTTTAACAATAAAATGAAAAACATTAACTACAACTTAAACGAGAGTTGTCACGTTTTCGTTTAAAGAAAATTGTTTGTGATTTCTTTCAAAAATTGTCAGAAACATAATATTTTAAAAATTTTGATATAAATTATGCATTTAAAACATTATTTTTGTTTTTCGTCTATTATAATTTTAAAATTTAAATTATTCAAAATCTATTATTTGGTTGGTTTTGCTGAGCCGGTGGATATATGAAAAATATGGCAATTCTTCCGTATGGAAGGATCAGCTTTTGTTGATTGGTAAATTTTTCATTTTTAATCTACGGGTGTAACAACCCCGCGCACTCCAGTCCCTACTATTGACATACGAATTAAGATTACATACAACTGGCACCTTTTCATAGTTAAGTTTTTTTACCTATTCTCATTAGCAGTCCTTCAAAATATAGAATCATGTTTTTTAGGCCCATGCTATAGTTTTCTATCAAAATTTACCAGATTTTCTACAATTGTGATTACTTATCTCAAATTGTAGGCTCACGAGCCTGTGTGGATGGCATCCGCCTTAATCCTCTCTTTATTTTAAAATATAAATTCGATACAACTATGAATACCTTGTACAATTCTATACAAAAAGCGTAAATTCGTCGCAATCTTAAAATTAACTCAAATGTCACGTTTTCAAAATTAAAATAATTTATATAAATTAATGTTTCAAATACTTGCTGTTTTGTATTATCTTTTTTATTAACATAAAATTAATGTCGGACAAGTAAATATAAGGAAAAAAAAATTCAAAATCTAAACATTTTTATGACGTGTCAACAATTTTACCAAACCTACACTTTAAAATTAAATAATATAGTTCCAAAGGGATGAGCAGTAAATGTTAGTAATTTTTAGTAAAAACTAAAATTTTATGTGACACAATTTAATAATAATAATGCTTTTGGTTCATGATGACAGAAATTTTGTATAAATTTTAAATTGCTGTGGGTTGTGTGTGTTTAACATTTTAAATATTAATATTTTATCCTTTTCAAAAATAATTAATAGCTACAGTGTAGTTGTTAACTTTAAATAGATTTGTGGTTTTGACACGTAAATGAGATCTCTGTCATACATTTAAGTTATACATAAATACAGAGTTTCAGTAAAAGAAATTTAATTGTATTGGGATCGATAAAAATAAGTAAATTCGTCAAGGACTTGAATGAACACGAGTTGGTTGTTGTCGGGGCACTTTGACCAATCATTTCTGATGGGGCCATTTAAAAATGACCTACAATCGTTGGTAGTTAGTATCAATATCCCGCAGCCTAACTAGCTATCCATTACTGCAGAAAAATTATCATAGAAAGCAACTATTTAAGTTCTAGAAGTGGTGGAAGCCTAACAGTAAATAAATGTTTAACAATTCAATGCATTTTTTAATTTTTTTTTGAGCTCGTTTAAACTATCTGACAATATGTTTGTAATAATAATATTCCCATTTTTAAGGTTTTTGAAATTTTAAATTAACAAAATTTATGCAGTTCAGTTAATGGAATTAAGTGATACATTATTGTTTTAATGCAAATATGTCATGTAAAATTAAACATTTGTCAAAACAATGAAAGTTTTTATTGAAATTTTTATGAATATTTTTATTGCATACATTACTTCAAATTTTGTTTGAAATATCTATAAAATTCAAAATCAAATTAATTAAATGGAAACAGTTCCTTTTTCTGATACGCATTTGTTTTAATCCTATTCACTAAATTTACTAAACACTTCCGGTACTTCACAATAAGCTACAAGCGTCACCTGAGGTGAAAAACCGGAAGTTGGAATGCAGGAATGTGACAAATCAAACTTTAAGCATATTTATTAGATTCAATCAAAATCCATTATCAGGCGCTGATGTTATTGAAGTTTCAAATAAACAGATGCCCGGCAGGGTCCCACCACTTATCCCAATATCGTCCAAAAACTAATCATTTCTTTGTCATTCAAATCTCCATCTTTTGTCAAAGTGGCATCAAAATTTATTAATAAACAATATTTGTACATTCCCAACAAACTTTAAAAACATAGTAAGAAAAGTCAACAGCTGTAAGGTGGACCCCCACCACTTTCGATCCATGCTCCCCAAAAGCTGATCAATTTTTTCACACTAATTGAAGCCTTTTTCATAAGTTTCATCATAATCACTTCATTATGGTAGGTTGTAGTGTGGATAAAAACAATGAAAAAAATGCAAAAAAATGCAACAAAATATTTTTGCCGGAAGTGAAAACCGGAAGTTAGGATGCGGAATTGAAACTCGTGAAACATATTGAATTCGATTATTACTGATGTTATTGAGCTTTCAGAAAACAGGTGCTCGAGATAGCGCCCATCAATTAGTTCAATATCGCTCAAGAACTAATTAGCTCCTTGCCATACATATTTGTATCTTTTTTTAAAGTGCCATCATAATTAGTTCACGAACAAATGTGCTCAGAACAAACATTAACAACATATTGGTGGTACGGTGGACCCCATACCAACCCTTTGATCAATGAACCCTAAAATCTAATAAAGTCTTTCTCATATTGATTGAAACCTCTTACCAACGTTTCATGAAAATCGATTTGTAACTAAAAGCTTTTTTCTTTTTTTTCATTCCGACACACTTATACCAGAAATTATATTTCGATACGTCACAAATTAAACATAATAGAAATAATTTTATGCAACAGACAAACAGTGGAAAGTTTATGAACAGACTGGATTTTTTATAAGCAAACGGATGCTTCTAAATACACAGTGATACAAAATCGAACTTTCCGAATCCGAATGGGATGAAACCAAATGCAAATGAAAGTTGACATTATCCATAACATAACCCTCAAGGGTTTTTTTTAGTTCAGTGCGAGATTTTTTTTACATGTGCACGCATTTGAAGTTGGTGATTTTGGAACGCTGTCTAACAAGAAAAAATCTTTAAAAATTTGACAAGATAATGCTTATTTATTTTAATTATCCTGGAGAGTTGCGGTTTCTTAATGTCTTAATGTTTATCGGATCGAGGAATCCATTTTTAATATTTATTTTTACCTAAAACGCACGCTTGATGACGCTGTCGTACAAATTGTGCTATTTCTTGTAGATTTTCATAGAAAAAACGATGTAATTACTTTTTTTGAGGCTGAAAAATCAATTTTTGATGTTGGCTTTTTAGTTGATACTGCGTTGAGTGGAGGTAAATTTTAATATAGAGATTGGCTGCTAGTGGCGTTGAATTTTCCAGGAGATGAATATGATGATATGAGATGTTGTATCCAATATAATGAGTTACTTTGAATGTGTTGATTAAGCTGAATCTTCATTATGATTTAACAATTATAATGTCCACGTAAAGTTAACACAAAAGGCAGCAGAAAAAATGTTGTTGTATCAATTATATGATGAATTAAATTTATTTCCAAAATCTTCATGTGCAGTAGCGTCCACATTCACTAATGGTCTTGAACCATTATTAAGTAGCACGAATATAAATTAGATTCCCTCAAAACATAATAACATTTCAGAGTTTAATTGTATTTATACGAAATAACTTATATACAAGTTACATAAAATTTGCCTTATTGTATTTATCAAATCGGCGAGGCGATGCAATATAATTTATTAGAGAATTACATTTTTAATTTAACACGAAAAATAAGAACTTAAACAATTTGGAAAAAACAAAATCCAAAAAAAATGAGTTTTTTCTGGAAAAAAACGATTTTTTTATTACAAAAACAACTTTTTTATTTAAATGAATTACATTTTTATAAAAATATATGTTATTCTATTAATTAAGCTTTACAAAATACAAAAAAAAAATAATAATGAAATCTATTCAACGGTTTATTTTATTTTGAAATACAAGTAATTTTGCTTTACAAAAGATGGTTTAAGTTATATGTCTCAATAAGATGACATAAATCGTCCAGTAAAAGTATGACATTTACTGCTGTTTACACATGGTGAATTAGTGACAGCATCAAATAGCGTTCTTTTTCTTCTTCTTATTTTTATTAATTTATATATTTATTTATTTACTTACTTCTTTATATATATATATATATATATATATATATATATATATATATATATATATATATATATATATATATATATATATATATATATATATATATATATATATATATATATATATATATATATATGTATATATATATATATATATATATATATATATATATATATATATATATATATATATATAAATATGTATATATATATATATATATATATATATATATATATATATATATATATATATATATATATATATATATATATATATATATATATATATATATATATATATATAAATATGTATATATATATATTAGGGTTTCTCATTTCCCGTAGAAATTCAAATCCCGGGAAGCCGGGACAAAAAGTATTAAATTCCCGGGATCCCGGGAAACGCTAAAAAGCTAGATTTTTCTAATTGGGTGGTAGAAAAATGTGTAAAATTAAAACAACACAACAAATGCGCTTGATTTTTATATTTTCATTATTTTTAATTAGAAAAACTTCAAAAATTAAATAAAAACCCGACTAGAATTTGTAGTTCGGCAGACCTAAAAATATTTTCGGGCCGAATGAGGAATACCGAAATTCGGAAAACCTAACAATTACGGAGTTACCTCGTCATTTGGACGACTAATAATATGCCCAACTTCGGAAGGCTTGTTAACTGCGGCACTATCTCGTCATTATGCAGGTCAAGAAAATACTCAAATGCAGTTTACGTTCGTAACCGTCATAAGGCTTCCATAAGGATAAATAGTAGGATCCTCAAGTTAGGTATGAACTTGAAATCACGAATGTCAACCGTATAATGCAATTGACAGATTAGCCGAAGTAAGGCAGAAATCATTTTTGTATTATTTTAAAAAAAATAATAAAAAATAAGTAGTGGTCAGTCTGGGAATCGACCTCTCGGCCGTCCTAAACTTAAGCATCAACATAATATTCATAAATAAATTAATGTAAATAATTATTAAGATAGACGAATGGTTAATGTTGCTGCCTTGTACACAGAGTTCTGGGGATCAAATCCGGGTTAAGTCCAAAATAAATATTAATAATAAATAGCATTTTATCTTCACAGGGCCCTTCTTAATCGTTGTTATCATTACCGTGTATAATCCCCCTGAATTGATAAAAAAAACGATTAATAATTGCAAAAAAATAATTTTTTTTTTTTCATTTTTTTGGTGAGACCAGATGGTAGCATAATTGAAGCTTAACAGCCCAAAATTTTTGCGGTGTACTTGCTGGGATGTAAATTTTACTAAAATAGTTCAATTTTTACATATCACTCTGTCTGTTTTACGTAGCAAATAGTTAATGTGCTACTAGCGAAATTACATAACGTACGTCATTTTTAGTTAAATTTACATATATTACGTTAAATAAGAAAATGTTCTTTGGCAGCACAAATTTAGATGCAGTCCGCATTAGCTAGTCCAAATGGAAAACGAATGTGGACATGCGTTACTTTCAGCATGAGGTCGTCATATGGAATGCTCATTAGGGCCGAATGCCCAGTTTGGTTGGCCAAACATCATCCTTATTCGAACCGAAATAATAATTCTAGTCGGGAAAGAATACATAAAAACAAAACAAAAATAAATTCATAATACTAATTTTCAAACAATTTCTCAAAAAACTAGGTTGTCAATGGCGCCATCACTCAATTTTGTCCGAATTTTCGTGACAAAACGTCCATTGAACCATCCATTGAACCATCCGTCCAAGAGAACCATTAAACATAAATTAAGAGAAATGAAGCGCAACTTTTAGGTAGATTTCTCAGATTTTGAACAAAATTAATTAATTAATTAAATTAACAGAGGAAAAAGAATTAAAAACTACTCGATTTTCGAGTGAGAAAACTTTTAATATATTTGAAAAAAGTACAAAAAAAATTTTAACAAAAATTAGCGGGATACCCGGGATCCCGGGATGAAATCCCGGGAAAACGGGATGAAAATTTACCCCCGGGATCCCGGGGAAAACGGGATCCCGGGATATATATATATATATATATATATATATATATATATATATATATATATATATATATATATATATATATATATATATATATATATATATACATATATATATATATATATGTATATATATATATATATATATATATATATATATATATATATATATATATATATATATATATATATATATATATATATATATATATATATATATATATATATATATATATATATATATATATATATATATTTATTTATATCTTTCTTACTTTCTTTCTTTATTTATTAATTAATTAATTAATTAATTGATTAATTTACTAATTGATTTATAAATTTATTTATTTATATATTTATTTATTAATTTATTTATTTATTTTTTATACATTTATTTATTTATTTATTCATTTATTTATTTATTTAAATAAATAAATAAATGTATTACTTAATTAATTAATTGTATAATTAATAAATAAATAAATTAATTAATAAATAAATATATAAATAAAAAAATATATAAATAAATAAATAAGTAAATAAATAAATAAACAAATAATAAAAAATAAAAAAATAAATAAATTAGCTAATTAGTTAATTAATAAATAAAGAAATAAAGAAAGAAAGAAATATATAAATAAATAAATATATAAATAAATAAATAAGTAAAAAAATAAATAAATAGATAAATAAATAAATAAATAAATAAATAAATAAATAAATAAATAAATAAATAAATAAATAAATATATAAATTAAATAATATAATATTTATATAAATTATATAAATAAGAAGAATTGTATTTATATAAATTATGAAAATAAGAAAAAGAAAAAGAACGCTTTATGATGCTGTACTGAAAATAATCAAATGTACTTTGTAATATCATTAGAAATATATTTTATTCACAACAACTAAGTAATCTGTCGTTTTCCAACTTTTTAAAAGTTGGGAAGTACTTAATTGCTAACTTTTACTTCCCAACCAGTTGGGAAGTAACACTTCCCGACCTGAGTAGGAATTTCGATTGCGAACACTTTTTTCTTTTACATAGATTACTTAGTTGTTGTGAATAAAATAGTATACAAACCTCGGTGGAAATGTCATTTCTGTCTCGAAATTAAGTTAACCTTGGCGCTACGCGCCTCGGTTAACTGTATTTTCTCTCGACAGAAATGACATATTTTCCACCTCGGTACGTAATCTACTATTACAATGAAGCCAACATTAAAAATTGATTTTCAGCCTCAATAAAATTAATTACATCGTTTTTTCTATGAAAATCTACAAGAAATAGCACAATTTGTACGACAGCGTCATCTAGCGTAAGTTTTAGGTAAAAATAAATATTAAAAATGGATTCCTCGACCTCAAAAACATTAGGATACCACAACTTTTCAGTTGCAAAATCACCAACTTCAAATTTCGCACTGAACTAAAAAAAACCCTTGAGGGTTTTGTTATGGATAATGTCAACTTTCATTTGCATTTGGTTTCATCCCATTCGGATTTTGGTTGTTGCACTGTGATATTAGTAATACAAAGGGCAGAGTGGTGGATACTTGAGAGTGAAATTTTTATGCTCGAGTAATCAAATCCATCATCGATTAAATTCTCTCTGCTTTTGCTCCTCGCGTTTAATTAATGCAATTTATAACTGTCCTCAGCATCTTACTACAGTTGACTAACTTTGTCAGATAAGAATTAAGGGAATCGTACAGTAGTTAAAAATTGTTCAAACCACCCAAAATGAACAGAAATCGTGGTATATTTTCTATTCCAATTGATGGCACACATTTTTGCAACGAAAAATTAAAATTACCGATTTTAAGATACACAAAGAGACGCGTCATAAGTTGTCATTTCTGAGAAGTTGAAGACACGTTTCCTACAACCTGCTACAAACAGCAAAAAAATGTTTTCACAAAAAAATATTATAGATTATCCTATTTTGTGCAGAGTTTACAATTCTATTTTATTCGATCACTTTTATCACTCTACAAAATAATATTTATGAGTAAAAGTTTTTATATTTTTAATGTCGTTCTTACTCGCAAGAGCAAAATTTGTATTTTTTTGATTTCGCTCCTTTGAAGTCGATTTTATTTTTATTTTCTTTCATTCCATATCCAGAAAAAGCAAATTAGCACTTTTTCGTCATAATTTTTATTTATTTTACAACAATATTTCGATTATGCGAACAAAACATTTAGAGAAATTAATTTATTTATATTTTTGTAATATAAATAAATAATATAATATAATATTTTTGTAATAATTTTTTAAAACAAAAAAAATAATAGTTGGATAAAACCCATTAGAAAAGGAGGAGAATATTATAAAAATGAAAGGAAAAATAATTTACGGGCGATCTGAGGTCGGGAAGGGGAAGGGGTGAGTTTTTAAGGGTAAAAAACGGTTTATCTCGATTTCCGGCAAAACTAAAAGTCTTATGGAAAAAAGTTAAATGGCAAAGCTGTAGGTAATAAAAAGATCTAAAACTTTTGTATCAACACTTTTTGCACATAATTTCAAAATTTATGTGAAAAATTCAAAAAACCAAGTTTTTGGTGACGGGTGAATTTTCGATTGAAAATTAGGGTGCTTTTTCGATATTAATCCAAAATAAGGTGAAAAATGAATATTTCAAATCAAATAAATTACTGCGTATTTGGGACATAAAAAGGTAAGTTTTCACCAAATTTCGTGAAAAAAAAAATGTTTTTTGTAAAAGATAAAAATAAAAAACCAAAAACTTGGTTTTTTGAATTTTTCACATAAATTTTGAGGTTATGTGTCGATACAAAAGATCTTTTTATTACCTACAAGGTTATCTTTTAGATCTTTTTATTACCTACAACTTTGCCATTTAACTTTTTTCCATAAGACTTTTAGTTTTGCCGGAAATCGAGGTAAACCGTTTTTTACCCTTAAAAAATCACCCCTTCCCCTTCCCGACCTCAGATCGCCCGTGAATTATTTTTCCTTTCATTTTTATAATATTCTCCTCCTTTTCTAATGGGTTTCATCTTACTATTATTTTTTTCACTTTTTATTATTTTTAAAGGCTTCTACCCTGGTCTACTAATTTAAAACAAAAAATAAATGTGTGAGCAAATAAAACAAAATATTTACATATTTCAGTTTAAGAGTAAGAAACAACGTTTTTTTTTTATTTTCACTCCTGTATTTGGGGATCCTATAATTTTTTTAAGTTGCTTGCTCCAAAAATTAAACTTTTAAAATTCGATTTTGTGGTATTGGATAACCCAAAAATATGACATCTTTGTGGTTGATTAATGATATTTTGAAAACTTTCCGTTAACTTGTTAGCACTACAATTTTGTTTACCTAGACAGGTCAAGGAACTATAGCAAATATTGATCTTCAATTGATTTTTAATCAAGAATGCCGAAAGGTATAGAAGACATGCGTTAACTGAATGGAAACAAATGAAAATATGGAGCAACATAGTGTTCACAGTATTTCTTACGAAATTTGATTGGCACGCGAAAAAAGCAATTATAACAAAATTCATTCAAACATTTATAACCTTAAACAAATGGCCGGGGTGTTTCCGAAAATTTTAAATTGAGAAAAATGTTAAATGTGAAAAATTTTAAACAAGTATTCTAACAATTTTTCGGATGTCTGAATAAAAAGGAATTATATGTTTAACAGATTATTTTTTATCGACTCTTTTACAATTATTGTTAAACAATAGCTGTTAAATAGTTTAATGTTTATTGTTTTATTAACATTTCAAATATTTTGTTCAACTTGTCATGCCAATAAAGCCAATAAAAGTAAACGGAATTGGCCTGTTCTGATATTTAAAACATGTGGATCTGAATATCAAATAATCCTTCCAGAATTAAAAACTTTGTTTTGTCTTTCAATTTTTTATTACAAAAGATGACAGTAAACATAAGTTTTAAAAAGGTTAAGATGTTTCGTGATATCAATGGTCTGCTATATAATGAAGAGAAACAATTCTATGAAAGCAAGTTAAAATTAAAATGTAAAGCAATAAACAGGAGATAAACCCGAATCAGTAGAAAACAAAATTTCAAAGTAATAAAATGCTGATTTTTAAATACAAATAAAGTGTTTTAGATAATGATTGATTTATTGTACTAAATTGTTAAATATTTGATTGAAATGATAATTGGAATTTTCTACACCAAAAAGAACGTACTAGTATCGATGTTATAATAAAAAATCCGTTTGCCAATTTCACTTCAGATTACCAAATCTTATTGCTATATTGGAACGCGCTAAGAGCAATTGGTATAAAAAATTGTTTTCAGTATTGTAAGATCTACTTATGACCACTGGTTTCGGCTCTTAGCCATGTTTTTCTTTTTGTTTATTCACGAAATAATCACATATTGACACATATTGTCAGATGAAAATTTTAATCTAACGTAACAAAGATAACCGTACCACACCAGCGGTCACCAAGCTACGGTTCAAATAATAAAATTAAAAATTGTAAAGTGAAATTGTTCATATATTGTCGCTGGGTATACGATTAAATAAACGTGACACGTATGTATGTATACCATTTTCCAAATCACGCTTTCTAGGAACATCTTTAACAGAAACCCTACAATATTTTTCAGAATTAAAAATAACTTGTTTGTTTTTGTCATTTTCTCAATTTTCTTTTCACAAACGGAAATTTATTTGAGTTCCCTTCTGAAATAAAAATAAAATAAAAAAAAAAGATCTTTGTTTGTTTTAGATTATTGACATTTAAAGAACAGAATATCTTTCTTATTTTTTTTCTTTTATTTAAGATTTTCTTTTATTAACTTATTTAGAAAATGAAATAAAGTTGTCAGAAAACTCAACAAGTATGATTGCTGTCTTTTCTTCCTTTAAATTTTATTTTTTGTTTGTTTATTTTTTAAGTCGAGTGATATTGGATTATTTATTTGTAATTTGAATATATTAAAATGTAATTCCTTGTAATTCGTTTAATTCTTGCGACAACAAACCACCTACAGGAAAAAGTTATCAAAACTAAAAGTGAAGGATTTTTTGTTTAAAAAAATTATTTATGGGGCATATCATTCATGGGGTTCATAAAGAACACATAAAACGTATTAGGTTAAAACGAATATGAAACCTTATCGTTTCATATGCTTCCAAGAAAAATTTTTTCGAATTTTTAAAGTCATATTCGTTTTATAATTTTTTGTCATGTAATGTATTGATATTGAGTAAAAATATATGAATTTTATTTGATAAGCATAAAAAGATAAACAAGGCATGTTACGACCGCTACATAACCCTCCCCTCATACTTTAGGCTACTGGTAAAACATCTTGCAACAAAATGTTAACGCGTTCTTCGAATTATCTTGAACGGCCCTTGGTAAGAAAGGATTCTATCAGACAATCTATTGTGTTACAATAGCAATAACTTGCTATTAAAATTTTAGTATGAAAGTCATTCAAACATTAACATACTGTGCAACATAACGATCAATCAATTTGCTAATTTAAATTAAACCCATAAACTCAAATAAAACTACAACATAAAACCAAAAAACTTTAAATTTTACAACCCCATGAATTTTACATTCCAAACACCACCCCCAAATCGTAAAAATTAAATATTTCCTTATAACACTTACTCTCCATTAACATACGTCGTTGTTGAAACTTTATTAGTGTTTATGTTACTTATAACCAAAAAAAATTCATCCTGATAAACAGAACCAAAAATCATAACCATAATCGTTTAAAAATATGTTTTTCGTTATTATGATTACTCGTATATTCATTAAAGTCGTGAAATATTTTCAACGAATATACTCAATAACATGAAAGCGTGATTTTAATTTGTATGATTATTGCGTTTAAGGGAGGTTGAGTGTTCAACGATGATAGAGCTATTGTGATACTATTATTATTATACACTAACTAAATTTTATTAATAACGATAAATCTAACTAATAATATTCAACCATTTTGTTTCTGTGTTTTTATGGTGAAACAATTTTTTTATAGAAACACTGCAAAAAAATATATAATTTCACAACACAAAAAACGACGTTTTTTATGTTTGTTGAATAAATTTGAGGATTTTTTTTTATTATTTGTTTGTTTTATGGAATATAAAATAAATAAAATTGGAAATTGGATTAATTATTTTATGAATCTTTATTTAATGGGCCCTGCTACTTTAGATACAAAAAAAATATTGTTTCAGGATAAATGCATGAATTAAAATTATTGGAAATTATGGCCGTTGAAATAAAACAAAATTTTGCAGTCTTCTTTTATCATGCTCGTTACGTTCGTAAGATATGTAAACAAGAAAAGCACAGAATGCTTACTGCTTATATCATGCAGTAGGAATTAAGATTCTGTTTTTCACTCTTTGAGCTTGCTCTTTAAATTGAAATAATTAATTTGACTTTGAGAAAAAGATATTCACTTATGTTTGCAAAATTGACTTAAGACTGAGCCGCAATTTTATTCATTTTTACTGTATTGGTACGGGAGATAATGCAGATATTGGAAAATTTGTCTTAAAATTTGGTTTTAAACTAAGCTCTAAGACGATACACCATGATATTTCTAGGCTACTTTCGACGGATGGTATGGTTTAAATAAATCCATATGAATTGGTTGAAATTTTGAATTTGTTATTTCGATTTTTAGTATACAACTGACTTTCCTATCTCGGGCACGACAATTTTGTACCCAATTCATCGTGTAATGTGATTTGCTGTGCAGTGAAGCCATGCAGAAAAACAACAATTAACAACACACTTCATTAACAGTAAATCTAGTCCAAAATTATATTTCGTACTTGTAGGACGAAATAAATAAATGAAATAGTATACATCGCACCATCGTGCCAAACCAACCATCATGCGTTTCATTTCAATTATACAATCATTCTTAGTTGAAATATACTATGTTTATATATGTCTATTTATATAATATTAAAGCAAAGCCACAGAATAAATCTTTCATAATATTTATAAAGTTTTCATTTAAACACATAACAATTGAAAACTCTTTACAAAAACTTATCAAACCACACTTACTTTGACATGTCCTTCTAAAATAATTTTTCCCTACCAACAAGTCTATCTTTTTATTATTCAAACAAACCTCAAAATAAACAAAGGAAAATATATAAGAAAAACCTTTTTGGCAGACCACATGAAACATACATTCTCAAAAAAGATATGGAAAAAAGTGAAAACATAACCCCTACCATAACCATAAATTTTTTTTGTAGCAAAATACTTACGTCCATAATTTTTTATATATTATATTCATAAAAAAATAAACTTAATTTTTTATTTTTCTGTTTAGAATAATTATTAAAAAATTCTAAATGTAGTTTTTAAAATATAAGGTAAGGATAAAGATATAAATATAAGAAATATATTTGAATATCTTTCTTTTGTTTTGGACAGAATTTAGGGTTGTTTTAATATTTTCTTAAAAAAAAAACTAAAGTTCTTATAAAACACAAAGAACAAAAAAACATAGGAATGTGCGTCATCTCGGCGTCTGTATTACTATATGTGATTGTTCGTAAATATTAACAATTCAGAACTTCAAGCCCAATTCACGCTGTTCTAATTCAGTGCTGCTTAACATTTCTAGTTTATAGAGCATTCGGTTTTATAAAGCTCTATAACCACAGTTAAAGCTGTCTTATTGTTACGTTTTTCTAACCTTTCTTACTTCGAATTGGTTTTATTCTCAATTCGATAAATGCAATTTCCAAATCTCGTCCGAGTAAGCACAAACACCCAATTTTATTAAGTATTCAAGACCTTATTTGTTCCACAACAACAGGAAGCAATACAGCAAGCAATATTTCTAACTATAATATTCTTTCAACAGCTTCAGAAACTCCAACGTTTAACTGTAGAAATTTCCAGTTCACAGCTTCCGAAATAATACACAAAATATCTCCTGTCAATAACATTTAAAACTTTATAAAAACTAATTCAAAAGTAACTTCTATTAACACGCTTTTATATACACGATACAACTTTTTGTTTACAATTAATTTAATTAATTAGAATCGTAACATTATATTAGTTATCTTAATTCGCCAAGAAAGAGAAAGCCTAAGTATAAAAAGTATATAAAGTATATAAAGTGAGATAAAAAACTTTTTCTACAACCCCCTGTAAGAAATTTAATTTCCATGTTAGTACCTGCATCGAAAACTTCCTTTTCTTCTCTAGTGATAAAAAATCTATACAAATAACTTTTGTCCCTAGTGACGAAACTAATTTTTCTAAAGCCATCTTTATAGTAATAAATCTAGCTTTAATAGTTATTTATGTACCAAGGATGTAAAATTTCAACCCACGTGAGAATTTGTTAGAAACAACTGGCTAGGGCAGGAATTAACTTTAAACCTGTGATATATACAAAAAAGTTTATACTTCCTAAAAAAGGCCGTAATGTAACAAAAGGAGGGTGTATGCAATAATAAGAGGGCGTATAGTAGTAATAGGATTGCGTAAAGTAGAAGAGGGAGTAAAATAATAGATGTCTAAAAAGTTACGTTTTACGCAAACTTAAGGAAGCTTAAAATAGTTCACTATTCTAGCATAATGTGCGTTGTGCATTGTGTACGATTTCATGCTCTTTCAAATTTTACTAATTTTAAAGTTTTTCTTTAAATATTCTATATTTAAAATTTAGTTGAAGTTTAGAACTACTTGAGTGCTTACGTCATACATATTTGTTTTAATTTATCATTTTTAAATCATGTAAACATGTATACAAAATGTGCATAGAACTCTCGGGATATGACTTTTATGACTAGGATCTTCTAATACATTATGAATCTTTCCTAGACTAATATTTTTGATAACGTCATTACGACAAATGAAGATAGTGGTCGCATTTTGAAGGTGTATGATTGCATTTTTTGACGATCATGTGTATGATGCCATTTTTTACGATACAATTTAAATGAAAAAAAAATCAGAAATAAAAAATTTTAATATTTGACTCACGTATAAAAAATAATATTAATTTTGAATTATTTTCTTAATATTTTAAAAAAATAAATTTCAATATTAGTAAACCGACATGAAAAAAAACAAACAAAATACATTAAAAAAACATAGTAATTTTTTAAATCACTCAAATTAGTTATTCAAAGTACACGTTTGATTTTTGTGTTTGTTTTCGCTACCTTTACTAATAAACTTTCTTTCGCACATACTTTAGATGCAGATAAATTTAAGTGCATCAATTTTGTATTACGAGGATTATAGAAAATGAAAACAATTTTTTTCAATTTTTCCATTCTATTTCTAATTCTATTTTAATATTGAGCAATTTCACCTCTCCGCAACAGCATTTGATGTAGCATCCGGATTGACCACCTTTGATTTCGATAAAATTTCATACACAGATAGCCAATGACAAAATTAAAATACCGTTTCTTTTGAAAAATTTCGCTCTGGGGATGACCAAGGCAAATAGCAAAGTTTTACGGGTTGGCGAAATATTAGTATCTTTGGCTACCGATTGCTAACGATTGACTAAAATTAATTCTTAATCTAAAACGAAAGTTTCCCAATAGCATAATTTCTCGTTTTCAAAATAAAATTCTTACAAAATTTTAATTTCCGTTTTTTTAACTTCCCAATATGGGAAGTTATTGTTTTTGGATCGATTTACGAAATCGAAATTTTTATGATATCTGAAGCGGTTTAGAGTATTTTTAACTGGCATTCTGTATGATTTTTTTGTTTTACGTAGGAAGATGAAAATTTTCAAAAAGGTTAGGAACCCGACTTTCCCGACACTACGCGTGAATTTTACCGGGTAAAAACATCTCCCTTGCTCTTGTGGGCCTGTTGTATTCCTGCGGCACCACCAATTAAGGCATTCCTTCGCAGGGCAGGGGTTGAGTTTAGTACTCTCTCGATTATTATGTGTTGTCGTGGTTTTGTTGTGTAGTGTTGAACAGGGCTGCTCTTCGTTCGTCTTGTCTCAGTCGTTTCATCATACTTGTGATGATCTCATTCGCTATGTCCCAGTTGTCTTTTGAGCTCAGCATAAATTGCATGAGGCTATGCGGAGTGATTGACTTTCCCATATGCTGCTCAATAAGTCTTCGTGCGTTTGCAAACCTTCCGCATTCGATTAGCACGTGCTCAGCGTTGTCGGCCTTACCCTCACAGTAGAGACAGTTTGGATCCATTACGTGCTTATACTTTTATAAGTACTCACGGAAACATCCATGGCCTGAGATCTGTGTCAAATGATGGTTGACATCACCGTGTTTTCTTGATGTCCATGCTTTTATGTCAGGTATCATCACAAAGGTCCATCGTCCGTTGGTTGAAGCTTCCCATTTCGCTTGCCATTCTATATGATTGTCCATGTTGAAGTCTTAGCGTGTTCGTCGGTCCCTATCATTTCGCGTTGCTATACGCAGGGCCGATACCTCTTTTGCTGCAATATCGATCGGCATCCTACTCGCAATAACATTTACAGCCTCGTCAGACACCGTGCGAAAAGCACAGCAAATGCGCAACTATGTCAGTCTGTAGGCCGTTTTGATAGGTCTAACATAAGATGGCGTTTCCACCGCTGAGGCCTATATGGGTGCCGCATACATCAATATTGATGTGCTAACGCTACCGAGAAGCTTTCTGATCGGCTGTCTAGGGCCACCAATGTTTGGCATCAGCCTTGCAAGAGCAGCCCCATCTCGTTTGAGTTGAGTCTGTGGTCTAGAACGACTCCAAGATACTTCAAGTGCGGGCCAGATTTTATGATCTGTCCACCAACCTGGATATCTATACTTTCCACCACTTTTTTGCTACTCATTAGTACGACTCCGTTTTATGATCGGTCAACTCTAGGCCTGTGTTTTTCAGCCATGCTCTAACGCTGGTTATGGTTTGGTTACAGTTGCCCGTAATGTCGGTAAGGTTCTTGGCTACAACAGCTATGGCAATGTCATCTGCATAGCCGATAATCGTTGTTTGTTCCGACACACGTACTCTGAGAACACCATCGTACATGATGTTCCATAGCAGTGGTCCAAGGACCGATCCTTGGGGTACTCCTCTTGTTATATTGTACTACTTAGGACCTGCTTCGGTATCATAGACCAGAGTTCTTCCCGTGAAGTAACTGGCTATTATACCAAGCAGGTAGTCAGGTACATGCAGTTCGTCTAGGGCTCTTATGATTTGGTTCCAGTTGGCAGAGTTAAAGGCATTTTTAACATCCAGAGTGACAACAGCACAATATTGTTTATCACCTTTTAGCCATCTTTTACCACTCAAAGCTTTATGCGCTATCTCACATACAGCAGATATTGCATTAACGGCAGAGCGCTTTTTTCTGAAACCAAACTGCCGGTCAGAAAGGCCCCACTCGCTTTCAGTATGTTGCTCAAGTCGAGTACCAATAATTCTCTCAAAGATCTTTCCAGTTGTGTCCAGCATGCACAGTGGGCGGTAGGACGAAGGTTCTTCTGGTAGCTTGTCACCTTTCGGTATAAGCACAAGGCGTTGGCGCTTCCATTACTCAGGAAATATCTCTTCTTTTAGGCACGCAGTGTAGATATTTTCGAGAATACATTTGGCTTCTTCTTTATCGCTGTTTTTAAGACGATATTTGGGATGCCGTCTAGACCGGGCGTGCTGTTAACGGATAATCTGAGCAACGCGTTTAGGACCTCTTCGGTGGTGACAGTCGAAATTGAATTATCGTCAATTTGCATCTCACGATGTAGGGAGAAGTCAACATGGTGTAGAAAAAGGCCGGACAAATTTCAGCATTATATTTGGCAACACTGGTGCAGCTGATTGAACACCCTTAAGTTTAGTAAGCACAATTTTGTACGCACTTCCCCATGGGTTTTTCTGAACTTCATCTATAAGGCACTGGAATGATCTGCTCTTACTATTAGCAATTGCTTTCCGCAATTCTTTCCGCTTTTCGCGAAAATAATTTTGGAACTGCTCATATTGCTCATGATTTCTCCTTCGTGTACATCTCCTCCAGAGTTTGAGGCACTCTTTTCTCAAACGGGCAATGTTTTCGGTCCACCAGAATACTGGGCACCGTCCATTACCGTTGCTTTTACACGGCATAGATGGATCACAGGTGCTTTTAAGATACCTCGCAATAAATTCTGCTCCTATCTTGGCACCACTCTCCGGTATTGGCATGCATTCAACCATGTAGTCCAGAATCTCCGTGTCCAACTCTTTGATTTTCCCCCCCCCATTTTGCTGCGCCTTCCGCTTGGCGCCTTTCAAACCACTGTGGTGGTTGGGTTTCCAATATAATAGCACAATGATCACTATGCGTATACAAGTTAGACACCCTTCATTGGGCTCTTCTCGAAAGTGTCCCACTTGCAAAAGTGATATTGATAATTGAACTTGCTTCTCCTTTATTATATGTCTCCGTGGTGCCATGGCTGAGCAAGACCAGATCAAGTCTAGCAAATGCCTCAAGTAATGCTCTACCTCTAGTGTTAGTACGGCCCAAGCGTTAAAATCACCCGCAATTACGATGGGTGACTTACCTCTAACGTCTTTTATTAATCGGTCAAGTGTCTCTTCGAATTCGTCCAGTGGCATTCTGTATGTGTGTGTGTATGTGTGTGTACGTATGTATGCATGTATCGCTGTATGTTGACGAAATTTTGTCCAACGCTTTCTCAACAACGGATGGCTCGATTTTGACGGAAATAGTCGCAATCGATGGATCTTGGCGTGACTTAGAGCCCAGTCCTTTTCTACCGAAATTAAATCATTTGTTTTTAGTAGTTTTTAAAAAACTGAAACTGAAAATCAACAATTGCTATCTTAGTTTTTGAGTTGTTTAAGAAAATGTGATAAAACTACGTGTTATTTTCGTTGATAAAACTCATGAGATTTTGAGGAAACTTTTGTATGAAAATGAGCTGCAAACGCATCCGGGTAGACTTGAATATCGAAAATCTGAGCTATTTTTAAAATTTGACAATGTTGTCAGGAAGTAGTGAGTGGATCCCCTGAAAAACTCTTTATTTTAAACTTCTTCAACTTTAAATACTGAATTCTGACATACAATTTTATTTAAACTTAATGCATAAGTTTTTTGTAATGTTCATAGTTGTTTTGGAACTTCTGGTTTTTCAATTCCCATTAAATAGCTTTTTTTATTCTTTTAAGAATATTACAACATTATAGCCTAAAGTTGTGAAGTATTTTTGACGAATCTTTGATTAAACGTTTCAGTTAACATGACAAAGAAATAATTAGCTTTTGGGCTGTCTTGTACACAAAGTGGTCGGTGTCTATTAAACAAATGATGACTTTTAACTGACCTGATATGTTAGGTTATTGTGTATGATATGATTTTTAATATCGATATTTTAATGATATCTTCACGTTTCAATACAGCATGAAACTGTCTTGAGAACTTCTTTTAGTTCGCAGTCTGTAGGTGTGTATGTATTGTGCATATGTGAGTGTAATCCTATTTAAATTATTACAATTAATTTACCGTATAAAAAATAAATAGTAATAAAGTTTATTTGTGGCTAATCCCTAATTGAGCTATTATTAGTTGTTTGATGACTTCTAGTCCCTGGGCCCACGCCGATGTCATGTGATGATTACCACATATTTTATACTTCGTGAGGCACCTATCCTTGACGAGCCTGGAAATTTTTCTGTTATTTTTCTCGATTAGACCGCTTTTTCATTCGGCAAGCTTCGAAAAACTCCGATTGCCCACGATCTTGTAAATTTGATACCACAATTTTTTTTTTGACTATGGGTGGTGGAAATTTGTTTTAGAACACGAGGGTAAGCTTGTCCGACAAAAATGTGTGTGCTATTATCGAGTCCAACTGGGTTTTCGGACTCGACAATAGCGGACAAATTTTTGTCAGATAAGGTTACGCTCGTGTTCTAAAACAAATTTCCAACCCCCCTAGTCAAAAAAAAATGTACAAGCTCCCGGGCCGAACGAAAAAGCGGCCAAATCGAGGAAAATGGCAGAACAAAAGTTTTCGGACTCATCAAGAACAGGCACCTCGCCAAGTTTAAAATATGTGGTAATTATCACCTGAAATCGGCGTGCGCCCAGGGACTATTCTTTGTTGAAGTTTTTTTAATTTTTTTTTGTAATTTTTTATTTTTCCGTTTTACTTTGATTTATATTCTAGAATGCATATTTTTGGATGATGTAATTAAATCATATTGTTTAACTTTACAGTCTCAAAATAGGCAGTATAGTTAGTTTGATGTGTCAGTATACCTTATCCAGCAGTCTTGGCAAACAGCTAGTTTTTAATTTTTTGGCAAGTTCGTGGCGCGACCCTTAAGGTCACAACCCCATCCCACTAGTTCAAAATTTTTTTAAGCAATGCAGTCGGTTTAACCACCTGAATTCTTGTTTTATAGAAATTTATTGACCATTTAATTATTTTAAGGATACAAGTTAAGTATTTGAGGGTGTGGATGTTTTTTTACATAATTTACCTTTTCTCCCATTTTTACCTGGCCGAAATTAATTTTAAATGCATGAACCAATCGATTATCGTAATATTAATGATAATATCTGTCATAAAATGAGAGCACACGATTTCATTAGCAGATTAATGCCAGGTAAACGTCATACGATATCGGTAAAACGTGGCAGTGAACGAATATTTCTCCAAAAACGGTTACTGTTATGCAATTTAAATAAAGCATAGGTTGAGTTTAAAAGAAAGTGTCCAGAATTAAAGTAGGGTTCACAAAATTTACAAGCCTTCGGCCTGATGAATGCGTAATATTAGCGCAAGGAGTTCGTAATGTGTGTGTCTGCACAATCCATCAAAACTTGAAACTAATGTTTCAATATTCAAAATTAAGTTGTTTTGGTAGTGAGCAATTTGCAGACTACAAAAGTTTAATGAAATTTGTTAGTTGTGGTAAATTACATGATGAATTTTATTCATTGCAATGGGTGGAATGTGCTGAAAATCTTAAAAAACTGGAAATAAATTTAATGAAAATTATAAAACTAATGGAATTTTTGAGGTGAAATAGGTGCAATGGAATACCACCGATTGATGCAATTCGGACACGTTCATCGAATCTTCTTCAGCATTTATACATAAATTAACACACAGGCTAAAATTATTAATAATCCACCATTTTATTGCACAACAACAGTTCATGTATTTGGAAAACACAAAAGCAAACTTGAAGACAGGAGAATGCTTAGTACTTCGCAATTTTTCGGAAAATTACTCTTTTTTTCAATCTTGAATGTGCAGAGTTATCATTGGAATAATTCACAAGCTACGACACACCCGTTTTTAATATATTATAATTCACCTACTAGTCAAGGTATCGATCACTTAAGTGTTGTCATTATATCTCTGATATAACTGTACATGATAGTGTGGCAGTGTATCTATTCATATTACAAATGATTGATTTTATAAAAGATGAAATAGAAAATCCTATTGAAAAAATAGTCTATATGACTGATGGTACGGTATCTCAGTATAAAAATAAATATAATTTTATAAATCTATGCTACCAATAATCAGATTTTAATATAGACGCAGAGTGGCACTTCTATGCTTCCAGTCATAGAAAAGGAAACGAGATGTTCATTGATATAGTTTGTCTAACAAGAATATTATTCATACTACTATGGATCTTTATGAATGGGCAACAAAATGGCAATCAACAATGAATTTTGCATATACCAGTAAAAATTATTATACAGAAATGAAGTTACAGCTAGAAGCAAGATACAGAGAGGCTGTAACTATAAAAGGTTCACAATCATTTCATGCATTCATACCCAAAGATGAAAAAACATTGCTCACAAAAATGTATTCTAATTCAGCTAAAACTATTTTTTATATTATTAATTTCTTTTATATTATTTTATATTATTAATAATTGTTTATTGTTTTTATTAAACAACTTACAATAAAAAAAATGTTAATTAATATATGAATCCTATACAACATGCGTTTTATTTCACATCATTTTTCTCACTATCTACTTCTAACAATGAGTTTTAATATATTTCTGCTACATGCATTTATAATTAATTTTGGACAGTTATAAATGGATGACAACATAAATTATGTAAAGAGAATCCACACCCTCAAATACTTAATTTGTATCCTTAAAATAATAAAATTTATATAAAACAAGAATTCAGGTGGTTTTAGTTAAATCGACTGAATTGTTTAAAAAAAAGATTTTAAAAATAACAGAAATTAAAATTTTGTAAGAATTTTATTTTCAAAACGAGAAATTATCCCATTGAGAAACTTTCTTTTAGATTAAGAATTAGTTGAAAATTTTTTTTCTGGAAAAAAAAATATGGTAAAGGTGTGGTCGGGAAACATCAAAAGGTCGGGAACATTGATGTTGCGGTGACGTGGAATTGCTCTATTATCAATAATAAATTTTGTTTCGCTTCGTTTTTTTTATTCGTGAAACATGCAGCTGAGATTTGTGTGCATATATGTGCTAAAGTGGCTTACGACATGTGCACGATATGGTGCGCATCATGTGCATGACATGTGTTATGCACCATTTTGTGCACGGAGATTTTTTATCATGCATAATTAATGCACATTTCAAGCAGTTTTTTAAAAATTGTTTTACAGGTTACGTATTTTTGTGCATTTGTTACAAAACCTCGCTACGCTCGTGCAGCAAACTACGCTCTAATTATACAATATACTATTATCACACACATGATTCCATAATGCTTAGAAAAACGCAAACCAATATCGACACCTTTAAAAACCAGAAAATAGCATCGAAGACATCTATTTTAAAGAAAACCGATGTACAACAATCCCCAAAAAAATTGAGCAAAGGAAGTGTAAAAATTCAAAAACCATTTCTTGCAATATATAAAAGGATGATCATTTTCAAGAGAATATTTTCATCAATGGTTTCTTAAGACTTTGCTCGCTTTTCTCAATTTTACCTACAATCCTTAAAAAATTAAAACAAATAAAGAAAATTTAATCAATCCAAGTTTATTAAATTTTTTATAAATTTTAAACATAAAATAAATAAATCAATTTTCGAAAGTTTATAGGTTCGTTCTATTCCTCTTAAAAAAAATTAAATTAAGTTTATATTTTGATATTCTCTTATATTACTGCTTATAAGACATTTTTATTGTTGTTATACAGAGTAAAAAACATTTAAATCAAGGAAACAATTTTTCTTCGCACAGATGTTACACTAAACTATATTTTTATATACGAATTTCCTATTTCCTACAAAAATATGTGTGATTCTAATGGGTTTGTTTTCTACAAATACATATTGTATTATAGAACTAAGAACAAGTTGTTTCTATAATATACCTATATCTGATTAACTTTGTAGTATGTCTTATGATTTACGGTTACTGCTGGTACAGAGAATGTTACACGAATTTCGAAATTTGCAGCGTAAGTCGTAGGTTCGCGAAATTTAAAATAACAAAAAATAAAATGTATAAACATATTTTTATTTGATCTAGAAATTGGAAAACATTTATTGTTTTTTTAAATATTTTATTTTCTGCATAATTAAGATACCCTAGAGTAAAAGGACACGAAAAAAATGCCTGGTTGCGATTTTGTATGGACGCCGTTTTGGTGTACATGCATTTTCAAGTAGAAACGTGAATTATAAATAATGATGCTCATTTTCATTTACATGGTTTGGTAAATAAACTAACTGGCGTCTGAGTAACAGAAAATTATCAAATTATGTATGGTATCTTTGCATCCTTTAATGGAAGCAATGTTGTTCCAGGAACAAAACATAAAACTCTACTGTCGATAGGGCAGTTTTCAGTAGTAATTTTCCAAGGGCGGTGATAATTCATATCAAACTTTTGCGAAAATGTCGAAATGGCCTCGGGTTATTACTAATCCACTTCGTTGAGGAATTTTCCAAAAACGGGCAATTCGCGTCAAGGGAAAATTCGTTTAGAAAAAATTTGCCAACATAACTAATAAATTGAAACAATTATCTTTTAACTAAAATTTTAAGGCATTTTGGGGCCGATTGTATAAACAACGATGGATAGAAAAAAATCCGAGAATAAATTTGTATCTTCATCCGAGAATTTTATTTTCCGTCGATTATTTTTGATGACCGTATGACCACGAATGGAATTTTTGGTATTTTTGTTTTTATTACATTTTCATAACAGTATATTTATAATTGGCAGCACTTTTTTTTCTCTTTTCTTTTATAGAAATTTAATTATAAGTTAAAAAAAAATATTTGGAAACTTAAATTAATTATTTTAAAAATATTATTTATTTTACTATTACTTTATATAAAAAAACAAATTTTAGAAACAAACAAATTAAATTCAAAAAGAATTAAATTCAAATTCAAATTCAAAACAAAATTATCCTGCTATACGCATGTCAAGAAGAAAAAACAAATTGTTTTACTCACTGTTCTATACAAGAAAAACAGCAGATAAAACAAAGAATAGAAGAAAATCCTCGGATACATTTTTTTTTCTATCGTGATTCAAACAATACAAACGACGTTATATCCGAGAATATACCTTCTATCCACGTTCATACAATCGGTCCTTATCAATTTGTAATAAAATATTTAAGTACTTTATTATACTTATAGGCCATTTATTGTCAAATCAAAATATGTCTAATCTAAACCGCTAAGGAAAAAATCCACATGATTACGCGCACTCCTTACCATTGGTATTACACTTACAACCCAGCAAACCTGATATCATCATCGTGGATAGATAAATATGTTTTCATTGAATCATTGAATTTCATATAAATTTTTCAAATCAAATTTATGATCCTATTTTTAATATGTTCTAAAATAAAACGGTAATTTTTCTACCTCAAACACATATATTTCAAATCTATCATTGTGATTTTTCAATTCAAATAATTTAGATATTCATCTTAGAAGAAAATCAAAATCACTTCCATAATTTTATTGCTATACAACAAAAAATCTGTAATTTGATTGGAAAAATTGACGAATTTGTTATATATAGGAAATGATATGGTAAAAATTTGGATATGCTTTAGAGTTTTAGACTAATCAGGTTACATTTTCTTATTGACTTTTATTTTATAGAAATTTCAACAATTTGGTTATAAATTTGATGAGTTTATTGAAAAATCGAGTCATAAATTTTAAATCATTGAAAGGAATCATATATCAAACAAGTTAACATTTTTTGAAATTGTGTTGAATAATATGGTTGAAAGTCTAGTCCTAGTCCTTACCTGCAAATTTTGTTCAAAAACAAAACGTTAGACTTTATACAAAATTTTAGGGGTAACAATTCACATCAAACAATAATATTAATAAATAAATGTCAAATTATTAATGTCAAACAAATAAGTGTCAATTCCTGTTGAGGGTGCCAAAGATAGTCCTTGTACATAAATAATTTAATAACTTTTGACGAAACGGTTGGTATTCAATTTTATAAACTTAAATTTATTCAAAACAATTAGACACGTTTTTATTTCTAGATTTTATTAAGTGTACATATATCTTTATATACGAAAGCCATGGATAACAGTATATGGCTTAGAAATATAATTCACTAGACTGAAATGTGGGCGAGATGGAGAAGTGGATAAGTCAACAACATCTCTTATAAGGAAGTTAAGCAACACTGGGAAGGGTTCCAACTTAAACGGGTGACCGCTTGGGAACTTTATCAGAAAAAATATGGAAATATGATTGTAGCACATTGAAGCAGGAATATCTCGCCCACGGTATGCCAGTATACCTTATCCAGCAGCCCTGGAAACTGGCTAGGATTCGATGGCCCAATCACCCGTTAATCCGAAAGGTGAATCCGAAATTCAAATGATTAAAGAAACGTACACTAGAAAGAAACAAAACCAATCAAACCGGAATAATCAAATATCGACCCTTACCTATCGTACCCGGACACGAGTAGGAAACTGGAATGTCAGAACTCTGATAGAAACATCGCGGTTAGCACAAGTTGAGAAAGTAATGAAAGAATATAACATCGAGATACTAGGACTCAGTGAAGTAAGATGGAAAAACAGCGGAGAGCTAACAACAAGCGAAGGAAATTATATGATGTTCTCTGGTAAATCCAACACACACGAACAAGGCGTAGCAATATTAACAACACCAAACGCAAAGCAAGCACTTCTCGAGCAAGATTCCAATCGAAAATTAGAAATACAACGATCATACAGTGCTATGCACCTACCGAAGAAGCTGATGATGCGACAAAAGATGAATTCTACGAACAGCTCCAAGCAACACTGGCTAGTGCACACCGAAATGACATCAAAATAATACAAGGTGATTTCAATGCCAAAATTGGAACCGACAACACCGGAATGGAATCAGTCATGGGCAAGAATGCACTAGAATCAACACGTAACAATAATGGAGATAGGCTCATCGATTGTTGTGTCACAAATCAACTATTCATAGGAGGCAGCAAGTTCCCACACAAGAACAAACATAAATACACTTGGACATCACCAAATGGAAGAACCAAGAATCAAATTGATCACGTACTGGTGAATAAGAAGTTTCTATCCTCACTACAAGACGTCAGAGCAAAGCGAGGAGCAGACATACACAGCGACCATCAACTGGTAATTGCAACATTCAAAATTAAACCAGCCGCTGTAAAACACAACAAGTCTTGTCAGAGGAAATTTAACATCAACAGATTGAGCGACAAAAATACAAATAACATCTTCAAAGAATCGCTCCAGCTCAATCTACCAAACAACGCAACCAACAGCATTGATGAAAAATGGGAACAAATTAAAGAAGCTTACGTCAAAACTGCTACAGATGTGCTTGGATACCAAGACAAATCACGGAAACCATGGATTAGCGATGATACCTGGAAGAAAATTGAAGAGCGTCGTCAGCTCAAGTTGCGATTGTGTCACCAGAACACAACCGAGATCCGCAGCAAATATGAAAGTACAGCAAAACAAGTTAAAAAGATGGCAAGGAATGATCGCAGAAGATATACAGAAAGCATTCTCAAGACTGCAGAAACAGCGGCAGCTAATAGAAATATGCGCACACTACACAAATGCGTGAGAAAGGTCACCAACAAATATACAAACACTCCACCAATAAAGGATGAATCTGGTCAAACCCTCACAACACATGAACAGCAGCTAAATAGATGGAAAGAATACTTCGAAGACAACTGCCACCAACATGAAGATAACTTGCAGTCTCCGGATGACAACTATAACGAAACTATCAGCACCCATCCACCAACGGAACGGGAAGTTAGAGATGCCATACAGAAACTCAAGAATAACAAATCTGCTGGTACAGATAATATATCAGCAGAATTACTCAAAGCAGATGTAAACACAACAGCAGAAGCTCTAACACCACTATTAGCTGATGTATGGAACGAAGGAAAAATACCAACCAAATGGAAAGAAGGTTTACCATAACAATCCCAAAGAAAGGTGATCTAAGAGAATGCAAAAATTGGAGAGGTATATCTCTGCTCAACACAATAATGAAAATACTAGCGATGATCATTCTCGAAAGAATATCCCCATCAATTAACATGAAACTAAGAAACGAACAAGCCGGCTTTAGGCCAGGAAGAAGCTGTACCGATCATATCAACACAATCCGTATCATCATAGAGCAATCAAACGAATGGAATTCACCATTGTATCTCCTCTTCGTGGACTTCGAACGCGCCTTCGACTCAATTAACAGAAGCGCGATATGGAAGACACTTTGTGAAATGGGCGTCCCGAAGAAAATAGTTGATCTAATCAAAGAAATGTATCGGGATGCTGGAAACAGAATACAATACAAAGGACAGCAAAGTGATAAATACTACAACCACCGAGGAGTGAGACAAGGCTGTGTACTATCCCCGCTACTATTCCTGATAGTACTAGATAGTATCATGAGAAAGCTCGATGATGCAAGTCCAAATGGAATCCAATGGAACACAACAAGCCGGCTCAATGATCTAGACTACGCAGATGACATCTGTCTACTTACACACACACATACGGACATGCAGCAGAAAATACAGAAGCTATCAGCCCTTGCACATGAAGTCGGTCTCAACATTAATATCAGGAAAACAAAGTCTATGAGATTGAACACCAAAGCGATAACACCAATTACCATCAACAATACACAAGTGGATGAAGACGACAAATTTGTGTACCTTGGTTGTACTGTAGCAAAAACAGGCGGGACTGAAGAAGATATCAGTCAGCGTATTAACAAAGCTAGAAATACGTTCAATATGCTTCACAAGATCTGGAATGCATCCGTCCTGTCAAGAAAGACAAAGCTACGAATGTTCAATGCATGTGTCAAGTCAGTACTGCTATATGGGTGTGAAACGTGGAAACACACAAAGAAGATCACAAATCAACTACAGGTGTTTATGAACAAATGCCTGAGAAGACTGATCAAATGCTTCTGGCCGAAAACCATCAGTAACCAGGAACTTCTACGACAGACAGAGCAGTTAGACATTGAGTCCGAGATAAAACAAAGGAAATGGAGATGGATAGGACATACACTGAGGAAACCAGCTAACGATATAACAAGGATGTCCCTAGAGTGGAATCCACAAGGTAAAAGGAGAGTTGGAAGACCACCCATGACGTGGAAGAAAACGGTGCTAGCTGAAGCAAAACAAATCGGCAAGACATGGGGTGAACTGAAAGCGATTGCCCCGAACAGAGTCAGATGGTCCAGCCTAGTAGACGCCCTATGCTCCTAAATGGAGATAAAGGAAAAAAAAAAAAAAAAAAAAAAAAGACTGAAATTTGAAAGCGTGTTTCTTTTTGCATTTTCCGTTCATTCTTCAAAAACTAACATTTTAGATTTTTTTCTCAACTATTTTTATTTTGCATAGATTTTTGTTTCATTTAAAATTACATTATATTAGTTACGTTGCGTTTGTGTCAAAAATAGAAAATCACGCCATCTCACGAAAACACATAAAACAAACAAAAAATCGGTCAAGTGCGAATAAAATTCGCCCGCCGAGGGTTGCGTGAATGTAGAAGAACAAACTGACGAAAATAATTTACATAAAGTTGTGTTGTAAAGTTTTTATATTACCGGACCATAGGCACATAAAAATGATTTTTTCCTCTTAAATATCAGTAACAATGTCACTTGAAAATTGATCCAAATTATTTTAGTGTAACTTAAGTTTAGGGTAACTTAAGAAAGAATCACTTACACTAACTTGTAAATGGTTTGAATTGAAAAATATAAATTATTAATTGAAATAATAATTCAAT
Source organism: Diogma glabrata (assembly GCA_963693315.1). Classification (NCBI taxonomy): domain Eukaryota; kingdom Metazoa; phylum Arthropoda; class Insecta; order Diptera; family Cylindrotomidae; genus Diogma; species Diogma glabrata. Next base: position 254,189,607 of record OY856188.1, on the reverse strand, counting down.
AATAATTAACAATAATTCAAAAGCTGTGCATCGCAAAGTTGCAGCATTTCTTAAATAAGGAGCTCTTTCATATGACATTTTTTTAATTTGGGTCAAAGAAGCTTTTTTCACCCTTTCTCACTCTCAACCCCTCAAAATAGATAAAAAAAAAATAATTATGTGACACTTCACTGTAGTTTAAGTTCAGTGTTTATCAAATTTCCCATCTTTTGAGTTTTTTCAAATTTTTCTGTCGATCAACGTCGCAACGTAGGGGCGGAAACCAACATTCATGACCATAATTCAAAAATCGTGCTCCGCAAAATTGTACAAAAAATTACAATGTTCCTTAAAATAAGATTTTTTCGCCCTTCCCCAATCTCACCCTCTCAAAATACAGAAAACTAATTATGTGACACTTCGCTATAGTTTTCGTTCAAGATTTAGCAAACTTCCTATCTCCATAAATTTTTTCAAATTTTTCTGTCAATCAATGTCGAAACGTAGGGGAGAGGGGCAACTTTTTGTTACACTTTTTTGGCAATAGTTCAAAAAGTGTGTAATGAAAAATTCTAAAAGAAATCACAATGTTTCTGAAATTTAGCGCTCTTTAATATAACACCCTACTCTTTGGGTAAAAAAACCTTTTTTTCACTCTTCCCCACTCTCATCCCCTAAACATATGGAAATAAAATTATTTGAGACTTGGCTATATTTTTAGTTTAGAGTTTATCAAATTTTCTGTCTTCAGGAGTTTTTTCAAATTTTTCTGTCAATCAACGAAGAAACGTAGGGTAGGGGACCATCTTTTTGTTGCACTTTTTGACAATAACTCAAAAAGTGTTCACTGCAAAACTCTAAAAAAATTGCAATGTTTCTTAAATTAAGTGCTCTTACATATGACCCCCACTCATTTGGTCAAATTTTTTCACCATTTTCAGCTTTCACCCCCTCAAGCTACAGTAAAATAATTATGTGAGACTTGGCTATAGTTTTCGTCCAGAGTTTATCAAACTTCCTTTCTCTGTGAATTTTTTCAAATTTGTCTGTCAATTATGCTCGAAACCCAAACGGAAACCAACTTTTTGTTCCACTTTTTTGACAATAATTCAAAAACTGTGCATCCCAAAATACTAAAAAAAATTACAATGATTTTTAAATTAAGTGCTCTTTGATTTGATATCTCACATGACTGGGTTTTAAATGGTGTTTTTCCCCCTACTCATACCCACTCCTTTAATAAATACGATTAAAGTAGGCGATGGTTGGACAATCAAGTTGATTTTATTTTTTTTTTTTTGAGAATATCTTTTACAAAAAAATATTTTTAAATTAGAATGAAAATTAATTAAATTTTGTGCAATTATCGTTTATGTGGCGTTTGACAGCCTTCGTGATCCACCAGAATCTGCATTTATATTGATTGTGTAATGTCGAACAATTGTTTACCGAACGGTACTACAACAAATTTTTAAAATGAAGTTATTGTTCGTTTTTCTCTTGTGAAGATTGTTCAACTGTTTTTAAACTTGTTGATGGTTCCATTTAATATATGGCAATCATTGGGTAAGTTGACCATTTTAAATGTATATAAGCCTCCAGTTATTCATTGGTTACTATCGTTGCCTGTTATTGATCATCCTTCTATTTATATGTGTGATTTCAACAGTCATCACAATTTGTGGTGATATGATGATAATAATGAAAATGGAGAATTTCTTCTTGATTGGAGTTTACAAAATAAACAACATTTAGTTTATGATTCGAAAGATAGACCTACGTTTCATTCTGGTCGTTGGAATCTTGGTTATAATCCGGATTTATGTTTAATGTCATCTGATTACCATCTATCACCACTATCTGTAACATGAAATGTTCTCAACCTCGTAGTCAACATCGTTGTTGTTTTGGACATTGGAATACAAATTCCAATGATTTATTCATTGGAAATTCCACGATGGAATTTCAGAAAAGCAAATTGGAATAGTTTTGGTGATGCAATTGATATGAACTGTCGCTGAATCTCTTCTATTATTAGAAATTATAACCGTTTTGTATCTATGACAATATCGTCTGCAAAAAAGTTCATTTCTACAGGTTTTCGAAAAACATATATCCCTAGTTGGTGAAGTGCAAATTATTGCGTAACACTACTTTTTATTTCTGTTGCAAAATGTAACTTTTATTTTGCTTCTTGTTCTTAAGAAAGACAGAGAAGTAGTGATAATTGTTGCGTAACACTACTTTTTATTTGTGTTCCAAGATGTGGTGCCACTACTATTTGCACACTACCAAAACGTTGTGGCGTTATTGTTGTACTAACTAGTATGATGGTCTATATCTACGTTGACACTAGTAGTTTTGTATAGAGTGTATTTGGTATAGAGTCACTTAAAATATTGGACTTAGATTCACAAAAAACTCACTTAATATCCGGAACTTGAATTTTATCTCAATTTATTTTATTATTAAAAGATTGTACTTCTTTTTATTGGAGCGAAGCTCCATTTTTCCCCGATTCGGATATTCGATTGTCCGCATACTCCTCCCAAACTATTAAAGATATCAAAATAAAATTTTGCATGTAAGACGACATCTAGCCATAGATGGTTTACAAAAAAAATATTGAAAATTAGACATACCACGGAGGATTAATCATCGAAAAACGGTTCCCATAGACTTTCAATGGGAAAATTATCATCTTTTCACAATACTTAAGCAAATTATTAAATTTTTTTTTTTTTAATATTTTTTTTTATTTTTTTTTGAACTGCAGTGATATTGAAAGTCTGAAAATAAAAGTTTGTTATTAGTTGATTTTAAAAAAAATTTAATAACACTTACCTACATTGAACAAGTTTGATCATGTTTTCAACCTGGACGAGTTTTTATTTGGTTCGTTCACCGTTTTTTCTTTGCCGTTTTGTTAAAGTACTTTTTATAGACAAAATTCACGATACGATCGTTGTAGTCAGACATATCGGTTTCAAATCCGTTTAAAAATTTTTTCATTGATTTTCCACTAAATCTATGCCGGAGGTAGATGCAGCAATATTTACCACGCATTAAACTGTAGCGATTTTGTAGTTCTTTTGGATTGTAACATATCTTCGGACATCTGTTCCGACATATCTTTTGGATTGGACATATCTTCGCTCCTTTTTATCAATTGCATTCTGCATTAATCACCTAGTGTAATAGCACCCTTAAATATCCTATTGTATCTATGTTCATGTTAATAAAACTCCTTCCGCTAATGTCTTTTGTATAAACACGACGTGTATTTATTTTCCGTATTTTTTATCACGTATCATCAGATTTAAAATCCTAATTCTAGCCTAACTTATCCAAAATAAATAAACCGCGTAATACACACAAAATAAAAACCAAATATTTTATGCAAAAATGCCAATCCTCCCTCTCAAATACATCAAAGTATGAAGTTCTTCGAAACACAAAATAAAATACTAATAATCGAATATCGCTCTAACGTTAATATATTTACTTTTCCTTCATTAAATAATTTTCGGTTAATTAAACTACATAAATATTTTAAAATTCGAAAACGATGTTAATAAAAATAAAACTTGAATATGCTTTTTGCATAACTTTCTGAGTATAATAAGTAAATACATTTTTATTAATCTCAAGAGAACGAAAACTGTTTTATAATTTCATTTAAAGATAAAGAAAACATTAATGTTTTCTCATAGAACACTAGAAAGTTTTTAATTAATATGAAAATATTAATTTTCTTTAAATTATAAAAGTCGTGAATTAAAAACGATAACGGCGTGCCTTTATATAATGACTGTCCTAAGCTGGATTTCAACAAGTGATCTGTGAATGCTGTTTTGACCAATCAGAAATAATAATTTTGTGGTGAATATTAAATTCATTTTTCTAATTGGTTAATAATAAAATTCACAGTTCACGTTCGCATGTTAAAACCCAGCTTAAGAAATAAACAATTAACCCTCCAAAACGTGTGATTGTCATGAACTAATATATTTTTTCAAAAGACGAGCGAAAATAAAAACGAAAAAAACTACAGAAATTGTGAGCCTAAAAGCTTCTTTACGTGGTATGTAGATACCCGAGGAAATGCCTCCATTTATGTGCTATTTCGACTAAAGTATCACGCCCCCACAAAAAATAAAAACAGAAATAAAACAAAATTTACATTCCCTATCAATAATGTAAATTGATACGCAAGAAATATGTCGCTTTTTTATTTAATTAAATAAAATTGCTTTTATTTGTAATCAAATACTAAGCAGAAGTGGATTTTTATTTAAAAAAGATAACAAGTTTATAATCTTACCTTATTGGCTTATTATAATTAAATGTTTATGTTTCTTATTTTTTACCTTCGTTGTTGTTAAGAATAAACTTTTTTCTCTAATTCCACTCAACACAAAAAAAACTGTAAACAAACGAATTGGACTTTTTTAACGTTTTGTTGAATAAAAAATTCACCACAGATTTATCCATACTCAAAATCGAATAACAGATTTTAACAATTATTTCAAAAAAATTAAGACAACAAGACAGAAGAAAAATCAAAAAATAAGCAACAATCACAAAATAATGTTCTTCACTTGTAGCTATTTTTAATTTAAGTCAATCCAACAATGTTTTTAAAAAACTTTTTCGAATTTAAGGATTAAACACAATTTGTGTCAACGGCGAAAAAATATAGATTTTTTTAACGAAAACACACAAAACTTAACGAAACATTAAATTTTGAATATTCAAAAAACTACTTTTCAGAATGTACTAAAGGTGGCTACGTTTTGTTTGAACAAAATTTAAATAAAACGTTTCATTTGTTTGTTAAAGTTGAACATTTTTTCAACAAATATATATAAAATATTATTTATATTAATTTTATATAATAAATAAATAAAAAAACTTAGTGAAAATGTCTGAAGCATTTAAATTATTAAACTATTTAAATGCATTGAAAATAAAGGGAATACGTATGTAAATTTTGTTGTGTTTATATTGAAAATAATATTTGTTTTTTCTAATTTTTTTTTAAGGCAAACAACCATATTTTCAAGGCCTTGATGATCATATAACCGATGAAGCTGGAGGATTTGTCGAAGGAAATATATTACCTCTTGGATCACCAGCTCGATCATCACCAAACTCACAAGGTTCAGAAGCAGGAGAACGTTTTTCAAGAAAAGTTTTTGTTGGTGGTTTACCTCCAGATATAGATGAAGGTAAGAGATCATGATTTATAATTGTTGTGAACTATTTTATAGTTATTGTCAGTTGTCGTCGATAACAGTATATGTAAATCTTTATAGTGAGTAGATATTGCATTTATTTCCTAAATTGCATATTCTGCTTCTTTAAAACCACAACCAGCATCTATTATACAAAACTTGAAAATTATATATTCTAATGGTTTTTTTTAAGTTAAACGATCAATTCTCAACATTTCTAGAATTCACCTGAAAATTAAATTAAATTCAACTCCATTGAAATAATATAAATGTATTCAAATCCATTTCCATTAAAAATAGTTTTCCTTTTAAAATAAAACATTTTCAACTATTAAGAAACAAGAAATAAATTTTAACTTTTTATTTTCTGCATTAAATGAAATAAGTTTATTTCATGCATTTATACTTATATTATTCTTGTTTACTATTTTTTTCTAAAATTATAATGTCTACACTCTACAGCACATTATACGACAGCACTAAATCATATATTTATTTTTATTATATTCTTATTATTTTTATTTACTGTTAAAAAGGAAATCATTTTAAAAGTATTTATGCTTATGTAAGAACAATGTTAGGCATCCATTTATTTGTTCTCGATATAAAATCCTTTTCTAAAAAATAAGAGGTTTCGTAGATGTAATCGTGATTCGATGTAGTTTTTATGGTATTGTTAATGGGTATAAGCCTTAGCAAAAATTGTCGTCAAAAACAGGCAACAATAATGGGGTTAATGAAGTTCTACCAAATGTATTTTTATGGCAATTTAAATAAGTGTCTGGAGTTGTATGACACATCCCCCTCTACAAATAGGAAATATATAAATTTTTCTGTTGAAAATCATCGGTAACTTATCAAGTAATCGCGGAACCTCAAATAAACCATCATATGGCTGTTTGCTTGCACATCTTAACCGATCAATTCGAATGAATATGAATTTGGCGATCTGTAAATTGTTTGGCATGTACATCTTGTGCTTCTCCTGTTTCATTGCCGCTACAATTTGTACGAACTTGCAACGCTTTATAAACGAAATCCCAAGTTTATCAACCGAAGAACACCAATAACATTTAAAGCTCGTTTTTCAACGCTTATGCGACTATAATCTCAAAATAAAAAAGTCGTTGTTGTTGTAGCGACGTGTTTGGTGCTAACCCTCCGGCTCCATTTTCAGGTTCCGGAACTCTGCTACTGCTTTTGGGCGTTACCACAAATCTTCCTTCGTCAAGTTAGTTATATTCACAGGACAATTAAATAGGTGGTCTACATCGTGTGGCGTGCCCTCACATGCGGGACACTTGTCAATAATTTCAGGTTCAACTCTGCTCATGTAGTTGATTAGAATGCGTGACCAACCGGGTCTTATTTGAGCTAGGATGGATCTGGTGCTACGGGGTATTTGGACCTCTTCGACAGTGACTTTTGATGGCTTTCTATTTAAAACATGATTTGGAATATAGTTCCTTATTGCATTTTCAACCGTTTTGGTGTGGAGTGTTTTAAAGCCAGTTCTATATGTAGATTCGTCGATGTTACCAGTAACCTGGCCATCTCTGACATCTTGCAGAAAGCAACTTGCTGTCTTCCTTATGTCTCTAGGTGGTTCTTTGTGAGATATGAGAATAGATGTTGTTTGGTTAGCATTTCATTATGTACACGGACTGACAATATGTTACTTTCCTCGTGCCAGTGATCTCGGTGGGCCATAAAGTGACATCCGGTTGCGGTTCGCAAGGCAGCATTTTGTGTTGTTTGTAACTTATTACTGTGGGTGTTGGCAACTTGGGGGTCCATATGGGTGCAGCATAATTTAAAATAGGTTTCCCTATTGCTTTGTATGTTGTTATGATCGTGTTTTTATCTTTGCTCAATGAACTACCCACTGGTGCTTTTAAAGCGTTATTCCTGTTTTTCAATCTTGAGTTTATTTGTTGTGCATGAGCATTGAATTTAAGCAGTGGATCGAATGTTACACCCAACAGTCTCGGATTTTGTTACTGTAGGAATAAGTATGTTGTCTATGCAGATGCTTAGTGTTGAATTTACCTCCTTCGTCCATGTGGTGAAAAGTGTAGAAGTGGACTTTACAGTGGAAAGTTTTAGTTTTCTGGTTTTAAACCATTCATTCAGAATATTAAGGTAGGTAGGTATTCAGGATATGTGTGAGTTGCTGCAGGTTATTTCCTGTTGCAAGCACTGTGCAGTCGTCTGCATATGACGTGAAAGTTATACCTTCTGGTGGGGTAGACAAACTGCTTAGGTAGAGATTGAATAATGACGGTGAGAGAACTCCGCTTTGAGGAACTCCTTGTCTTAGCACTCTCATTTTGGGCTTGCTGTTACGGAACTCAACATATGGACACATTACGGAACAACATTACTGAACTCATCATTACCTCTGAGGTAATTGCACAACCAGCGCTTCATTAAACCTGGCAAGTTAGTATTGAAGATGTCATCCAATAGAGCAGCGTGCGACACTGTGTCGAATGCTTTTGACAGGTCAAATGCGACTAAAATGGTTCTAGCACATGGTTGTTTTTGATTCAGACCATCACTGATCTGGTTTTGTATTCTGTGTAGCGCGGTGGTTGTACTGTATGATCGCTGGAAGCCATATTGGTGTGGTGCCAAATTACAGGATCTTGTCAGCTGAGGGAGCAGAAGTGCTTCGATGAGTTTTGCGACCGATGAAAGGATGGATATTGGTCTGTAAGACTCTCCCTTTTCTTCAGGTTTTCCTGGTTTCAAAATGGGGCTGATTCTGGCCGTTTTCCAGATATTTGGTATCTGAAGAGCATTGAAAGATGTATTAAGTGTAGAAGTGAGGAAAATCAAACCTTTAGGTTCGATGTGTTTGAGCATGATGGCTGAGATGCCGTCGGGTCCTATAGCTTTTGATGGCTTAATTTTCCTTATTGCATTCTCCACCTCTTCTTCGGAATGTATAATATCCTCCAAGTTGTCAGTGTTAAGTTTGCGCATGTGTCTCAACACTGATCTGGTCTCTTTCTCGTGTTTACGCTGCTTTTCTAAAAACTGAATGTTAAATTTGTTTGCACATTTCCTGTGGTTTTCAATGGGGATATCGTCGAAGTAGATAATGCAATTATTTTGTGGTTGTCGAGGATGAGTTAGGCCCTTAACGACCTTCCAAAGACTTTTACTAGTACCCAGGTTTTTTTTTTTTTTTTTTTTTTTTAATAAAATGTGATGTGTAGTAGGCATTACAATATGTGTCACAACAACACATAAAAACCTTTTAAGACCAAGGTCCCACAACAACATGCGTTCTAAGGATGTTAATGGACGCAAATCTGTTTTTTTTTTAATATTTTTTGGTTAAATAATGGATAACTAAACCATAAATCCTATCACATATAAAATATGACATAGGCCAATATTTCGTGATAGGATAGGGAAAATAAAAATAAAATAAGAGATAAAAAGCAAATTTGTTTTAAAAATTTGCAGGAACAAAACTAAAATTGGTTTGCCAATAGTCCAGCTAATGGCATAATCCTTGATTATGAGACGCAGTATATTTTTCAATGATTTAAGCTCAGATGTATAGTTATATGAAGGCTCGTTTCTTCGAGCAAGCTACAGCGTTCCAGCAATAGCAGGGATTGGAGTACGCGGGGTTGTCGCACCCGTGGATCAAAAAATAGAAAAAAAATTATCAAATTAATAAAAACTGATCCCTCCACTCACTAACTCTCTCCATTTATTTCTTTTATGGTCGGTCCGTGACCAATTTGTTAATTTGCTTGTTCAGATCCGGAATTCTGGAGTCGGCTGGATCTGCTTTACGGATGTCATCTCTTTGATTAGAAAGCACACACGCTTCATGTGGAACATTTGGTTTTAGTTTTTGAATTCTGCCAACTAGTATGTAGCGAGCTCTAGCCTTATGAAAAATTTCTCTGAATTGTTTTTTCCCAGAGAGGGCGTCAAGTGGTAAAAATTTCTTACTGAATTCAATTTCGGTAAAATTTTTAAAGTTTTCCCAGTCAGCTTTGTTAAAATTAATCTATGTCTTCTTTACGGAATTGATTTGATTTATGGAACGGCTTAAGATGATTATGATCGGCACGTGGTCTGATCCCAATGCAATTTATGTTCTCCATTCTGCATTTGGCATTAGTGACATACTAGCAATGGATCTATGGAGTCTCACTCAAAAAAAGCCCAACCAGCTGAGACCAGAGACTCAGTCTTTGACAGACAGCTTATGCGTTTATGCACAGCAATACAGAGGTTCGGGTATTTTTGAGTAGTGTAGTAGTAGCCAAATTTCCACGACATACTCGACATTTAGAATTCAGTGTACAATTTACTAAGAACGTATGTCATCAGAAGGAAATAAGCCTTTCGACACACTTTTTGTTCAGATCAAATAACCAAATCATCGCAACGATAGACTGTGATGGTATTGATTCAAAGAGGTAACTTGAGCTACAAAAATAGGACGTGAACTTGAAAACACTTCTAATGCAAAATTCGCGAGTAAATTGGAAGTTGGAATGAATACCTATTTGGTGTGAGATTTCATCAAACAAACACCTTCCTTTTCTTCCGGTTGACTTATCTCACTGTAGCAATGTGAAAAATAATCTCTTCTAAGTGCTTCTGACCAAAAATAACAACGATTCAAATGATTGGTCTAAATCTTGTATAAATTGGTAAAAATCAAGATTATACAAATACACTACGTTGCCGATTGAAATTTTTTAAATTCCACAGTGCAGATTTGATCACATAAACATGGATCTAGTAGGACCATTTCCACAATCAGATGGTTTCGTCCACATGTTGACAATAATTGACCCCTTCGTCTGGCTGGCCGGCCAGAAGAATACACTATAAAAGATATCTAGACTGAAACACCTTTGCTTATAACTAACCAAACTTCTAGGATGTCACAAAATTCGTTACAGTTATTATCCAACAGCAATGGTAAACACTACATCACCAACTATCTAAAATCTAGAGCAAACGCTGCAAACTGAACTGACATGAGCTATCGTTTATACTTTTAGGAATAAGAACATCAGCCAAAGAAGATATGGATTGTTCACCGGAAGAACTAGTTTATGGAGCATATGTATTGAGCAAGCACCATATGTGAATTTCAAGTTCCTGGTGAATTTATTGTACAAAACCCGAACGTGACAGCCACAAATCCATCAGAACTTGTTTAGCATTTACGCCAACAAATAAAAAATATTACAGCAACTCCTCTACACCACTCGCGAAACCAAACGTTGTACATATATGCTAAATGATTTTCACCGTGTGGGGTGATCGAAATTCCTTCAAAATACAGCTGTTTGTTGCTGTATTGTTTCCAGTTCGGAGAGCATATTTCCAACAACATTTCAATTAATGTATGCGGTGTTCAAATGATTGAAAGTTGCATCATTGGTTTATGAGTTTATGACTTAATATTTAATTTGAGAATTTTGGAATTTCTATGTTAATTTAACAAACACCATCTTTAGTAATATATGTGAAACCATCTAAAGGAATCTTGAAATGTTGAAGGGAGACCTTTTGCGCTTTAACCTGTGTTATAGGATGAACAGTAAAGTGTTTATTTATTTAGTTGCCACACTTTGGCTGTCGATTTGCTTTTTTACTACATATATTACTACGTTTTCGTTATAGATTAGACAGCACTTGGTTTTTCATTAGCCATTTATGATTATGGGTTCTATTTTTTACTTCACCACACTTCACCAATTGTGTGCAGTAATCTATCTAGAAAAAAAATCGTCCATGCCTCAAATTTTGTTTTTTCTTTTGTTTTGGACCATTCTCTACCTAAATCACCAGTAAAAAATTTGATGTATTTCTGTTGTTGGGTGGGTGACTGGGTGGTTTTGGAGAAAATTGCGGGGGTCTTCCAAACACCTCTGAGTTTATTTCTTCTAATTACTTCTAATCCCAGCTTATGGTCTTATTAAAACTTGGTGTAAGGTTTTAGTTCTGTTTCCAATAATTAAAAGGTTAAAATTTTTTTGTGAATAAATTTTGATAACGCTTTGGAAAAAGATGCAAATATGTATGGCAAGAAGCTGATTAGTTTTTGAGCGATATTGAACAAAGTGATAGGGGGTTCCCCGAGCGCCTGTTTTTTTTAAAGCTCAATAGCGTCTGTACTTGATAATCGAATTAGATGAAACTTGGTATATAAGAATTTAGTACGGTTCACAACACATCTGCATCCCAACTTCCGGTTTTTCACTTCCGGTAAAAAACTTTTTTTTACTTTTTCTCGTACAACCGAATTTATGTCTGTTGGGCTACTATAGCTTTCTTTAATGTTTATATAATTAGAACAACGCGAAATCTATAACAACGGTTAGCCATTAATTAAAGTGTTTTATGGATATTAGCTCACTATATATCCAGAACATTTTGTCTAGAGCTGTGGTGAAGTTAGCCTATGCATCAGCGTCGCAATATTTCTTACCTAGACTATTGATTATTCAATTGTTATCACAAACTTATGAGTTTGGTCTTCACATTTACGCTATACAAGGCTTTCAAGTTGTTGTAGAGTGACACTAAACCAGATTCCTGCTAATAAATTATCAAAAAATAAAAAAACAATCACGAATAATTCAAAAGCGGCCAAATTGAGTCAGTTCAATTTCAAATTTTCATTATATTTTTCTTTTAGTTTATTTTAATGTATATCAATTTATAATATATGTATTTTAATTTTATTTCTGTTTTTCAGATGAAATAACGTCTTCGTTTAGAAGATTTGGTCCTTTAGTTGTAGACTGGCCACATAAAGCGGAATCAAAATCATATTTTCCACCGAAAGGTTACGCTTTTTTACTATTCCAGGTAAGATTATTTATTACGTTATTAAAAATCGAGTAGTTATCAAACATCGGCTAATGTGGTCAAGTCTGAATCTAATTACCTGTAAAAGTGTGGAACATTGTGTTCAAAAGTTCGTTGTCTAACATCAAAAAATTTTCTTCCGCGTCTCTGAAATTATCTTTCATGAATCAAAAACTGTTCGTCTATTAACCACCTGCCGATGTTATTTTTTAAATTTAATACCAAACATTTTTGAATGTGAAGGCTTTGCTTAGTTGCCTGCCCGGTATTTCGTGTTTCACACATGTTAGTGATTAACTAAATAATTTATCATTCTAATTCCTTTCACTATTAAATTGAAACACGATTTTCGATTAACACATTTTCAAATTCGAGACAAATTATCAAATCAACATAACTCATTTTTCCATTTGTCTGTTGTGATTTAATTTGTCAAAATACGTTTTCCTCATTAAATATTCAAATATCGTAAATTCAGTTCGTTAGAATCTACTTAAAGTGTTATTTGATATAAAAATGTAATAAGATTATACTTAAATTTTTTTATTTTTATTTTCCTTACTAAAATTCATGCTTAACAAATTACGGTAAAACTAGCTATTCTAAAATTGGTTAACGATTATTTGATGGCACGTTAAATGGCATTTTTGAAAAATAAATAACAAGTCGATGGACGCAAACTTTTGTTTATTTATAATTTTTTTTAAAGAATATATAATTAAACAATAATTTCTATCACATAATAAAAAATAACACAGGCTAATATTTCATGATAGATTTCTCCACTCATGTAATCGCAAGCCCACCTAAAATATTACCAGTGGTTTTATATTACCAGGGGATTTTATTTCAAGAATAATTTAAAATGTTTTTATGTGTCTTAGGATGAAAGCAGTGTACAACAACTTATCGAAGCATGTATAACAGACGATGAAAAATTGTATTTATGTGTATCATCGCCAACGATTAAGGATAAACCGGTTCAAATACGACCATGGAGATTATCAGATGCCGATTTCGTTTTAGATGCATCAATGGCTTTGGATCCTCGAAAAACAGTATTCGTTGGTGGTGTACCAAGACCATTAAAAGCAGTTGAGTTAGCAATGATAATGGATCGTTTATATGGTGGTGTTTGCTATGCTGGTATTGATACCGATCCTGAATTAAAGTATCCAAAGGTAATATTGATATTTGTGTTTAAATTCAAATATTTATGATTTAATTAATTCTAGGGTGCTGGACGTGTTGCGTTTTCAAATCAACAAAGCTATATTGCAGCAATATCGGCTAGATTTGTTCAACTGCAACATGGTGATATTGATAAGCGGGTTGAAGTTAAACCATATGTTTTGGATGATCAAATGTGTGACGAATGTCAAGGACATCGATGTGGCGGAAAGTTTGCTCCATTCTTTTGCGCAAACGTTACATGCCTTCAGGTAGGTTATTTTATTTATGAATAATGAGTAAGCAGGAAAATTGCTTCGTCACAGCTAAAAGTGTTTTTATTTCCCCCGAACTTCCAAATATATAATCAACACGGCCAAATATATAATCAACCAACCTCCAATTCCTCATTGGCACTAAAGTATCGGCCATTCCAACTACTTCCATTCAGAAGCTCTGTGTAAAATCAGACTTTATTCTTGTTCCAGCGAACTCTACTTATGGAACGTCTCTACTTAAGGAACTAAATGTTTAACGTTTAGTTTAGGTCTACGACGGTTATTCGTTAAAATTTTTATGATCGACAGTGTCACCAGTGTTCCTATGATCGGCGCTCATTGTTTGGACAAATAATGTATACTAAATTGATATTAAATGGAAACGATTCATAAACTCCCTTTATCACATTTTCACATCAGCAGTTTCTTTGCCTATATCCACTATATACACGAGTTAAAATAACTAACCTTTATCTCGGGACTTCTTCCAGTTGTGAAACACAATGTGACACTTGTGATCATAACTAGTGAAACTCCAGTCTCCTGCAGGACTTGAACTAAATTTGAGTGAAATCAAACATGTTGCCTGATATTGCCAATTGACAGAAGTATATTATATTTTTGCATAGTTCTGACTGTCAATGTAATCAAAATTAGTCAAAATAAGACGATTACACTGATGAAGGTGACTATAAATCGCTATTTCTATATAAACTAAAAAAAACACTACATGTTGGCATGACATTCTTAGACCAGTTTTTCGTTTGAGCTCAAACTTCAGCACGGTGTATGTTGTGATCTCTTTCAGTTTATGTGCAATTTGTTATATTATCACATCAAATAGATGTGTGACTCAAAAAGCACATGCATCAATGTAGAGTATTGCAAAAAATCGATCGAATATATTTGCAACCATGTCAACAAGTCACATCATTTCCCATGTCTGTTTTTAGAATAGTTAATAAGCCTGGATTTATAAATAAAATTAGTCAACATGAAATGTGAGTAGCAAAGAGCCATTGTGATTTTTTTTTGGTGATCATGATTGTTCCAGAGTAAAACATTTCAAATTCTGAAATTCTGACTCCAAATAAACGAATGTTAGGCCAGTAATAATAGGAGAAAAAATTAGAAAAAAAAAAATAATTCGTTACAGCAAACTGATAGTGGGATATTGTAGAACACGATATTGTAAAAGAGGGAAACATAAATCGAACCAGCAGCTGCTATCCGGGGGAGAATGGGGAGGGTTTTTAGGGGTTGAAAGGGGTTTTTCGTGATTTCTGGCTAAACCGTGCATCCTATCAAAAAGAGTTATATGTAAAAGTTGTAGGGAATAAAAAGATCTACACTTTTTGTACGGACCATTTTTACCCTCACCTCAACATTTTTCGAAAAAAATGTGAAAAACCGATTTTTTTCTTTTTTCTTGTTTTCTTTTACAAAAAAAAATTTTATGAAGTTCAAATTTTGGAAAAAGATACCTCCATTTATTGGAAAAAGGCAGCAATTTTTTCGGAGGGAAATATTTAGACGTCGTTGTTAAAATTAATTTTTTTGAAAAAAAAAACCAAATTTTTAACTGCGATTCCTCTTAAAACTACGCCTCCTAAAGAGTTCAGTTTCAACTCATTTACTCGTTCTTACGTCTATTTTTGATAAGTGATAAAAAAAATGGTACACTGTTATGGAAAAAAAGGCGGGAAAATTGAAAAAACCGAGAAAATCGCTTTTTTTTTCGTGGTAATTTGCATATTTATCGTTGAATAATCGTTATTAATTAATAAAATCATTTAAATTTTTTATGATAAACGTAAACGACGATCATTTGGAAATAAATTAATGAATAATTATATGCTTTCGTTACTTTTAGTTTATTTAGGTAACAAAAAAGCAAATTTTATTCTTCAAACATGGCGATCTCAAAAAGTACCTTTTAGTTTTCTTTCATGTTTTTTATATTTTACAGATTTGTTATTTACTTAAAACATACTAAACCTATAAGGACAATTGTTATTTTTTGTTTTTGAGAAAAACACATTTGAATATAGGTTGATTTTTTTTGTACTTTGTGCCATACACTAAACCCAAGTTTACTGATTCTATTAAACTTATTTTGGGTTTAGAAGGTACTAAATGAGGTTTAAAGAAGGTACTAAATAAGCTTTTTTTGGGTTTTCTGAAGGTTTAATATTTTACCCAAAACATATTCAAATTACAGACAGACGTTTTGTTCCATGATAAAAACCAATTCGAATATTTGTTAGCAAAAATATGCCAGTTGCAGATTTTGCTGAAATTTATCAAATAGATAGTGAATTTTCCTTTCAATTACAATAAAAAATTCATATTAAATTAAAATATATCATATATTAATTATCATATATTATAAACTAAAATAAGCATTAAATATTTTAGAAAAATGAAAATTCTGCCAATCCCATGTACCTTCGAAATCAAATTGCTCAAGAACGGCTTTACCAACTTTATCAAACTTTTTTTTTTTTTGTAGGTGATTAGTTAATCGTTTGAAAAAAAAAATAATTAATTGTTTTTGTAATTAATTTTTAAATTAAAATATTAAAAAACTTTTTTAAAGTTGGCGCTTGGGTTGAAGATCAATTGAAATTTAATTTATTTTTTTTTTGTAAGAACAGTTCTATCTTTACTCTAAAATATTACAAATTTACAAAGAGGCTAATATTCGTGTTCTTGAGATATTTAATTTTTAAGATTTTTAGTACGACTGAAATTCTAATTGTTGATTATTTCTTCGAACAATTTTTATCAAGTTCGAAAACGAAAGCATCTAATTATTCATAAATGTATTTCCGAATGATCGTTGTTTACGTAATAATAAAAAAAATAATATGATTTTATTAATTAATAACGATTATTCAACGATAAATATGCAAATTACCACGAAAAAAGCAATATTTTCGGTTTTTTCAATTTTCCCGCCTTTTTGTCCATAGATTTATACTTTTTTTTACCATTTATCAAAAATAGACATAAGAACGAGTAAATGAGTCAAAACTGAACTCTTTAGGAGGCGTAGTTTTAAGAGGAATCGCAGTTAAAAATTTGGTTTTTTTTTTCAAAAAAATTAATTTTAACAACAACGTCTAAATATTTCCCTCCGAAAAAATTGCTGCCTTTTTCCAATAAATGGAGGTATCTTTTTCCAAAATTTGAACTTCATAAAATTTTTTTTGTAAAAGAAAACAAGAAAAAAGAAAAAAATCGGTTTTTCAAATTTTTTTCGAAAAATGTTGAGGTGAGGGTAAAAATGGTCCGTACAAAAAGTGTAGATCTTTTTATTCCCTACAACTTTTACATATAACTCTTTTTGATAGGATGCACGGTTTAGCCAGAAATCACGAAAAACCCCTTTCAACCCCTAAAAACCCTTCCCATTCTCCCCCGGATAGCAGCTGCTGGTTCGATTTATGTTTCCCTCTTTTACAATATCGTGTTCTACAATATCCCACTATCAGTTTGCTGTAACGAATTTTTTTGTTGTTAAAATACTATTTTGCCTGGCCTATGTCTTTACATTCACCAAATAAATTTAAATGACAATTAAAAAGTAAACTCAAATTTTAAGATAGTAATAGTTATTTATTTATCTAGAACGAAAAGTGAAACTTTAAAGTACGAGCTAGTTGCTTACGGCCAAGGCGTCTAGCCGAGGCCGAAATTACTAGTGAGTACATTTAAAAACACCTTTCGTTTGAGGTAAATACAAAATTTTATTTCATACTGGAAATTTATTAAAATAAAAAGAAATGAGTTTTAAATTTTGCTCAAAAAGTTAAACTTTAACGTCCTAGGACTTTATAAAATTTTATAAAGTCCTAGGACGTTAAAGTTCAACTTTTGTACCATAAATAACCCGAAAAATGTCGTTTTAGATATCAGTATGAAATAAAAAACATTTTTAAATCTTGTAAAAAACTGATCCCCTTGCTCGGAATTGAATGATCTCGTGACAAGCAGAAATGCTTGTTCGGGACGTACAAAATGAAGCAATCATCAACAAAGAGGAAAGTTTCGAGCTTGAACAAACCTTGAATCGCAGGAAGATTGACATTTTTTGCGTCCAAGAAACAAAATCATGAAAATAAGGAAAAGTTCTTGGACAATTTAACTAAAGCTTATGGAATTGGTATCATTTTGACAAAGGAAATACAAGAAAACATCATCAAAATACACAAGAACAGCGATAAAAGAATGAGCATCAAACTGGTCATAGTAGGAAATGTGTGGAACATATTCAGTGTTATATTTATCACAAATTGAAAGAAGCGAAAGGAACAGATTTTTAGCTAGAACTGGAAAAAATTATAGCAGATATACCTGAGAGTGAATGTATCTTCTTGGGGAGCGATTTGAACGGTCACGTTGGATCAACAAACAATGAATATAAAAGGTAACATGACAGATATGGTGAGAACCAAAACGAATCAGGCTCATAAATACTGAATACACCATTGATAGATTATCATTTATGGTCGAAACATCTGAAAAATATTTTAAAATACTGTAAGGCCAAGGAGAAACATATATCAGCACAGCACACTATCTTATAGTAACAGATAGTCGATCAACTGAACAATAAAAGCGCAAAGACAATGCTACTATGGAGAATATCAAGTGGTTCGGCATAAAAGTGATGAACGCGCTAATATTAACATCGCGTTGAGGAGGTTGAGGTAGGATGATTTTATAGAAGCATCAGAGGATATGAACGCAGATGTAATGTGGCATGCTGCTCAATGTGGCAGTACACACATTTCAAAAGAAAACCTTAATATTAGAAAATGACACCTCAATTTAGTTTTGAAATTATTGAGCAGAGAACATAAAAACACGTTACTATTCAATGAGTGTTTTATTAGAACAGAACAGTACAATAACTTTCTATTATATAGAATGTCAAATAAAACCAATAAACAATAACAATATGCCTTCAGGGCTAACTAAATATAAAGGTGGATTTACACTTTTAACACCCCCACTATGTTGAGATTTAATTTTAATTTACAAACAAAAGTAGCTTCTAAATTTTAACATTAGTTAAACCCATATTTAATGAGCAAAAACTTTACTTTGGTTTTGTTACAGCCTATCTTAATCCATCGGCCACCATAAAATTTGTATCGATGTATTCAATCTGGATAATTGATTCATTTATTTTATCTCGGATGATATAATGTCGTATATCGATGTGTTTCGATCTAGGTTTGTATGCATAATTTTTTGCCAAATGTATGGCTCCGTTATTATCACACTTTATAGCAATCGAATGTTTTGATAATCCACCATATAAATCATCTATAAACTGTTTGAGCCATAATAATGCCTCTTGCGTTGCTGAACTTAACGCCATATACTCAGCTTCGGTGCTGGAAAGTGCTACTGTAGGTTGTCTTCTACTGCCCCATGATATAACACCATTTTGCATCGTAAATATGTAGCCCGTACAAGATCTTCGACTATCGACATCCGATGCCCAACCAGCATCTGAATAACCAGCAATTTCAATTTCGCATGAATTACAGAACTTTAGTTTAAATTCTATTGTGCTTTTGAGATACCTCATAATACGTTTTACCGCTATCCAATGGGAATTTTCGTAATTTGTGCTGTATCTACTAGCATCTCCAATTGAGAAAGCAGTATCAGGCCTTGTGCTTTGAACTAAATACAATAATGCACCAATCGCTTGTTCATATGGTACATTCTCGATTTGTTTCTTTTCTTCTTCATTTTTCGCATACATTTCTGAAGATAATTTCTGACCAGGATCAGATGGAGTTCCAACTGGTTTACAATCACTTATACCATATTTATCAAGAATTTCACGTATGTATGTGTCCTGATCTAGATAATAATTACCTTCTTGGTCAATGGAAATTCTTAATCCAACGCAGTTCTTTGCTTCACCTAAGTCCTTCATCTTAAAGTATTCTGAGAGTGAATTTTTAATTTGATCTCTCTCAATAATATTCTTGTAAAAAATCATTAGATCTCGTAAACGGCAATTATCAAGGCCGCTTTCCCTTCTGATTTTTTTATATAAACACATGGATCCACCATGGACCTTAGGAAATTTAAATTTTTAAGAACATTGTCTAACTTTATGTTCCATTGTCGTCCACTTTGCTTTAAACCATACATTGCTCTTTATAACAAATATGCTTTTGATGAACCATCTCTAAAGGCTTCTGGTTGTTCGATGTATATTTCTTCATTTAGGCTACCTTGTAAAAACAATGACACCGCGTCCATTTGGTCAATTCTAAAATTCTATCTAGCTGCAAATGCAATTAATAAACGAATTGAATTATACCGAATTACATGTTCATTACAT
Source organism: Diogma glabrata (assembly GCA_963693315.1). Lineage (NCBI taxonomy): Eukaryota > Metazoa > Arthropoda > Insecta > Diptera > Cylindrotomidae > Diogma > Diogma glabrata. The sequence goes on along the minus strand of OY856188.1, from coordinate 254,169,703 downwards.
GTTTCACCTGCAGGTGAAAACGTTTCATCGTAATCAAGACCAGCTACTTGTGCGCATCCTTTAACCACCAATCTTGCTTTATATCGAGTTATATTGCGGAATTCATCAGTTTTTGATTAAAACACCCATTTTGTTTTCAATGGCTTACGACCCTCTGGTAAATTTGTCATTTTCCATCTATTGTTTCTTCACAATAGCCGACGAAAATTAATTTCTATGATTTTGAGTCCCATTTCTTGCGTTTGACTTTTGGGATGTGTGACACTGTGACATCACAACCGAACCAAACATTTGTAGATTAGATAATTCAGGTTAATTGGTTCACCAGACCATATATCTTCTGGTATTTCATTTATACCACTTACTAATGATCTGTTAAGTGTACGGCTGTGTTGACTGCTTCGGCCCAAAATTTTTTCTCTAAATTCCCATCAAATAATAAACATTTTGCCTTTTCCACAATAGTCCATTTTGTTCAGGAGTGTGTGGAACCGCTGTCTGATGTCTAATCCGAATTTCGTTAAAAAATCTTTGATTTCTTTATTAACATATTCTTTTCCATTATCTGAACGTATGATTTTGATGTTTTGCTCGGTCTGTGTTTCAACGAGTACTTTAAATTCTTTAAATTTACTTAGAACTTCATCTTTTGATTTGATAAAATAAACAAACACTTTTCTCGAAAAATCATCTATAAATGTCAAAAAATATTTTGATCTATCACCTACAGACTGATTTTTCATAGGACCACATAAATCAGTGTGCACTAATTCTAAAAGTGCTTTGGCTCTTTTTCCTTGACTTTGAAAAGGCAGTCTTGTTTGTTTAGCCTTTATGCACACTTCACATTGCGATTTAATCTCAGATTTTTAGAAGTTAACCCCTTCGATAACATTATTCATTTTCCTTACTTGATGAAAATTGAGATGGCCTAATTTTCTATGCCATGTTATGATATTATCCGAATTTTTTACCATAAAAGCTTTGGGTAAATCAATAGACAAATGAAACATTCCATCTATCAAATTAGCATATGCGGCTTGTTTATTTGCCGAGTTAGTTATTCGACAACCTTCATTGTCGAAGACTACACTGTTTCCTTTAGAAATTATTTTTGAAACAGACAATAAGTTAACCTTTAACTCTGGAACATATAAAACATTGTTTACATCGATTCATTTTCCATCAATATTTATTGTTATATCACCAACACCTTTAACTTCAAGTGTTTCATTGTTAGCAATTGTTATTTTATTTGTTTCACTTTTACTAATATTTTTTAAACTTTTGTCCATAACCATGTGCTGCGATGCACCACTATCTAAATAAAAACTATTTCTTTTGTCAATGTATTTTTCTTTATAGTATTGTAACCACTCATAGCACTGAACGCATCAACTTTTGGTTTATCGAAATGTTTAACCCATTTTTCGGAATTGACATATTTTTTATTTCTTAATTTCCAACATCTTGACTTCTTGTGACCGATTTGTCCGCATTCATTACACTTAATAGTCGATTTTTCGTTCTTGCTGGCAAATGCTTGTTGCACTTTTGAATCGTGGGACGATCCCATTTCGAATAGCCTAGATTTTATTGAATCACCATTCCACTTGATTCAATCCCCATAATAAATGGCTTGAATTCATGAACAAAATAGACCCGATCCATTCTTCATTTATTTCCAAACCAAAACCGTTTAATTTGTTTGCCGTGCCAATGACTATTGATATAAATTCATCCATGGTTCCCGAATTTTCTAAATTTGTTGACAACAATTTCTTTAATAAACCAATGCGTCGTGATAAACCTTTATCCTCAAACATTATTTTAAGTTTCAGCCATATTTCAAATGCTGATCCACAATTTTGAATATGAACGTACAAATTCAAATCTATTGACAAAATAATCTTTGCTTTAGATTTTTTTAATTTTACGGCATCTTTTTCCAGACATATAGTTTTATCTGCAGATGGTTTTATGGTATCCTCTAAATCGTTTAATTCTAGCAGCGATTTAATTGCAAACGCTAATGTTTGATAATTTTCAGACCCTTTCAATTTATCGATGGTATTTCCGTTTTCCTTTGCGGATGACATTTCAACTGTAATGATAATACAAATCAATAATGGATATCAGATCTAATAAATATATCCTGAAATTAACACTCAAGATGTTCTAAATTGTCCGATGATTATCGATGAAAAAATTGTTCACTCGATCGTTTAACTATCACCGACAATATGGCGCGCAGCAACAATTTTTTTTATTTATTTTTTTTTTTAAGCACTCTGGGCCCATAACCTATTGAGCAGAGAACATAAAAACACGTTACTATTCAATTAGTGTTTTATTAGAACAGAACAGTACAATAATTTTCTATTATATAGAACACCAAAAAAACCAATAAACAATAACAATATACCTTTAGGGCTAACTAAATATAAAGGTGGGTTTATACTTTTAACAGAAATGAATCAGTTAAACAAGCAGTTTCCGAAAAGAAAAAGGCACACATTTTCTGGAGAAGTTCTGTCGCAACTCCGAAACCGATAAACACAAGTTGAAGTACGAATGCATCGAAAAGAAAAAACTGGCAGCAGCATCAGTATCTCAGGTCAAAGCTGAGGCATGCCAAAAGTTCTATGGTGGTTTGGAGACAGAAAAAGGGCAAAACGTATTGTATAAGATTGCCGGAAAAAGGCGAAATAATTGCAAGGACCTAAATACACCCAAATTTACTTTCAATGATAATGGTAAACTGCAAACCGAAGATAAGGAAATTAGAAATGCATGGAGAAGGTATTTTGAGAAATTAATGAATGAAGAGTTCCCGAAATGTGAAAACCCTACGGCACCTTTCATTGTATCAGCAGGCTTCTAAGATTTCACTTTTAAGGAAATTGCAACTGCGTGGAGTAAGGGTACTCGATTTTTGCAACTTTTATTGAACAAAATCAAAGAAAGTGACTCGATGTCCAACGGTTTTAGAGACAATTTTCTTTTAGCGTTCTACAGAAATGAGGGAGATTGCGGTAACTATCGTGGTATTAAATTAACTTCGCACAAACTTAAGATATGGGAGAGGGTCATTACATGCGGTTTTTTGACTAGTAAATCTACCGCACCTGCCATACAAGCAGACCACACCGATACTGTGCAACAAAAAGATGCCAACAAAACATATGGTTAAACTATACAATATACGGCGCTAAACGCTCACTATTTTACGAAAAACATAAACAGAGACTGAAAACTACAGAAACGTAAATGTTATGGATGAGCCTTGGTTTAACTAGAAGAGACCGCCTAAGAAACGATTGCATAAAAAACTCACTGAATATTGAAGAAAATATGGCACGGCAGAAAGTCGAAAAGTATTGAGATCAATGCTACGAAAAATAAACGAAAAGGATGAACACATATATGAACGCCAATGAAAACGCGTCGCAATTGTGGTAGACCAAAGAAAACCTGTGTTAATCAAATTACAACTATATGGTATAACCCAAGATGAACGCCAAGCAGTTACCAATAATAGAAGTCATCTGCGTTCAAATGCTGACTGTTTAGATGAAGTAGACTGTGACATCATTAGATAGGAAATTTAAATTTATACATTGTAGAAATGTTTGTTAAATTTAGATAATAAAGTAAAGAAGAAGTGAACAGAGAAGTTGATATCAGCAACTTTTCTGATCGTTTAATATTTTTAATATTAACCGAAGAAAATATCACAAGCCTACAGAAACCTGTTCGATCGGTCAGTAAGGCATTTTTTGTAACTTTTAGTCTGGAACAGAAATTCATGTATACGATTTGGCAATACATATTCGATGACGAATTCAACGACAAAATTTAAACGGCTGAACTCCAGAGAGTCAAGAAGAAAACTTCTCAAAAAAATTTCATTCAGAAAATCGACGTTCATCAAAATTAGATAAAAGGACTTATTCAAGCTTCACATAATCAATTGATCGAGCGTCCTCACTATCACTCTATTTCCTATTTGGTCCCGTTTTGCCCAAAAGCTTTCAGTTATATACGTTATAACTATTAGTCACCAGGCCCTCGCCGGTTTCTTTGGTGATTACCACATATTTTATAATTTGTGAGGCACCTGTCATTGACGAGTCCGACAACCTTTGTATATGCGATTTTTCTCTATTTGGCCGCTTTTTCGTTCGGCAATCGCCGAAACATTACGATTGCCTGAGGGTCTTGTAAATTTACTACCACAATTTTGTTTTATTAAAACGAAGTGCAAATTTGTTTGAGAAACCGAGGGTAACCTTGTCCGACAAAAAATTGTCTCCTATTGTTTGTTTAAACTCATGATAGTGTTCTCATTACTTCAGAATGTCGTTTATGCTGCTAATCGAATTCCTTAGTTAATAGTAAAAAATTCATCATCAATTGTATATAAGTAAAACTTATTTAATTTTATTTAACCGATTGAGTTGGATTTAATTGACATACCGGAAGAATACATAAGAGAAATAATTAAAACTTATAAACATATGTTTTCTTTTGTATTTTTAGTACTACTGTGAAAACTGCTGGGCAACAATTCATTCACGTCCGGGACGTGAATATCACAAACCACTCGTTAAAGAAGGAGCAGATAGACCACGAGCCGTGCCATTTCGTTGGTGTTAATAAAATCGCCACATTTCTTTTCTAAACAAAATATAACCGTCATGTTATATAATTTATAATATTTCAAAACATAGAAAAAAAGAATTTCATAATGAAAATCTTTTAATACTATTTTCTATTTTAATACAAATAACAAACAAAATCGTTACCTTTAAAATGTAAAGCGAATTATTTTTATTTTAATATTTAAAATTAGGATTACTATTAATTATATTATTCTATCTTTTTTTTTTGGTTTTTATGTTAACTGTACTGCACTTTACGTTACTTCGCAAGAATTAATTTCATTTTTTTTTTGGATTTTGTGTTTAGTTATTGTGATAGTTTTTAGAGTTAATTGTTTTTGACTAGCTAATTTTATGAATTATATTTTTAATTTAGAATTTCCGCTTTACATTTTATAGATAATATTGTTTTTTTTCCTTTTATATTATAAAAAGGCAAACTATAAATTATTTAAATTTATAAAATAACTAAACAAATATTAGTCAAATTTAATTTATAATTGAATTTTATTTTTTTTACTTAAATTGTAATTAAATAAATTAATTAATTCATTTATTTAGTTGAAATTATATCAAAAATTAATAAGATAATTCAATATATAGATATATTACAAAAAAAACGCTAATTATATTATAAAATAATAAATGACGTTCAATATTTTTGTCGATAAATATTTAAATTAAAACTTAAAAGAATAAATAAAATAGAACATTAAAGAATTTCTGTTTTATCATATTATTCTTAAAATTATATACAAATATATCTTTAACTTATTAAACAAAAAACGACATTTTTATATTTAAAATAATAAGAAAACCAAAAAAAAAAAATATTTAACTACTGAATATTCTGTAATTTTCTTTTTTCCTGAATGTAAATAAAAATAAATAAACTAAATTAATTGATTTAATAATAAACAAATAAAAATTCTTCATAGTGTAATCGATTATTAACAATAAAAACTTTATATATTATTATTATGATGTAATCATTTTTATTAAAAGAAAACATTTAATATAATTAAATTATGAATATAATAAAAGCAAAGCAAAAACAGAAATAAAGATTAAAATTATTCGCTACGTTTTTTATTATAATAATTATTTTTGTAATAATAATGAAAGATCGTTTATACTTTTATATATTTTTATGATATGTAAATAGGTGTATAAAAGAAAAATATTTTTTAAATCTTAAATTTATTCGTGATTTTTTTTTTAATTAAAATTAAATTTTTTTATTGGTCTTTTTTTCAGTTGAATTAGAGAAAATTTTTAATTTTATATTTTTTTTTTTGAGAGAGAGGTAATATGTTGTGCAGTGTTGGATGTTATTAATATAAATCTAACTTTTGTTCTTGGATTTAGAGGGTTATTTACATGAAATTATATAAATTTTCAACTTCGTTAGTCAGGATCAGTGATATTATGTTTAAAGATTTTTTTTTGCAATTCCAACTAAATTCTTTGTTCAAAATTTATTTATTTAATTTTTTTAAACATTTGCTCAAATAAATTTTTATTCTTTAAGAGAATCTCTATTTAATAAATTTTTATTTATGTTGAATATAAGATTGCCCATCAACACCAAGAAAGTTAAAATAACATTCAATACACCAACAAAAAAAAATCTCAACCTTGTTTATTAATTATTTGTAAATTATTTGTAAATTATTCTTAATTATTTTATTTTAAATAAATTTTATTTATAAAATCATACTAAATATATACCAAAAACCAATGTATCGAAATAATATTTATCTAACGATTCTATAATACTATAATTAATACAAAACATTAAGGCAAAGTAAATTAAACCAAAACCAAAACATTACAAAAAAATTTAAAATAAAAATATCTTGTTGTAAAAGAATTTTTTATAGACTATTTTTATAATTTAAATTTAAAACAAAACAAAAATTACATAATATATAAATCTAGATAAACAAAATAATATAACATATTACCAATACAAACAAAATTTTAACCAAAAATCAAATAAATAGAAAAAAAAACATAAAATACTACATTGAAATATTAGTCAAATTTTGGAAAAATATTAAATTAAAAAAGAACTAGCAAATTTTTTTTTAAAAATAAAATTACATTTAAAGAAAATGAAGATCGTCCTATATTTTTATAATTTATTCATCTTTACAATACAAAAAGAAAAATGTTATAATAAACATTTAAATAACTTATAAACATAAATAAATAAAAATTAATACATATGTTAAAATGGATAAATAAATAATTAAATATATTTTGAAGCATCGCCTTTATAGAAAAATTCTTGCAAAATTAAACAAAACTAAAAAATCTAACTAGTCAAAAAATAATAATAGTAAAATTGTACTAGAATAATTTAAAAGAATAAAAAAACAATAGTTTTTTTTTAAATCTTACTACATGCTCGGATATGCTATTTTTTATATTTGAATTTATTGAAATATTTTTAGAAAAATAAACAGATATAAAATTAAAATGCTGTTAAAAATCATTTAAAATGAAAAAAAAACTATTATTTCGGTTAAACTGAAAATTTGTTAATTTTTTTCCTTAAAAAAATAATCAAAATAAATTAAAATTTTGTCAATTTCCAAAAAGACTAACTATAAAAAACTCTAAGTTGAAATTAAATCAATTAGTTTTAAAGATATTTATATTTGTTCCTTATAATATTATTTATTTTTTTAAATAAACTTAGTTATCTGTTTCAATTCTAAAAATATTTCAATAAAATTAAAAAAATAAAACTTTTTTTTATCAAATCTTAATCGGTGTGATAATGTTCAAAATTAAAAAAAAAACTAAATAAATAATATTTTAAATATTTAAGAATAAGTAATTAAAAAATAAGCAAAAACTGCGCTAGAAATTTAGAAAATTAATTTGCGCATTGATTATTTAAAATAATAATGAAATATATATACATAGATATAATATATTTTTAGCTGTCAAAAAATAAGATTAAATAAAATTTTATACTATTATTGTTATCTGAAGCAAATCTTATAAGATTTTATTATTAACTTTTTCTTTCTCAATTATAGAATATTTCTTTGTGCAATAAATTTATAATATAATTAGTTATAATTCAATATTTGGATATATATATATATATATATATATATATATATATATATATATATATATATATATATATATATATATATATATATATATGTATATATATATATATATATATATATATATATATATATATATGTATATATATATATATATAATATATATATATATATATATATATATATATATATATATATATATATATATATATATATATATATATATATATATATATGTGTGTGTATATATATATATATATATATATATATATATATATATATATATATATATATATATATATATATATATATATATATATATATATATATATTTATATATATATATATATATATATATATATATATATATATATATATATATATATATATATATATATATATATATATATATATATATATATATATTTATATATATATATATATATATATATATATATATATATATATATATATATATATATATATATATATATATATATATATATATATATATATATATATGTATATATATATTTATATATATATATATATATATATATATATATATATATATATATATATATATATATATATATATATATATATATATATATATATATATATATATATATATATATATATATATATATATATATATATATATATATATATATATATATATATATATATATATATATATATATATATATATATATATATATATAGGGTGTTTCATAATATATGCGCACGACTTCAGGATATGATAGCTCGTCCAAAATTATGAAAAAAAGTTTTTCATAACTTACCCTCTAAATTGCACCATTTTCGAGGTACAGGGTGTTGAAATTGAACAAAAAAAATTCGTTTTTTGCAAATATCTCTGGAACCGTTTATCGTACAGAAAACAGCTTTCTTAAGACGTACACCAAAATTTTTATTGGCTTTTTAGATAGAGAATAATCCAAAACAAAAGAAAAAGCAAAATTTGGGGTACGTGAAGGAATGGAGGGATCAGTTTTTATTTTTTTTTATTTTTGATCTACGCGTGTGACAACCCCGCGTACCCCAGTACCTGCTATTGACATACGAGTTAACGGAGATATCACATACCACTGGCAATAGCAGTGAGATATCACTAGCCAAGGTGACATCTTAGGGGTGGTGGCAAATGAACTGTATTCAGTCAACGGTAGCACCCTCAATCTTAGCTGTAAAATAATCCTTGATGATGAGACACTATTGCTTCCTTAGGGAAACGAGCCTTCATATAACTATGTGTGGGCTTTAATCTTTAAGAAAGACGGGGCGTCACAGGATCAAGGAATATGCCACCGGCTGGATTATTGGCAACTACATTTTTGTTTGGTTTCAGCAAATTTTTTTAAAAATTTGCTATTTACTTTTTAATTTACTTTTATTTTCTCTATTCTATCATAAAATATTGGCCTATGTCATATTTTATCAGTGATAGGAGTTTTTGTTTAGTTATCCATTCTTTAACAACAAATATAAAAAACAAAAAAAGAAAGATTTACGTCCATCAACACCTTTGAACGTATGTTGTTGTGGGACCTTGGCCTTAAAAGTTTTTATGTGTTATTGTGACACATATTGTAATTCCTACTACACAACACATTTTATTAAAAAAAAAAACGTAACTTTTTTTTTCGCGATAGATTGTATTACTTCACACAATTTAAAATTGTGGTAAAGTAAAAATATTTGCAAATTCATCTAATCATTCACTGATTGAATTTTCGCCATTTAATCTTAAGTTTAATATATGAGTTAAAGTTTCAACAATTTATAAGCTCACTTTCGAGATGGATGGGCTAGAGTGACAACCTAATTTTTTATCTAGATTTTTCTTTATAATTCTGTGTAAGGATTTGATCATTGTATATCATAACAATGAAGCGCTGTCGTGGGTCAGTTTTCTGGTGGTTCCGGTACAAAATACTCGTGGGTCAGTTTTCTGGTGGTTCCGGTACTAAAATATTCTGAGTGTTGGTATAAGTAGCATTTCAAAGGCTATATATTGTTTGGGCAACATCCTATATCAGATGGCAAGACTTATACGACTCTACTAACACTGCACAGTCTCGATGAGCCAATCGGCATAGAGCTTGATCACACAGACAAATTAGCAATTGCCAGGTCTCGTATAAAACAATACATGGACACACCCTTTAATAAATCTCAACAGTACTACAACTTACGAGCACGACCTCTTACGTTTCAGCCACAACATCGAGTCCTAGTACGACATCACTTGAGTAATGCTGCAATTAAATTTTCGGTCATACAGGCTACAATATTTCCACTAACCATTTTAACATGCAGGGTTGGTAATGTACTGTACAAGTGGACAAACTTGGATCGTAAGCCCATTGCGACTTACCATACCAAGGATATAAAATGATGATAGTCGTAGTATAGGTCCCTGTTAATTTATTTTGTAATTGTTTTTTTTCCTTCCTAGGTTTTTATTAATTTAATTCCTTTTTCTTTTATTTTTCTTTAAATTAATTTTTTTTGTATTTCAATTTTTGCTATTACTTTTTTTTGTATTATTTATTATTTGTTTTATCATTTTTACCCTTATTTTTGTTTTTATTAGTATTTAATGTATTAGTCCTGACCCTGGTTGGTATAATAAATCATCCAATATGCTTACCATAATACCGTTCCAGTTGAATGAGGGCCGCGTAAGACTATTTTCAATCTGCGGTTATCCAACTGCGGTTTGTATTAGTTTACTTCCCCCCATCCAATATTCTTTTTAACCCTACTCATTGGTATATGAGAAGCTCCACCAATTTCCTTACAAAATTCTTACCTTTTTAATCGTATTCATCGTCCCGAAGAGCAAACGTGGACGCCCTATGTACCTGAAATTGAATTTTGGTACTTGGAGGCACTGTCCTGTAGGAGTATTAGGTAGTTTTTTTATTTTTTTTTTTAAGAAACTGATGTCCATAGAAGGAGATTAATGACCCAAATCTGTCATCAGTTCCACATGTGATTTGATTGATTTGAACAGGGCTTCCAAGTATGGGACTTTGGTTGATGGTCATGGTAGTCAATATTTACGTCCTTCTTTACAATAGAACATACCTTAGTTATTTTTTGTTCTCCACTTGTACCTATCGATTGACTCATTTGTGCTGCAGCTTTGGGTGTGTTGTCGTGCTACGACTCGGTGTGTTTCAACTGAAAGGTTTTCTTCGAAACATGACAGGTAAAACGATAATCTTAATACAGCTGATCAACAAGCCTTTTACTTCTTTGGTCAAGGATATAGGTGCAGGTGATATTTGTTAGCTTCAATAATTTTTTGTTCTCTGTACAAGTGTACAACATTTTAAGTTTTCAATTTGATTTTTCATCATTCGTTATCATTATAATGCAGTTTGCTGTATATATGACTATCTCGTTTGAAGCATTCGTCTTGTCAATTCGTAGCCTTTTTCATGGTACAAACTTACAATGTTAGTTTTGTTTTGTTTTCTTGTCAACGAAGAATTAATTTTCCTGATTTCTTTACTCATTATTGCCACAGGTGGCTTATGGTCCGTCACTACATTAATATATCTACCATAAACGTATTGGTGGAATTTGTGTACCCCAAATATAATGGCCAGAAATTCTTTCTCAACCTGGAAGTAATTGATTTCCGCCTCCGTGAGACTACGAGATGCGAATAAGATAGGTTCCTTATTTTGCATAAGGGAACAATCCAACCCATATTTAAACGCATCCGTCTGTTATGTAATTTCTTTCTTAGCATCAAAAGTTTTCAAAGTACTGGAATGCATAATCAACTCTTTTATTTTTTTCACCACCACATCATGAATATCCAACCAAGTAAATTCATTTTTCAACAATTCTCGTAATGGATATGATATTTGCGAAAGATTTGGTATAAAATTCCGCATGTAATTAATCATTCCCAAGAATGTCTGTAATTCTTTTTTATTTGTGGGGTGTTCCAGAGACATTATAGCATTCGATCTTTTTGGGTCTATTTTTACTCCATCCGGTGAAATCACGTGACCTAAATAATTTACTTCACTAAATCTATGGGTACGGCAATCTTTTGAACCAAAAACAACCAAACGGTGTACTAAAAGTACACAATCTGCTTGAACCGTCCTCCAGTTGTATCTGCCAGAAACCCTCCTTGAGGTCAAAGACCGAAAATATTTTTTTTCCGTTCAAATGCGTAGCTATTTGCTCCTGGTTGGAATCTCAAAATGTTCCCTACGAATTGATTGAGTTAATTCCTGTGGGTCTAGGCATATTCCTGTCATATTATTGACCCATTCACTAGCTTCAGTACATTTTTCTATTATACCCTGAGTTTGCTACTCTAATAATTCTTTTTTCAATTTGTCTACTAATTTGATCGGAATTCTTCTAGGAGGTCTTACAACAGGCTCACTATTTACTTTTAACGCTATTTCATACTTATCTTTAAATGATCCAATGCCAGTAAAAATATCAATATTTTTTCGAACGAATTTTTCCACGTCATTATTATTTTCAACTTCATATATACGTTGAATCAATCCAAGATCCATACATCCACGTAATCCCAGAATCGGTTTTGCATCCATATCTACAATGAGAAAATCCATTAAAATTGCTAAAATATTATAATTAATTAAAAACTTCCTTGGAATTATGTTAACATCTGCTCCAGAATCCAGTTTAAAAGTAATTTCCATATCATCAACTTGTATAACCTCTTCCCATACTTGGTTAAAATGATCCAGAGCATTCACATAATAATTTTCACTTTTATCCAAGTCATCCATATCCGAAGTTACCATTTCAATTCCATTGATTTCCTCTTTACATACATTTGCAAAATGGTGTAGTTTGTTGCATTTAACACATCGTTTATTATAAGCTGGACACCGCCCTTTTTTATGAATAAATCCACAATACGAACACCTTCCTGATTTTGACATTTCATTTTTTCTATATTTCTCACTCTTTTTATTATTATATTTATTTTCAAATTTAGCAAAATTATTAGATTTATTTACATTCGCAGTAACTTTTCTTTTTACCAAGTCTACATAATTCGTCTCCATATCCATATGACCTTGAACAACCTTTGTCTGCAATTTGGAAATTTTATTCGCTCTGCAATATTTAGCAGCAGATGTTAAATCAAGTTCGGTTTTACTCAATAGCTTTTCTTGTAGATTTTTGTCCAAAATTCCTAGCACCAATTTATTACGCAGTATGGAATCCTCTTGTTCTCCGAACTCACAATTTTTATGAGCAATTTCTTTTGTTTTCTCTTGTAAAACATAAATCGTTTATATATTATGTTTTTCTTTGGAACGCAATATTCGTCAAACTTTTTAATAGCCACTGTCAATTCTTTATTTTCATCATCATAAAATTTAAATGTATTATAAACTTCTAGTGCATCTTCAACAATCAAATTTAGAAATATAGCCAATTGCATTTCTTTATTCTTTTTATCGTACGCTGTAGCTTTCATATAAATTTCAAATTTTTGTTGAAATGTTTTCCAGTTGTCACATATATTCCCATCGAAAGCTTTGCAGAATACGGTAGATTTTTCATGTTGATTTGTGGCGAACAGAGTGTTGTGGCGAATATTCAAATTAAAAATCGTAAATTTTAGATATAGCAGGCGATTTTTGATCGTTAAAAATCAAGAAAAACAAAATAGTTTTTCAGTCTTGGTTTTGTTCATTATTGTGAAAAGATTAATTTTATTTTCATGTATTAGAAATTCCTTTATTTAATTCAGGCTGACTGAATTGATTTTTCTTGTTTAATAAAAGTTATTCATGTAAAATAATTTAAACAAAAACAATATCTATTTTGCTCACTTAAAGTTTTTATCATATGTAATGTAATATAAAATAGAACATTTATAATAAAGTGATATTTCAATTGGATGAAACAGCCGGCGATTGTAATTCTTCATCTGCTGATAATAATAGTTTAAGTTGCCATCAATTAAGTTCTTTTGGTGCAACTTTATTTTGGTTTTTTTGAAAGAATTTTATTGCTTATAAGTATCAAAAATATTTAAAGAAGAATCTCTTATTATTGGATCTCTCAACTTATGGTTCAAATGTTTAATTAAGATTTGCTGCAGAAACTTTCATTTCCAATATCATTAAAGGAAATTTATGTGAAGGTTAATTTTAACTATTTATTGATATAGCGTGAATCATTACAAGCTATAGATTTATCTTATCAAATTCTCCAGTTCACAATACAATCCAACTAGGGGGTATCCCTGAACCCCGAACCTTTCTCACAACCCACTACATCGACAATGACAACGAAACGTTTTTTATGTTCTAGCTAAAATACATTTTACATATTATGCTTAATATATTCTTTTCAGATAATTCAGTTGTTTCAGTCAAATCAAACACGGCTATTATGAAATATTTCTCTATAGCAAGCTACAGACCTACAATCAAATTGACAATCAATCGAAAACAAAAATAACGAAATAAAATTTTAATGTAAAAATCCCCTAAATTTTCTTTCGTTTATTTTCGTTTTCGATTAATTGTCAATTTGATTGTAGGTCTGTAGCTTGCTTTACTTGTTTTGCAAAGAAAGAACAAATCAATTTTGTGAATTGTTTCTTTCATTTCTAATCAATGGAAAATATTTAAAAACAAAGAAAATTATGACTAAAATAAAAGTTAAAGAAAGGAAACATAAAATAATTTTTTTTTAAATCTTTCCCTATGCATGAATTTCATTTTTAATTTTCCGAAAAAAAGAGAGTGTAAAATGAATTTAAACACAGCCGAAATCTTAAAACAAATTTGTTTTTAAGCCTGAAATAAAATAAATCTAAAATAATACGTCTATCCACTCCGCAAGCAAAACATAAACTAAATTGAAATTTGAAGAGAAAATAGAAATTTAAAAAATTTTGTTTATGTTTCGTTTTTTATTTTTCTTCTTTCCCTACCGTATACTCTTCAGTCTGCTTTCCTATGGTATGGCTACGCTTTTTCGTTTTTTGTGTATTATATATATGATATAGCCCTTTTCCACACGTAGTCCTTCACAAAAAAAAATCTCTTAAAATTGCCCAAATCTTGATATATTATTTTTTGCTTATATCAACTGCGCCATGTTTTATTCCACGCCGTATTTACACAATGAAAATATCTATTAGATTTCAAATAAAAGCTTTATTACAATCATGTAATTTATTAATCTTAAAATTGACAGGTTACAAAAATCTTACATCTATTTTTTAAGACGTCCATATCCAATCTGTCAGTCCGATGAATGCCCTATAAGCAATATCATTGCGTGCTATAATATTTTTATAGTGTTACCCACTAGGCCATATGAGGCGAAATCTTATCAAATATTAAACATAAACAGTTTTATTAAATGTTGGAAATGCCCGCCGTTGGCTTCAATGCACGCAGCAATTCTTTGATGCATTGACTGTCTAACACGCAGGAATTTCAAAGAGTACAAGCCTTATTGCCCAAATATTTTCCGCCATAATTCCCTGAAGATGGAAGCTAGACAAAATAGCTCAAAATCCTCAGTTTGGAGCCGAAGTTCTGTTTACCGATGAAGCATCTTACTCGAGAGATGGTATTTTCAATTTTCACAATAACCACATATGGGCTGAAGATAATCCACATGAAATTGCAGAAGGCCATCATCAGCAACAATTTTCCGTGAATGTTTGGGCTGGCATCGTCGGTGATCATTTGATAGGCCCACAGTTTTTACCGAACAGATTAAACGGTGCATATTATCGACAATTTCTAGAAGACGTACTGCCAAAAATGCTGGAAATGAACCGCTTCAAGAAAGACAAAACAAGTACTTTATGCATAATGGAGATACGTCCCATTTTAGTTGGGTTGCTCGCCAATACTTGGACGACGAATACCAAGACTGTTGGGTCGGTCGAGGAGGTCCACTCCCTTGGTCCCCGCGGGGATCATTTTGGGGCCATTTCAAAAACCTGGTCTATGCTACTCCAGTTGAAAATGTTGATCAATTAAGAGAGAGAGCATTGATGCATCTTGCGACATAATTCGGAACACTCTAGGAACTTTCGTGCGTGTTAGACAGTCAATGCGTCGAAGAAATGCTGCGTGCATTGAAGCTAACGGCGGACATTTCCAACATTTAAATTAAATGCTCATGTTTGTTATTGTTTTTTTTTAATTTTGCAATTATCAAGTTAACGTTTGGTTTTGGTACTTGTTCTAACGTTAAAATAAATTTTATTTAATTAGTAAGAAAAAAATTTTTATTTCAAAAAATCGACCATGTTTTTCAACATTAAAGTTAATTTTTCTCGAGAACGGTTTTATGTAGAAAACATTGGCGGTTCAAATAGGCGTCTCAAAATCATACTTTTTCCAGTAGCGTAGTAATTGGGGAGAAAAACACCCACTATCCCTTCAAAACCATCACCAATTAAGACTTAAAATAAAATTCGGCACAAAACATAGCTCATTATGAGTAGAAAATGACGGTTCCGGATATATTCGCAATCAACAAAATTTTTTTTCAATTTCAACACCCTGCATCTCGAAAATGGCGCATTTTAAAGGGTAAGTTAAGAGAAACTTTTTTCATATTTTTGGACGAGCTATCACATCCTGAAATCCTGCGCATATATTATGAAACACTTCAAAATTTAAATAAATAATTACATATGGTAAATTGATTAAAGAGTTAATATTAAAATCTATATAAATATTTATTTTTTACCTTGTTCGTGTATTTTTGATAAAATATTAGTAAATTGATTTTATTTTAACGGAAGAAAAAAACAAAAAAAATATTACGTAAATAATTTCAATTAATAATAAACGAAATAATACAAAAATATCATAAACAATTTTTTTTTTCGGTTTGATATAAATTTAAATAAATAAAACGCAATGCGGGTAGAAATTATTATAAAAGAAAAAACATAAACTTTTATTGAAATTGTAATTAATTAATCCAAATTTCGTAATATAAATAAAAAAAATATTGGCCTATAAGCATGTATAGTCATAGTTTTTTTTACATATAAATTAGAAAAATTTAAAACAATTTTTTTTAATTTATTAAAACATAGTGAAATCTCACCATAGTTCCAAATATATAAATTTAAACAAAGATTGAGGATTTTTTAATTATTTTTATTTGTTATATAGAATCTAGTCATTTAGTTCAATTACTAAATAAACATGTAATTATTAATTAAAAAAAAATATCACTTTTGTATATTTTTGTAGGTTTATTGTTTCACTAACTAGTTACATCACTTAAAATAATTTGAGGCTAGCCTGTTATTTAACTATTTTTTGTTTGTTTTCTTTTGATTAATAGAGAATTTTTTAGATTAATAAAATTTTATTTACACAATTATTTGTTAATAATTAATTGTTTTACAAAATGCTATATACTTTTGGTTATCATTTAAAAACGTTAGTAATAATTTTTATAAATTATATCATATCAAGATTGACACAATTATGGTTTTTTTTGAAATTCTAAAATTTAAACAAAATCATAAATTGTTATCAAATCTTAGTATGAAAGAATCAAATCCATAAGCAAACCTTTTCCAATAAATATAAAATTTTTTATATAAGAAAAATAAAACTACCCGCTATCATTATTAATAAAAAAAACTTGATTTTAATTAATAAAAATCAAATATGATATAGCATAAAATAATATTTAAATAAAAAATTTTAAATATTAAAAAAAAAACAAAAAATTTTGACTGAATTTTTTTATTTCGATTTCCTTTTTTTTAAATAAAAAATTAGAAGACATTTTTATAGAGGATTTTTTTTTTATAAATATAAATTTAAAAATATGAGCAAATAATTTTTGTACAAATTAATTTAGAAAGAAAAATAAATTTAATTTAATTAAAATTAAAATAACAAAATTAAATTTACAAAAATAAAACAAAAAAAAAACAAATCAGAAAAATTTATAACTTTAAATTATATATTAATTAAAACAAAAAACAAGTCTTTTTTTATATCTTTAAAAGTCGTGCGATAATATAATAAAACAAAAAAAAAATACAAGAAAATATTATTAAAATAAAATTTAAGTATATTTAGAAATCATAGACATGTTCAGATATCGTTTTTTTTATAAAAAGAAAAAAATAATTAAATTTTAATTGTATTGGGTACAATATAACTATCGATTTTTTTTTTAAATATTTGGAATAAAGTTATAATAATAATATATATATTAAAACATACAATAACTTTTTTATAGAACGTGGTTGGCCTTTACACGTTTTTTTTTTATTAATAATATAAAATCTAAATATTTATAATGAGCAAACTAGAATTGCGTAAAACACTAATAAAAAATAATAAATTAATTTATATTTTTAAATTGGATGTATTTCTTCAAAATTCGATTTATATTTTAATTTTATACAAATTTATTGTTTTGTTTATATTATTATATAAATAAAATAATATATAGACATTAGGAAAACTTTAAATTTAAAACTATTTTATAATACAAAAATTAAGCCATTTAAATTTACACAACAAATAAATTCTTTTTTTATCGCACGGCTTATTTATCTACAATATTTCACATTATGTAAAAAGTGAAAAAAATAAAAGGAATTTAATCAAAATGGATACAATGCAGTTTTGGGCGTTTAGCTCATGGTTGAACACTAACAACCTAGCGACAAGTAGCAAAAACAATTTTCGCGTGTATAAAATATTTTCGAATAAAATATTAATAATTAACCAATTTTTGGGGCATTTTAAATTAAATTCCTAAAAAAACATTTATTTAAATCTAAAGATCGGATTTAATTTTTTTCCTTTAATGTCGAACTTTAAAGAAAACAACATCGAACTTTTTATTTAAAAAAAAATACGGAAAATCACTATCACTATAAAACTATAACTAACCTATACCAATATTACTATAGTTATATGCAAAAACCAGTAACTATTATTATTAATATTATTTAAAAACAGTTTAACTGTTTAAAAAAAAAAAACTTAAATTATTGTAAGAATTTAATTTTTAAAAAGTATTTTCGACTTTTTAATTATATATTTTTCCTATTTTTTTTATTACCGTTATTACATACCTATTACTAATTATATGTTGTTGTTGTTGTTTTTTTTATTTTTATATTTTTTCTAAAACATATTTTCTAAATAAATCAAATTTTTTAAGAAATAAAATTATTTTTTTAAACAAATAAATTCAATTTGCTTAGAAAGCAAATAAAAACAAAAGTGTGTGTTGTTGGGAGAGTGCAAAAACAATTGAAAAATTAAAATAATTATAATCAAAATTTGCTATTTATATATGTATACATAAATATATATTTATATATGTATATATATACAAATAAAAATAAATAATTAAAAAAATAACATATACATACATAAATAATACAAAAGAGTTCTATGAATATAAAATTTTAATTTTTAAATTAATTTTTTGAATTATATTAAAAAATCTTTAAGTCCCAGAAAAAAATAATAAATTAATGTTATAAATCACTATAGTTTTGGGAAAGGATTTTTTTTTTATTTGTAGCTAAAAATTGTGTTTTCTTTTTTTTTTACTAATTATATTTCAAAAAAAAAATTATATTTAGTGCCATTTGTATTCAATTGTATTGTATTTTTTCTAATTCATTTTTAGTATTGTTTTTATTGATTAGAAAATTTTAGAACAGTTTTGTTATTTTTATATTTTTATAAGAATTTTTTTTTTATATTTTATGGGATAATAGAATTTATATAAACAAATTTTGTATGTGTAAAAAATTAGGTTTCAATACAGATTTTTAGTTTTTTTTTGTTCGTTAGTGGTGTTATTTAATTTTTATAATAAAAAAGTAAAAACAATATTTTGGGGGAGAATGATAAAAAACTGGAATGAATATCTACTACTACATACTACTGTTTAATGCATCTAGCCAGAATTCCCATCACACTACTCTATCTTAACTATTTACAATTCACTTTAGGATTATCTAAATAAAAAAACAAATTTTCCACACTCACTGAGAACAAAAGGTTCTTCACTTTTAGTTGGCACATTTTTGTTGAGAAGACCGTTCCAGTTTCAAATTTTCCTTTCCACCAAAAAAATACGTAATCGCTTTCTTTTAAACCAAAAATTTGATTGATTTTCCGCAATGTTCTGCATTTTTTTAATTTTCTATATTCTCACATAAATATACGAAAATAAAAAGAATATGACTCTGTCTTCCAGGAAGTGTCAATTGTACTTTAAATTAATAGAGAAGACGGAAACTTGAAGTACGGTTAATACAGAAAATATGTTGCTCATTACAGGACAGGACGTAAGGAGGAGGTCAGGCTGACTACATTCGTCCTGAGAATCATAAAAAAACAACATTTGAGTCGGTTTCAAACCCAAACCCCAAAATAAGGACTCTCATTCTCTACCGACTGAGCCGAGCTAGAAAATTTAATGCGTGGACTTAATAAAGGACGGGGATCCAGTATATAATGAAATATGAAAGACTTCGTAAAACGTCTTAAGAGTAGGACGCATTACCATCTAGCCTGATTACTTCAGCATTCACGAATTTTGAAACTAATTTAATTTGTCACTTAACTGCTTTCCAGCGTCCCTGGAAAATACGAAGGTTCGCTGAAAGACGATTGTAGTGAGTCGCGTTTTGAGTAAAGGCTTCAGCGGTCAGTTCCTTAATTCTAGATCGAATCTCCCCGATCTCATCCAGATAATGCAAGCATCGGAGTAAAGAGTAGGACGTACTATAAGTGGTCATGAGTAAAGGCCCATGCCCCAAAAGAGACATAATAGGGAGAAGAACCTAAAGCTTGATGTACAGACCATCGAAGAGCACAAGCAATTTCGCTAAGATGCACGTCCCACCGAGTATGGTATTCGGTCTGGTACGTACGTAGTCCAGCGATGACGCTTCTGCTCACTCGCTCAGATGTGTTAGCATGTGAGGACTATGAAACTGTTAAGGTATGGTGAAATTTTCAAACAATTATGACTTAAACTGAGTCCTATTGTCTGAGACAATTGTTTCGGGACAACCAAAAACGTGGAAGTCTTTGCTTTCTAACATTTTACAAATAGGCCCGGCGTTGAATGTAAAGGAAAAGGAAACGAGAACTTATTGAGGTGGTCTAAGTCAAAATTGCTATGTGACCAGACTTCAATTCAATTCAATGTATTCAATATATAATCGTTGACCAAGCCTTTCAGATTTAATGGACGTTGGAGTGGCCATCAGAGTCCCCCATGTGCAAAGGAGGATCATGTCCTGGCCAATCAACTTGGTCGTCAACTTTTCGGGGATTTACAGTTTTCAAGTTTTACCATCCGGTGTATTATCATTATGGGAGAAATTAAGATTTTTAAATACAAGTCCATCGGACGTGAGTAAATCGAGGAGTGAACCATTGGAATCAGTGATTATATCTTCACTAACGTAAGATAATTTTAAGCTTTTAAAAGCAGGAGATTTTATATCAAAATTAAAAATATAAGTTGTCCTTGGTAACATTTCATTATATACTGCAGCATTAGTTTGTTTAACCCGACTAACACAGTCGGTGGAGAGTGAGAATTCTTATCTCGGGGTTTGGGTTCGAGTTCTACTTTCATTTCGTGTTTTATGATTCTTAGGACGAATGTAGTTAGCCAGACCTGTGCTCATTTCGTCCTGTACTCTAATGAGCAAAATGTTCTCTGTGCCAACCGTAATTCAAGTTTCCGTCTTCATCGATAAGTTCAGATCGACACTCTGCGGTTCGTAGAGAAATTTTGACAATGACAATTTTAAATTTTTCTTTTTCATCGCTTTATTCTTGGATAAATTGCGGCACCTAATCCACTTACCTCGTCTGTTAGTTGGCCAAGTTCCTTGAACTTGGCCAACTTACTATTGATCATCTAAATATGGTTTCTAGTACAATAACTTTGTTTCCTTGTTTGAACCTCCATTCATTAATACAATATTCTGTTGTATAATGTAATAATTATTTTCTTAAAATATTTGAGAACGAATTCGTCGAGAAAACGATTGAATGCATTGAATTCAATAGTTTGGTCACTCGATTAAGATAATCGTTCTAAAACAAATAGGTCTACAACGAAAAAATTGGAGAGTAATGGTTTTGATAATTCTGAAGGCCTTGTTGGTCCATTGTACTGGGCACATGATCGAAGGACAATTTGGATTTCTGTAATTAGTCAATGATGAATTCCAACGGTTATATGCCGCTCGGTTAATCTGAATCAAACGAAGTCTCATGTTGTTTAAATTCACCACTTGCCTATGCGTTACATTACTCCAAATACGTTTTGGAACATGTTCACTAAATTTTTGCTTTATCAATTTTATCAATTCAATTGTCTAATCGACGCCGACATGTCCAACGTCATCATGACATGTTTTTATTACATTGCCGAGAATCCCATATGGAACCATAAACAAAATATCATCCTCTGATTTTCTATATAATCTAATCTATCTAATCTGTTACGCGTTTCAAATTTGATGTCCTTTTTCAAAATTTGCATTAATTTTCATAATTTCAGAGTCACATGTTTGCGCTATATAAGGATTTTGTTCAAACGTATTTTTCTCTAGCATTAAAACTAAATACTCTATGGATCAATATGATTCATGTTTCTGTTCGGGCGGACATATTCTTCTTTGAGTCAAAATGTTAAAACTGCACGTCTCACCTGATTAGCTTTGAGTTAACCTCCTCCTTTACGAGTAATCTTTTGATTCTTTTTCACTCGTTCATTTATTAAAGAAAAATATAAGATTAAACCGTAAATCAGGTTTCTTTGTAACAGAATTCTTGTAACAGAAGAATTTTGGTAAACTTTTGAAATTTTTGAAACTCCCACAACATTTAGCTGCGACCTATTAATCTCTGCAAAAATGCATAATTTTTGATTAGTATTAATATTATTAGTTACTGTGGCTTTTTAAAAATTTACCTTAATAAACTAAATGCCGTACAGGTTCTGAGCATCCTGAGCCAATAGGTTCCGTTTTATTGCAGTTGTAACACTTGAAGGTATTCGAGTGTTGATTTTGTTTAACAGCAGCACTTCAGCTTCAAGCTTTGTTTCCCATTTTAAGTCATACTCATTTATATTTGTTATAACTCCAAACACTCACTTTACTTTTAAACCCAACGCATCATCCAATTCCTCTTTCGTGTAATCCAATAATTCCCAAATTCGATAAACGATTTATTTTACAACAATATCCTAACTTAGTCTTAAATCGTTAACAAATCAGAATTGAAACACAAAAATTATTTTAATAAAATGTATTTATTTTTTTTTTAATTATACACGTGTCAAACTCTTAATAATAGAATAAACAAAAAATCGATATTAATTACTGGTTTAAAAAATCCGGCCCGAAGGACCATTTTATATCTGTATTAATTTCTATAACTAGAGTTATCCAAAACTAGAAATTTTACTCATATTACAAAATCTTAAACTAAAAACAAATAATATTTACAACATTATAGTACAATTTATTTTGGTTTAATATTTTAATAGCTTTTCATACATATGATATAAATATATATCCACCTTGGTTATGACTTGGTATTAAAATGTCATCAATGTACGTGTAAACAAAATTTAAAGCGTTCGTCACGTGATTCGTAAATATTTCTAAGATTCGGCCCGCATTTTTAAACCAATCCAGAAGATGCATACTAAAATTTTGGATGGGCGGTGTAGGATATCTATCCGCGTCCACATTAGATTTTTTATAGTTACAGCACAGTCGGCAATCGTTGTTTTCTCCTTTTGCACCTTACAAACAGGTGTAGATGATGGTTGGCATATGCCAGGTTCGATCATGTGTTGTTGAACGAAAAAAAATCAACAAAGCAAAAGAAAACGTCTGATGTTAATTTCTAATATTATAAAACAGGCTCCAAAGGACCAATTTTAAACTTGAATATTTTTAGCATAAATTTAATTATTTCTGCACAATTTTATCACGAATGCAATTTTTTAAACAATAAATGCGATCAGTTGAATGGTTTAATAAAAGTTTTACTTAGTTTTAACAGTTGTGTCATTTTTAAAGTCTCATGCACGCGCATCAACCGTTCCATTTCTAGATGACAATTTTCGATTATATTTATGTCATCTTCTCCAGTTTTTGACAGAAGACCACAAGATATTATCTTCACTTTTAAAGCAACGGATGGACAAAGTCAAGATTCTCTTGATGAGTTCAACTTTTGAATAAATATAATTTGTTAAGGAATTATGATCCATATATATCGTAAATTTAAGTGATTCGATGAAATAACGGAAATTTTTCCTACATTCCTATAAGTTCTTGTCGAGCTATTGCTAATGCTGTCTTTAGGGATGAAATGTCTCAATAAATCAAGACTTGCTGCACACTAAATAAATATTTGAATGCCTTGATTTTGATGTCAAAACTGAGTAGCCTTTCAACTAATTGATATAAATGACCTTTATACACATCTTCGTTATGACTTATCTCTAAAAAGTCATCAATTTACGGGGTAACAAAATTATGTGCGATATATGACATCTATCCGGACCGGACCCCAATCAATTTTTTGTAGTGACGGCAAGGTCATCAAACGTTTTATCTCTCTCACCATACAAAGCAGTGAAGATGACGGTTGTCAAACATATATCAAGTACGATTTAGTGTTTGAACTAAAAAAACAAAGCAAAATAAATTTCGGTGTTAGTTTCTGCCATGCTAAATCCGGCTCGAAGGACCATTTTTAAGGTTTAATATTTTTAAACACAAATTTAATTATTTTTTTTTTTTTTTTTTTTTTTTTTTTTTCCTTTATCTCCATTTAGGAGCATAGGGCGTCTACTAGACTGGACCATCTAACTCTGTTGGGGGCAATCGCTTTCAGTTCACCCCAAGTCTTGCCAATTTGTTTTGCTTCAGCTAGCACCGTTTTCTTCCATGTCATGGGTGGTCTTCCAACTCTCCTTTTACCTTGTGGATTCCACTCTAGGGACATCCTTGTTATATCTTCGACTGATTTTCTCAGTGTATGTCCTATCCATCTCCATTTTCTTTGTTTTATCTCGGTCTCAATGTCTAACTGCTCTGTCTGCCGTAGAAGTTCCTGGTTACTGATGGTGTTTGGCCAGAAGCATTTGATCAGTCTTCTCAGGCATTTGTTCACAAACACCTGTAGTTTATTTGTGATCTTTCTTGTTTGTTTCCACGTTTCACACCCATACAGCAGTACTGACTTGACACATGCATTGAACATTCGTAGTTTGGTCTTTCTTGACAGGACGGATGCATTCCAGATCTTGTGAAGCATGTTGAACGTATTTCTGGCTTTGTTAATACGCTGACTGATATCTTCTTCAGTCCCGCCTGTTTTTGCTACAGTACAACCAAGGTACACAAATTTGTCAACTTCGTCCACTTGTGTATTGTTGATGGTAATTGGTGTTATCGTTTTGGTGTTCAATCTCATAGCCTTTGTTTTTCTGATATTAATGTTGAGACCGACTTCATGTGCAAGGGTTGATAGCTTCTGTATTTTCTGCTGCATGTCCGTATGTGTGTGTGTAAGTAGACAGATGTCATCTGCGTAGTCTAGATCATTGAGCCGTCTTGTTGTATTCCATTGGATTCCATTTGGACTTGCATCATCGAGCTTTCTCATGATACTATCTAGTACTATTAGGAATAGTAGCGGGGATAGTACACAGCCTTGTCTCACTCCTCGGTGGTTGTAGTATTCATCACTTTGCTGTCCTTTGTATTGTATTCTGTTTGCAGCATCCCGATACATTTCTTTGATTAGATCAACTATTTTCTTCGGGATGCCCATTTCACAAAGTGTCTTCCATATCGCGCTTCTGTTGATTGAGTCGAAGGCGCGTTCGAAGTCCACGAAGAGGAGATACAATGGTGAATTCCATTCATTTGATTGCTCAATGATGATACGGATTGTGTTGATATGATCGGTACAGCTTCTTCCTGGTCTAAAGCCGGCTTGTTCATTTCTTAGTTTCATGTTAATTGATGGAGATATTCTTTCGAGAATGATCATCGCTAGTATTTTCATTATTGTGTTGAGCAGAGATATACCTCTCCAATTTTTGCATTCTCTTAGATCACCTTTCTTTGGGATTGTTATGGTTAAACCTTCTTTCCATTTGGTTGGCATTTTACCTTCGTTCCATACATCAGCTAATAGTGGTGTTAGAACTTCTGCTGTTGTGTTTACATCTGCTTTGAGTAATTCTGCTGATATATTATCTGTACCAGCAGATTTGTTGTTCTTGAGTTTCTGTATGGCATCTCTAACTTCCCGTTCCGTTGGTGGATGGGTGCTGATAGTTTCGTTATAGTTGTCATCCGGAGACTGCAAGTTATTTTCTTGTTGGTGGCAGTTGTCTTCGAAGTATTCTTTCCATCTATTTAGCTGTTGTTCGTGTGTTGTGAGGGTTTGACCAGATTCATCCTTTATTGGTGGAGTGTTTGTATATTTGTTGGTGACCTTTCTCACGCATTTGTGTAGTGTGCGCATATTTCTATTAGCTGCTGCTGTTTCTGCAGTCTTGAGAATGCTTTCCGTATATCTTCTGCGATCATTCCTTGCCATCTTTTTAACTTGTTTTGCTGTAGTTTCATATTTGTTGCGGATCTCGGTTGTGTTCTGGTGACACAACTGCAACTTGAGCTGTCGACGCTCTTCAATTTTCTTCCATGTATCATCGCTAATCCATGGTTTCCGTGATTTGTCTTGGTATCCAAGCACATCTGTAGCAGTTTTGACGTAAGCTTCTTTAACTTGTTCCCATTTTTTATCAATACTGGTGGTTTCGTTGTTTGGTAGATTGAGCTGGAGCGACTCTTTGAAGATGTTATTTGTATTTTTGTCGCTCAATCTGTTGATGTTGAATTTCCTCTGACATGGCTTGTTGTGTTTTACAGGGGCTGGTTTAATTTTGAATGTTGCAATTACCAGTTGGTGGTCGCTGTGTGTGTCTGCTCCTCGCTTTGCTCTGACGTCTTGTAGAGAGGATAGAAACTTCTTATTCACCAGTACATGATCAATTTGATTCTTGGTTCTTCCATTTGGTGATGTCCAAGTGTATTTGTGTATGTTCTTGTGTGGGAACTTGCTGCCTCCTATGAATAGTTGATTTGTGACACAACAATCGATGAGCCTGTCTCCATTATTGTTACGTGTTGATTCTAGTGCATGTTTACCCATGACTGATTCCATTCCGGTGTTGTCGGTTCCAATTTTGGCATTGAAATCACCTTGTATTATTTTGATGTCATTTCGGTGTGCACTAGCCAGCGTTGCTTGGAGCTGTTCGTAGAATTCATCTTTTGTCGCATCATCAGCTTCTTCGGTAGGTGCATAGCACTGTATGATCGTTGTATTTCTAATTTTCGATTGGAATCTTGCTGTTATTATTCTGCTACTGATTGGTTTCCATTCGAGAAGTGCTTTCTTTGCGTTAGGTGTTGTTAGTATTGCTACGCCTTGTTCATGTGTGTTGGATTTACCAGAGAACATCATGTAATTTCCTGCAGTTGTTGTTAACTCTCCACTGTTTTTCCATCTTACTTCACTGAGTCCTAGTATCTCGATGTTATATTCTTTCATTACTCTCTCAACTTGTGCTAACCGCGATGTTTCTATCAGAGTTCTGACATTCCAGTTTCCTACTCGTGTCCGGGTACGATAGCTAAGGGTCGATGTTTGATTATTCCGGTTTGTTTTACTTTGTTTCTTTCTAGTATTCGTTTCTTTAATCAATTGAATTTCGGATTCACCTTTCGGATTAACGGGTGATTGGGCCATCGAATCCTAGCCAGTTTCCAGGGCTGCTGGATAAGGTACACTGGCATACCGTGGGCGAGATATTCTTGCTTCAATGTGATTCAATCATGTTTCCATATTTTTTCTGGTGAAGTTCCCAAGCGGTCACCCGTTTCAGTTCGCACCCTTCATTTAATTATACCTACACAAATTTATTGCGAACACAATTTTTATAAAAATACGAGTTGAATGGTTTTAGAAAAGTTTTCACAGTTGAGTTAGCAATGTAGGTTTTTATATTTCCTAATTTCAAGAAAGTGTTGCGTTTGTATTTTGTAACAAAATGGACATTAAAATTTAATATTTGTCGGGATGGTTGCACAGCATTGTCGTATTCCTTGAACGAATTCGTTTTGATTGACATCTCCATTGATCCATTAGACGTCTCGTCTATCAAGAAATCGCATAACAGACGTAAGTCTTTCGGTATGCACTATTCTATTAACGTTCGAACAGCAATAGCAATCATATCCAAAACTGGATATGTCACAGGATACGAAATAATTTTACCCATCATAGTGAAAACGTACACAAAGTTGTCGGATAATGGCAATAAGGGATGAGCGTGTGTGTCCAATGCACGATTTATTTGTCATAACTTTTAATAATCTTGGACCAAAAATAATGGACTAAAAAGTTTAAAGTGTCCTTGTTAATGAATTATGGTCCGTGTATATCGTAAATTCGAAGATATGACGAAAATCTTTGAACGTGAGACCCATTGCTTCAACTTCTCTGTCAAACGACTACGACTTTAAAATGTCATCAGTGTACGAGTATACAAGATCCTAACCGTTCATCACGTGATTCATCACGTTCACGTCATCAATTCGTTTCTTAAATCAAATAACTTACGGATAATCTCGTAAAGTCCAAATGGTGTGAAAATATTTTATAATATTAAAGTCGGATACTAAAATTTTGAATGTGAGGTATAGACTATCTATCCGGGCGATGGCTGCATTCGTTGTCTTTAGTCACCAAACGGTCGCCAATCATTATTATCTCTCATTTGCACCATACGAAGTGGCATAGACGACGGTTGACCGTCAAGTTCCAAGTTCGATCATGTGTTGCAACTAAAAAAAACAAAGTAAAATAAACGTCGATGTTAGATTTGTGGCATGATAAATCCGGCTCGAAGGACCATTTTATAGCTGATAATTCTTATAACTTCCTAGTAATAAATTTGGGTTGGTGTATCAAAAATTAAAATTTATGTAGTAATTATCCAATATAATCGTTCAATAAACATCTCGTATAATAGTTTCAAATACTTATTTATCAGTTCTACCTCAAAATAATGTAAAAAAAAAAATTATATTTTTTAATTAATAAAACATTTTTTGTATTATATATTTTTATTTGTTCAATTTTTTTTTTCTAGTTCAGTTATTCTCACATTGTTTGTAATTTTTTTTTTATTTTAAAATAAATTTGATTTGTACAATATTTTAATAAAATATATTTGATTTAAAATTTTGTGTGTTTTTTTATTTTTACCATGTATTTACTGTTTCAAACGTCAACCACAGTTTTTTTTAATATTATTTTACTTTAACGACATTTTAACTTTTTAATTAATCAAATTCAAAATAATCCATAAATAAAAATAAATATTTTTAATAACGTTAATATTAACACGCGTTTTTTAAATAATAAACCAAACAGACATAAAATCAAAATAAAATTCACCTGTTTTCCCTACAACAAATAAAACCCTAACATAACAAATTAAAATATCCAAAAACAAACTACAAACAAAACAAATTATAGTGTTCCATTAAAATTAGTATATATAAATAAATAAATATATATTTCTTATAAAAAAAAATAATTAATTCAAATCTCATTACAAATAAATTAATTAATTAACAAAATCTGTTATTCGCTCTGAAAATAGCCGTTTAATATTTAAACTAATCTTATTTTCTTTTTAAAAATATATAAAAGATTAAGAAAAAAAAATGTTACTTGTTGGCATTCCCTTTTGACCTTTTTGTAGTTTATTATACTTGCAAAATAGTGGAAATCTTTTATTAAACAAAAACATAATATTATTGCTTTTAATTTCTTGCAAATAAACATTTTAAGATAAAAATTATTTTCAGTATAAAAGAATATTTAGACAAATTTTTAGCCGAATTTATGATTAGTCATTTAGTTTTTTCTTATCGATAAACAAAACAATAGATAAATTATAGTGAGGTTATTATGTGAGTTTTTGCAATAGTCAATAGTTAAAAAAAAAATCCCACAATAAAATATTTTAAATAATGGAATAGAATTAGTTTCGAGCTGTTTTAGTTCGCTAAATATAATATCTCATCGTAAATGTAAGTTTGGACAAATAACATCAGGAGTGAAGCATATTTTAAATATAAAATAATCTTTTAATTGATATTGTCAAAAAACAGATACAATCCTCTTTTCTATTCTAATTGCCATCAATAGCGCAAGCCTTTCTACGCTAACTGCACTTTCTACAAGAATTTTACAAGACCACTAGAACACATAAAGCATTTGATTTACAAATAACTGTTGTTCGATTTTAACTTCTATTCATAAACTCTGCTCCTAACTATATTCCATGTTTAAAAAAAACACAGCTTTTTTAGAAACAAGCCTATAATCTCTGAACTCTATCCTTACACATATTTCAATATAAGCAAGCTGCATTATTTTTATAACTAATATCTTCTTAAACAACTAAATAAAATTTAAAAAAAAAACAGCGCAGACCGCATTAAACAAAAAAAAGTTATATAAAAAATATTTTAAACAATTATATAATAATACAATTATTATCAAAAAAAATTAACTAAATTTTTTGATTTTACTCGAAACATAAACTTGGTTTATTTATTGACAACCAATAACTAATCCAAATTTATAAATTCAATTTTATATTCTTTTTTTATTAATATCGAATTATTAAATAATTAAAAACAAACGATAAATAAATTATTTTAGTTAAAACATTAAAAAAAAACAAAAATACAGATTTAAAATATTTTTTTAATTTTATCAAACAACAAAAAAAAAATTATATATAAATATAATTATAAAATTAAAATAAAATATTTTTAATTGTAACTATATAATACAAGTAAAAAAAAATAATAATTAAATAACAAAAATTTCAAAAAAAAAAATAATTAAATTTAATTATAAAATATTGAAAAAAAAAATAAATTTGATAGAAATTCTATTTTAATTTTCTTTTGTGTCTAAATTCAAGTATTTGTAGATTTTCTATAAAAAAAAATTTAAATGAAAAAGCATTTTGTACATAAATTTGACGAAATAAAAATAAATAATTCATTAAAAAAAATTATGGTTTTAATATGTTTATGAAAGTGAATAAATGTTTAGGATAAAATCAAAATCGAACAACTAAAATTTATATTGTTACGAAATAAAATGGGCGTATCATTTCTTAGAACCTTAAAGGTAAAATAACAAAACGTCCATAATTCACGATTGTCATTCTGAAAGAGTTATAACATAATTAGTTTATGCAGTACCCACCGTAACAATTGACGTGACCTACTTAGAAATTGTCAGTCAATTAAGTGAATTACTCTACATTTCTTTTTGTTTTAGAGAATAAATAATTTGTACTGTCTAAATTGGTATTTGATGCAAAAACTATCGACTGCCTTGTTAACGCCTGATGGCATTATGGACGAAAGCGTATCAACTCGCATTCACTAAGCTAAAAACCGAATTGGAAGACATACATTGACATCCTTTTAGTAGAAGCTTACATACGCAGTAATAAGGTATGCCACATTCGGTCAAGACCTACTCACAATTCTCCCATTTTCCCACTTCTCTCTTCCTGGCAAGATCGCCAAATAATACTTGTAATCTTCATCAAAATTGTGTGTTAAAGACATTGGTGGTGTTGCACTAATTGATTCGTTTAGTAAGGAGAATAATATCAACAGTTCTAAATGTCCGTTGTCATGTACAGTCCAACCTTCCTACAGTAGTACTTTGCGCAAGTCAAATGACTACTATATTCCAGCTGTTAAAAACCACTTAAGCGTAAGTGAAATGGGTTTCGTCAGAAATATATAAATGAATAAATAAAACACTTGTTTTTTTTTTTTTTTTTTTTTTAATAAAATGTGTTGTGTAATAGGGTTTAGAATATGTGTCACAACAACACATAAATACCTTTTAAGACCTAGGTCTAGACCTGGGTCCCACAACAACTGGCGTTCTAAGGTGTAGATTAACGCTTTTTTTAAACATCTGTGGGTTAAAGCCACCTGAGACTAAGTGTTCCGGCAAACTATTCCATTTGTACGCAGTTCGGACAAAGAAGTCTCTCTGCGATCTGCCAGTATGACAGCGCGGGATCTTTACCGTTTCACCGGTTGCGGCAGCCGATTGCCGAGTGGAACGGCGGTAAGAATAAGTTTGAGGCATGATGCCGCTGATTTCATCTGAGCACTGCTGATGACGATATTTGTAAAAAACAACGAGGTCAGCAACAGTGCGACGATGTTGTAGGGAATCAAGTTTTGATGTCAAAGTTCGATCACCCACAATTCGTATAGCTCGCTTTTGAACAGAGTCCAAGAGGGCCAAGATGGAAACAGAGGCAGCACCCAAACTTGACAGCAGTACTCCATACAGGGACGAATATAGGACTTATAAACATGGAGCAATTGGTATGGAGTGAAAAATTTTTTGCATCTATTTAGAAGGCCGAGTTTTTTAGACGC
Source organism: Diogma glabrata (assembly GCA_963693315.1). Taxonomy (NCBI): domain Eukaryota; kingdom Metazoa; phylum Arthropoda; class Insecta; order Diptera; family Cylindrotomidae; genus Diogma; species Diogma glabrata. The sequence continues at coordinate 254,137,283 of OY856188.1, read as the reverse complement.
GCTTTTTGCCATCGCCATTACATGATCGTTCCAGAGTAGGTCATTTGAAACTGTGACACCCAATAAACGAATGTTTTTACATTCACCTATTGGTTCATCACACATACTAAATAAAATATCTTTGGGGAACTCGGTCTTTAATCTGGAAACAATCAACAGCTGTGTTTTGGTAGAGTTGAAATTGACAAGGTTTTGGTCACCCCAGTCGGCGACTTTATTCAGGTCTTTGTTCACGTTTATGGCAGCGTCTCTCCGGGCAGGATTAATTCGTTCGTGCATTTTACCTTTTGAAGGAAGAGGCTCGAACGACTTATGCAGAGTACTATCATCTGCAAAACTATTTATTGGGTTGCTGGTGATTTTCAACAATTCGTTGATATAAATCAAAAATAGGGTTGGGGACAATACTGAGGCTTGGGGTACACCAGCGTTAATTAGTTTAGACTCAGAAGAAAATCCGTCTAAGGTTACCGAAATGTATCGGTTAGATAGAAAATTTTGAATCAGCTTCACAACATTGGGATGAAAACCGTACGACAAACAGTGATGTTCATAATACAGCAAATATTACTTCATTATATATCCCTCATAAGATGCCTACATATCAACCTTTTAAATAGTATGTATTGTTTACGCATTTAATAGAAGTAATTGAATTTATAAAGGTTTTCTTTTCCGTTAGTATTAAAATTAATTCGTTGTATGGTGTCAATATGTTTAAAATATTTACGTTCACAAGCTGAACAACTGTTATGTCGTCAATACACGTAAATTCATATTTAAAGTTTAAATTTAAAGAAAAACCATTCAGCAGAAAAATAAATTTCCCTAATACATAAAAAAAACCTAAAAAACCGAACAACACAAAAACGAAAAAGACAAAGAAACAACTTCACCTCTGGTAACTTTTCCTTTTTTTTTTTAGACATCATTATTATGATGATGGTAAAAATGAAAAAGGTATAATTTATTCAGTTCTTCACTTCAAATGTGAAAACATTGTATTTTAAATTAAGAAAAAAATAGTACTTTGTGTATCTAGTTGCACAAATTTGATTTTTTGATTTTTCCGCACGCGTCATAATTTTACCCGAGGCGAAGCCGAGTTGGACAAAGTACGACAAGTGCGGAAGAAATCAATTTGTGCAACGAGTTGCACACAACGTTTTTTGCAATTCCGAAAACACAATTAAACAAAATTATTCTGCAAGCAAACTTTTAACAATCAACATTCATATTAAAATATAAGTAAACATTTCTATTATCAACTTAGCATTGAGACAATTTTCTATGAAACAGTGTGGAAAAATAAAACAATGCGGAAAAATAAAACAGAGCTTAGAAAAAAACCACTTTTTGATATTGTTGACAATATCGAAATACGTTGAATTGTGATTCGGAATTGCAAAAAAATATATTCCATGTTTAACTCTGAACATTAAAACATTGTTATTTTTCAATTTCAAAAATTAAATTAAAATAAATATACTGTGAATTATAGTTTTTATAGCCAAAAAGGTTCCAGTTTTTAACTATCAGTCTTAAAACATTGTTTTTTTTTCAATAAAATAACTCTCTCGCAAACAAAAAAAAGGAAATAACAATCCATGCTCAATTCATATCCAATCCATATCCAATCCATATCCAATCCATATCCAATCCATATCCAATCCATATCCAATCCATATCCTTTTTTTTTTTTTTTTTTTAAATAAAATGTGTTGTGTAATAGGGTTTAGAATATGTGTCACAACAACACATAAATACCTTTTAAGACCTAGGTCTAGACCTGGGTCCCACAACAACTGGCGTTCTGAGGTGTAGATTAACGCTTTTTTTAAACATCTGTGGGTTGAAGTCACCTGAGACTAAGTGTTCCGGCAAACTATTCCATTTGTACGCAGTTCGGACAAAGAAGTCTCTCTGCGATCTGCCAGTATGACAGCGCGGGATCTTTACCGTTTCACTGGTTGCGGCAGCCGATTGCCGAGTGGAACGGGGGTAAGAATAAGTTTGAGGCATGATGCCGCTGATTTCATCTGAGCACTGCTGATGACGATATTTGTAAAAAACAACGAAGTCAGCAACAGTGCGACGATGTTGTAGGGAATCAAGTTTTGATGTCAAAGTTCGATCACCTACAATTCGTATAGCTCGTTTTTGAACAGAGTCCAAGAGGGCCAAGATGGAAACAGAGGCAGCACCCAAACTTGACAGCAGTACTCCATACAGGGACGAATATAGGACTTATAAACATGGAGCAATTGGTATGGAGTGAAAAATTTTTTGCATCTATTTAGGAGGCCGAGTTTTTTAGACGCGCTTTTTGCCATCGCCATTACATGATCGTTCCAGAGTAGGTCTTTTGAAACTGTGACACCCAATAAACGAATATTTTTACATTCACCTATTGGTTCATCACACATACTAAATAAAATATCTTTGGGGAACTCGGTCTTTAATCTGGAAACAATCAACAGCTGTGTTTTGGTGGAGTTGAAATTGACAAGGTTTTGGTCACCCCAGTCGGCGACTTTATTCAGGTCTTTGTTCACGTTTATGGCAGCGTCTCTCCGGGCAGGATTAATTCGTTCGTGCATTTTACCTTTTGAAGGAAGGGGCTCGAACGACTTGTGCAGAGTACTATCATCTGCAAAACTATTTATTGGGTTGCTGGTGATTTTCAACAATTCGTTGATATAAATCAAAAATAGGGTTGGGGACAATACTGAGCCTTGGGGTACACCAGCGTTAATTAGTTTAGACTCAGAAGAAAATCCGTCTAAGGTTACCGAAATGTATCGGTCGGATAGAAAATTTTGAATCAGCTTCAAAACATTGAGATGAAAACCGTACGCAACGAGCTTGTTGATTAAGTTGGCATGCCAGACTCGATCGAATGCCTTGGAGATGTCTAAAGCGATAACGTATGTTTCACCACCTTTATCAAGTATGCTGTTCCAACAATGCGCTACATAGTTTAATAGATCGGTAGTTGATCTTTTGTTTCGAAAACCGTATTGGCTGTCGGATATTAAATGATTTTCTTCCAGAAATTTTGAAATATGTGTATTAATATAATGCTCATAGACTTTGGATAGGACCGATAGTAAAGCTATTGGCCTATAATTTGAGATATCGGATTTTGGTCCCTTTTTGGGGACGGGCTGGACATTTGCCAACTTCCAGCACGAGGGAAATATACCAGATTTGTAGGATTGGTAAAATATTTTAGTTAAAGTTGGTGCAAGTTCTTTGGAAAAGGGTTTTAAAATAATGGGTGGAATATTGTCCATTCCTGAGGCTTTGTTGATGTTTAACCCCTTTAAAAGTTTAGCGACTATTTTGGGTTTGAAGTGAAGTTATCCTATCCATATCCAATTATTATGTGAAGTGAAGTGAAGTTATCCTATCCATATCCAGTTATTTTGGGTTTGAAGTGAAGATATCCTATCCATATCCAATCCACATCCAATTTATATCCAATCCATATCTAACCCATATCCAATCCAATCCATATCCAATCCATATTCAATCCATATATAATCCATATCGAATCCATATCCAATCCATATCCAATTCATATCCAAACCCATATTCAACCCATATCAAATCAATATACAATCTATATTTAATACATATCCAATCCATATCCATGTCCATACGAAGTCCAATCCATATCCATATTTTTATTTTTATCCACATCTATATCCATCTCAACATCCATATCCATATCCATATTCATATCCACCTCCATATCCATATTTAAATCTATATCCAGCCCAAGTTAACAAAAATCATCTTAAAATTAGGAACAATAACATATTTATGATACCAATGTAAACTACTGTAGAGTTTTTAAAAGTGATATCACGTCTTTTTGATTAGTAGCCCGTATAATTGTTGTACGAGCAACAATCATATTTGCTCCAGCTTTAGCACACTCATTAATTGTTTCTGGTCCAACTCCTCCATCAACCTCTATATCTGATGTTGGGGTAATTTTCACGTGGCCACTCCACTTTTGGCATAATATCAGTCATAAATTTTTGACATCAAAACCGGGTTCAACGGTCATAATCAAAGTCATATCAGCTAAGGGAAAGTACCCTTTCATAAGCTCAACCGGAGTGCCTGGTTTTAAAGCTAAACCAACCTTCATTCCAGTTTCTTTAACTTTCCTTGAAACTTCTGCAACAATAGTTTGAACCGGTTCAACATGAAAAGTATATTGACCAACACCAGCATCGGCCATTGGTTCTATCCGCTGATCTGGGTCGATGCCATCATACGAGTTTCAAAGAAAGCATCCTTTATTTTATTTCGTAAACATTTAACTATCGGATGTCCAACAGTTAGGTTAGGAACAAAATGAACATCCACAACATCTAAATGGAAATAATTTGCACCATTCTTGAGGAGTTTTTCTGATTCTATATACAATTCTGATAAATCTGCGTTTAAAATTGAGGGTCTAATTTTTGCTTTCAAAGACATTTTTGGTTCGAGCTAGATTTGTTTAATGTTTTGACTATTTTCAATTTTGACATTAGTATTTTAGTGACATTAGGATGAGTCAGGGTTGAATTTATTGCAAAATGTATTTTCAACAAACTGATAGGCGTGCCTCCTGTATAACTTCCAAAATTTTTGAGATAAAATTAGATTTTTATAAATAAGTAAAAAAAATAATTTTTGAACTTTTCGTGAAAATTATAATTACTACAATAATTAATTAAAAATGTTTTCTCCTTTTTTATTTTCACCAACGAAAATTGTATTTAAATATTACAAAAATATCACTAGTTTTACGATATTCAAAAATACAAAATTATTTTGTATGCATTTCAAGAGAAACTATCTCCCATCTTCAGCAATGCAAAACAAAGTAAAGTTAAAAGAAAATCGAAAAATGACAAAATTTTTCAAGGAAAACTTAACGAAAATAGTAATACAAAATTTAAAAGAAAACTAAACTTAAAAATTATACAATTGAAAATAAATTGAAAGTAACAAAAGGAAGTGTAAAAACAAGATTTAAAGAATATAAAAGCCATATTAGATTTAACCGGCCAGAAAAATCATGCATTGCACATCATGCTTTGACAGAATGTCATTTGGGAGTTTCTTTGGAAAATGTTAAATTAATTAAAGAAGTTAATAAAGCTTCCTTTTTTTTACGGATGAATTTTTAATTTTTAACAATGGCCGATAAATATTATCACAATACCATAATTTTCACTCCACAAGAAAAATGTCTCGTTTTAGTATAAAAGATTGGATGACGAAGAAATTTATCGATTTATTACGATCTTTGTCTGCGGGTAGAAATTGATGTTTGCAAGAAGATCAAGGGAAGCAAAATTTGGTGATAGAAAACAATACGGTGTTTTTAACGACATACAAGGACGAAAGTCGTTTTCATCATTGAAGTCTGAAGTTTTTTTATATTTCTAATTTTTTATTCTATATATACATGAAATTAAATTTATATACCCAAATCTTATAGTCAATATGACTCATTAAACTCATAGAGATATTCTTCCTCGGCAAATGCCATTCCGCTATCTTGCTATTTATGTACATATTGTTATGAAGCTAATACTCTAATTTCATAACAGTTGTACAACTGTTGATCCGTTTTGTTTTTTTGTTCTTTTTATTGGGACTCGCCCTGCTTTCCTACCCGCATAAGATTTGCCTGGACCGAACTTCGATGATCATTTTCGTTTTACCCTTTACATATCATTTCCTATATGCAAATTGTCGTCATTGAATGTTGTAGAGTTGACATACAATAGTTGTGTAATATTATTTTAATGTGATTTTCTTTTTTCCAAATTGTATGCATGATTCCGCTATATTCATGTAGAATTCTAATATTTCGTCTCAATTTAATTTTCAAACTTTTCGATTATTAAGTTTTTTCCCGGTGTTTTCAATCTCCTTGCAAATTTCTTATGATGCTATAAATTAAACCTCTACTGTAAGTGATTTCACCACGGTGGTGAGATTTTGTTCATGAGGTTGATGTTTGTGGTTGGGGAAGTAAGTCAAACTGATCGAATTCGGTTTGTTTCCACGGCTATAAATAGTTCTACCGACGTGTAGATGGTCTCTTAGTCGATCATTTTTCATTGCAGACGATTAATTCATTGGTTGTTGGTTTGACGTCTAATATTTTTTGTTGAGCTGACGGGAGGCATAAACTGATTGTTGGTCAAGAATAAAAGATTTTTCCAGAGAGGCGATAGACAGGAAACATTGAATGGATCGATGGTAACCATACGTGCATGCCGGAAAACGAAGGTGAACCAAGGAAGAATAGTCCCATAACATCAATTGAATTGGTGAAAAGAGAAAAATAATATATGCTCTTAGATCAAAATTTCATTAACTGCATATAGATTAGATAAATGATACTAGACAAAATTCAGGGTTTTTTTTAAAGAAAAATTTATTAACTTCTATTAGCATAATGCCCATTGACTTGGTATGAATCAAAAAAATAATTTATGTTCATAGATCCAGCTTCGTTAACTGTATATATCAGATTAAGGTTATAAAACCAAAATTCTGTGTTCGTGCATGATAAAATTTACGAACTGTATGGCAAATAAATATTACCAAATCAAAATTCTGGGTTCTAAGGCAAAATTAATTCAGTGTGGGTCATATGACGTTAAACCGACGTACTTAGAAAAGATTGGTAAATGCTGGGATAAACCAAATATAATCTATAGGAAAGATTTGGTTTTCTTTTAATTCTTGTTGTCCCAGGTCGCAGCACGGCATGGTATTACGTTCAGAAAAGCCAAATTTTACGTTCAAGAAAAACAAAAAAACAAGGAAAACAAAATAAATAGTAATTGGGGATAATAGTTCCATTTAATTAAAATTGCACTTACGTGCGGTTTAAGCGGCAGAATGGTCAAATCGTTCCACTAGTATGAAATATAACATAGACGTGCGCCATTGAAATCACCACAACCGTGGGTGTGGTGTACAACCTTTTGGGATAATCGACTCCAGCTCTACAAAATTACCGAGACCGATTCATGTTCCCGTACGTTACACCTCTTTATGGAAGGAGGTTCCGTGCCAATACCGGAACCACCACTCATTTCTTGATATGAGCAATATATTACCGATGACCTGCTAATAGGAGCACCAGGAGGAATGGGACCGGACTAAACCATAGGGTGAGTGATCTATTGATTTTGTTGTATTTTTTTTTGGTATGATTGATTACGTATATGTGTGTACACACATACAACCGTGTGTATATTCCGAATTTTAATGCGCGAGTTTTTTAGGTAGATTTCATATAAAAATCTACCTATTGTAACGTGCTTCATCTCGGAATTTCGGAAAAATTTTGGTGCCAAACGACTATATATGATAAGCGGAGACGGAAAATCAAAATGAAAAAAAAATTTATATATATATATATATATATATATATAACGATATGAGGTATAACAGAATTATCCGGCACTCTCACGGTCGCACTTTTCGACCTACACCAAAAATATTATGTGTGTATATTACGGCAAACAATCTCTTGGACAAGTTCGCGAACTGGCCATATCGGGGTATCATTTAAGCGGCTAGAGCCTTAAAAGTCGAATAATCTAAGACGTTATAACTTCCGTTTGAATCATAATGGTTAAATAAAATTGATAAATATTGAATATTTAAACTATTTTTTATCATTTTTTGCAAAATGAAAACCTCAGCGCAAAAGGTTCCTGAAAAATCAGCTGTTTTAAAAATGTACTGAACTTTGTTGTCCTCGATATAGATGAAAATAACCAAGCTTACAAATGAAAACCTTCCAAAACATAAATACGTAGATAAATCTATCCAAAACTTAAAAAATAAATTGTTTAAGTTCAGAGGTTGAGACCCTGGGTCGGTTAAAACAAAAACAAACGCAAACGTCCATGTCTTCATCATTTTTGAGTTTCTTTTGCTTAAACTCATATTTTCTTTTAGATTAACTTTTCAACTATAATCTCAGAAATTTTCAGCTTTCTATCCCTAGAGGCTCCAATTTTATAAGCTTAAACAAAAAACCTTTTACATATCTTACAAAGCCTAATATATGTGAAAATTAAAAAAATGAAAATTTATATAAAATTAATATTGAATTTTGTTTTAGTTTTGTTGACATTTACTTGCAAATACTATTCGAACAAATTGATAGATCTTTGTGCGATAGGCGTTCAAAAGGATCTATATATGAAAAACATTTTAGGGAGCTATTATATAATTTACCAACCGAATAATTAGTTAGTGTTAATTAAACAGTAAAATTAAGCATGTAAATTCCTATAAAAATAACAGATATGTATAAACTTTAATAAAACATGTGTTAATATCACACAGCGTTTAAAAAAATTCATATTTAATAACATAAAACCATAATGATCACCCCCAAATCTAATTAACCAAATTTTTGTTCTTCATGGTTATTTAGATATTGTATATATAAAAGAAAAATTTGCGAAGATTGCATTTGTATGCAATTTTTCAATTTATTTGTATTGTTTTTATTTTAAATTTTTGTTTTGTATTCAAATTGCATATAGAACCAATTACATATGTTATTAGAAATTTTGTTTTGTTTTACGTAGATTTCATATATTAGGTAGATTTCATATATGCCAAACGACTATATATGTAAAGAACCTTTAAAACAAAAACAAAAAAAAAATTATAATTACTATTATGAAGTATAACGGAATTTAGCGGCACTCTCACGGTCGCATTTTTCGACCTAGACCAAAATGTTTTTCTGAGCGTATTGCGGCAAACAATTTCTTGGATAAGTTCGACAACTGGCCATATCCGGGTACAGGTTAAGAGTCTAGAGCCTTGAAACTGTCAAAAACAAAGCGTTATAACGGCCCTTTGGGGCAAATTATGTAAAAAAATTTATAAATATTAATTATTTGAACATATTTCTATCATTTTTTAAAAAGCCAGATATCTGCAATAAAAGGTTCTTTAGCTATCTGCAATAAACTGTGTGAAGTACAACGGCATTTTGCGGCACTTTCACGGTCGCATTTTTTCACTTACGCTAAAAATATTTTCTGGGTATGTTGCGGCAAACAGTTTCCTGAATATGCTTGACAATTGGCCATATCGGGGTACAGGTTAAGTGCTTAGAGCCCAAAATATGTATAAAATAATGTTTATTTTTAAAGTTTGTAATACTTCTGTTTTTAATTAGTGTTTTTTAAAAAGTAATCTGATAAATCCGATTCTAATTGCACACATAACTGTCTGATCCCGAAATCTACCTATTTCTAGCGGATATACCTGCCGCTCGGACTTTTTTTGTTGTTTTGTTATTTGTAGAAAACTTGCCATATTTATTACTACGTTTCTTATTAGAAATTTATATATGAAATGTAACTTATTAATACCATAATCGAATAACTAATTCAATCACTATCTGGAACTTTTCACCAATAGTAAAGCAATTTATAATTCGTTACAATTTTGCCCATGGGATTATATATATGAATTCAAATTATTAAAATAATACTCGAATAAATAATTTCATCAATTGCAGGAACTGGTCAAATTAACCTACTGAATTATTTTACTTCAAAGTGGAAGTGTAGAATTAACCTTTTTTTGGAAATGTTAGACGTAGGGTCATGGATGTAGGTATGAGTGGTTGTGTGCCTGTGTCTGAGAGCGCGTGCGTGTGTGTATGTAAGTGGGAGTGCGCAAGTGTATGAGGGGTGAAAGTAGACCACTGGTGTGATGAAGTTAGGGGTTGGACGTGCTGATCGCGGTTCTTTCGCAAAAAGGGGTCGCCAGAGTCTCATTATTTCACTTGTTTTTCTTTTCCATTTCCGTATGTTTCATGTATTTCGCGTACAATGACAGTTATTTGTGCTGAAGTAGCAAGAATTATACCTCGAATCCAATGCTGAAGCTAATCGATAAGGCTTTATAAACCTCATAGGATACGCGACCTGCTATGCCTATTCGTTGATTCGTCAACGAAGAAAGCGCTTCATTACAATATATATTTATATTTATACCCTTGGCATAACGGTGTCATTAGACCCCGTTATATATTGTAACGAAGGATATTTCGCAACATACCAATTCATTGTAAAATTTTTTACTTTTCTTTTTTACTTTCCTCCGTCACAAGGTGCCCGATTCCAGATGTAAATCCACAAATTTTGTGTCTCATGACATTATATCCAACCTCTCAAAACCATTTATCCAAGTTTCAGTTTTGCTAATAATTCGAAATATTCATAATTAAATTACAACCGTTCCCATGTTTCGTTTTGCCAATTTTGCAAAACATGTTTATTCACTTAAATTCTAACGGTTCCCATGCTTCGTTTTTGTAATCAGTGCAAAAACGTTTTCAAAAATTATCTAATTTCTGTCTTTTCTACATTAAAACTGAAACCGAGTTATAATAATTTAATTTAATTCTCGAAATATGATAAAGTCTTTTTTTTTATTGTGAGAAATTTTTAACTATTTTCACAGTTTAGTGGATTCGGAGAAACATTTTTTTTTGATATCTTGAATGCATTTCTTTTAAGCATTTTAACAAAAAGCTCAGATAACACCGAGGTGTAAATTGGAGGAAAACAGATTTTGGTGGGGACTCGTGAAAGAAGTGTTGAGCAGTTGGGTCGTTCGATCTTGATCATTTGTGCTTCTCTTTTGGTTTTCTTTTGGTTGAGTGTTATTTTGTTTTTTTTTTTTTGGTTTTGAGTTGTTTTTTTTAGTAATAGTTGTGGATTCAAATCAGTGAATTGAGAAAAAAATTATTAGATCAATTAATTATTAGAAAGTATTATCACATTTCGATTTGATCAAACTTTGTTTTGTTAAAGTGAAATATATAGGGAATCAAATTAATTGAATCGTTAAAAATTATTATTTTATTTTTTAAATAAAATGTGTTGTGTAATAGGGTTTAGAATATGTGTCACAACAACACATAAATACCTTTTAAGACCTAGGTCTAGACCTGGGTCCCACAGCAACTGGCGTTCTAAGGTGTAGACTAGCGCTTTTTTTTAAACATCTGCGGGTTGAAGCCACCTGAGACTAAGTGTTCCGGCAAACTATTCCATTTGTACGCAGTTCGGACAAAGAAGTCTCTCTGCGATCTGCCAGTATGACAGCGCGGGATCTTTACCGTTTCACCGGTTGCGGCAGCCGATTACCGAGTGGAACGGGGGTAAGAATAAGTTTGAGGCATGATGCTACTGATTTCATCTGAGCACTGCTGATGACGATATTTGTAAAAAACAACGAGGTCAGCAACAGTGCGACGATGTTGTAGGAAATCAAGTTTCGATGTCAAAGTTCGATCACCCACAATTCGTATAGCCCGCTTTTGAACAGAGTCCAAGAGGGCCAAGATAAAAACAGAGGCAGCACCCCAAACTTGACAGTAGTACTCCATACAGGGACGAATATAGGACTTATAAACATGGAGCAATTGGTATGGAGTGAAAAATTATTATAAAAATTCCAAGTATCCAACGGCTTCTCCAGAGTTAGGTCCCGCACTTCCAGCAGTCTGTTTTGAGTCACTGTGATGTGATTTTGTAATTATATTTTTGCTACTCATTACTGATGATGATAGTCAACCTATCGAAACATGTCTAGCTAAATTTATTATTTTATAATTTTAAATTTATTTTACTTCATTGACGGAGATAATAGTTATTTATGCACCAAGGGCGTTATGTAGACTATAATGCCCGGAAGGCGAAAGCATCTAGCCCGAGGGCCTCCGGCCCAAGGGCTAGGTTTCGCCTGATGGGCATTATAGTCTAGTAACGTCCGTGGTGCATACAAGACTTTATTTTTCATCAATTTTAAAATTAAAATAGCTTATTTCCTACTTTTTTTTAACCATTTTGGCCATTTTTTAGTATTTAGTGTGCTTTGATCGGTTGCCATGCAATAGGTTTGACGGTTGTTTATTATAAACGTCATTTCATTTCTATGAACGAAAATATGGAAATTCCAGAAAATATTGTAAGAAATGCTGAAAAAGCTAAAGAAAACTTATTACCGGCAAAGTCTAAAGCACTGTATGATAAGGAGTATGAAAATTTTCTGCAATGGAAAGTAAAAAACCAAATTAACGTGGTTACTGAAACAATAATGATGGCTTACTTTCAGGAATTGGTATGTAATCTTTTTGCTCATTGATAATAACAGTTTTTAATTATTTTTACTGTATTTTAGTCTGAAAAATATACCCCAAATAGCCTTTGGACAAAATATTCCCAGGTGAAGTCTGAACTTATCGTGAAAGAAAACATTAATATTTCAACATATTGTCAATTAATAGCATTTTTAAAAGTTAAATCCAAGGGATATGTACCTAAAAAGTCAAAAGTTTTAGAAGGTGGACAAGTTTTAACTTTTATCAGAAAGGCGCCGAATGAGACCTTCCTGCTGCATAAAGTGGTACTTGTAATGGGAGTTTTTGGCGGCCTAAGACGGGATGAGATGGTAAAAATGACCATTGATGATATTGAAGATAAAGGACCTGTTATACTAATCAAAGTACCACAAACTAAAACTGTTACACCAAAAAGTTTTACTATAATCGAAGGAGACCAAACAGATTCCTTAAATTTGGTTAGACAGTACCTTGCATTGAGGCCAAAAGGAATTAAGGAACGCAGATTTTTTCTCACATACCGAAATGGTAAATGCATAGCCATGCCTGCGGGTAAAAATACACTAGGAAGTGTTCCTTCAATCATAGCAAAATTCCTAAATTTAGAAAACGCCAAGGAATATACAGGACATTGCCTACGTCGGACTTCGTCCACACTTCTTATCGAGGGTGGTGCTTCCTTTGAAACCCTCAAGCTACACGGAAAGTGGAAGAGTACTAGCGTAGCGGAGGGTTATATAGAGGAAAGCATCACCTCGGAAAACAGAATAGCAAAAATGATAGCTAGCTCTGTTACCGAAAAAGAAAATATGTTAATTAATGTTGAAATGGAGCAAAATTCCGCATGCACATCAGCAATCGAGTCGCAAAATTTCACAGTTGGTCCAGCTTCTTTCTCAGGAAAATTCAAAAATTGTGTATTTAACATAGGTAAACCAGAATAATAACAATAAATTGTCAGATAAATCTGGTGCACCAAGGCACATATCGTTAGTTCTATTAATGTTTCTAACTATTCTTCATGTTTGTAGATAAATTGTAGAAAATGTACAAAGCGATAAATTTTGTTCAATATTTTTTTTTATTTAAATTTTATAAAATTATTATTATTATGAAAATTTCCGGGCATTATGTACTTTAGCGCCCGCTAATATTCCCTAGGTTATTATGATACTGTTTATAGTAACCGTTTCTAAGGTATTATTAGTAAATAATTGACAGATGAAAAATAAATTTGTTTTTACATTTATTATAAGTTTTTCAAGTTTTTAAAATTTTTTAAGTTTATTTTAATGTTTTAAATAAATCAAATCTAAAAGAATAACCGCGTTATTAACAAGTTATTAGTAATGTGGGTTTTTCTTCCTCTTTGGTTTTTAAAATTGTAAACGCTCCTTCGAGACGTTCAACCCACCTTGACCATTTTGATTTGGTCCGATCGAAAGGTTCAATTGTACACGTACTTTGCATATTGTATTTATTGTATTTTAACTTGTGAATGTTAAATTGAATTGATTATTACTTGTAAATGTTTATTTTAATTACTATCAAACTTGTAATGTTTAATTAGTTGTATTTTTAAACTTGTAAATGTTTAATTTAAATTACTATTAAACTTGTATATATTTAATTAGTTGTATTTATTGAACACGTTTTATCAAAAAAAAATTTTTTCGAGCACATTGTATATTGTCATTTTGAACACATTTTTTTATATCACTTTTATTCCTCCATTCTCGTCGCCACTATTGTAATTGTTGTAATATATAATAATTCCTTTAGTGGCGATGAGAATGGAGGAATAAAAGTGATATAAAAAAATGTGTTCAAAATGACAATGTATTGAATGAAGGCAATTGATGAGATGGCTAGACCACAAAATAAAGACGAGATGAGAGCATTTGTAGGTTTAGTAAATTATTATGGAAGGTTTTTCAAAAACTTAAGTACAATTTCATACCCAATTAACAACCTATTGAAAGATAAAGTGAAGTTCGATTGGTCAAAGGAATGTGAAAATTCATTTAGTAGGGTAAAAGAAGAAAAGAAATCAAATAATTTTTTGGTACATTATAACACTAAATTACCATTAATACTAGCTGTTGACGCATCTCCGTATGGAGTAGGTGCCGTATTAAGCCATAGAATGGAGGACAACTCTGAAAGACCAATTCAATACGCATCACAAACATTAACCGAAACACAACAACGATACAGCCAAATAGATAAAGAGGCTTATGCTATTATTTTTGGCGTAAAAAGATTTTATCAATACATATATGGGAGAAAATTCACATTAATTACAGATAATAATTTCTCAAATTTTTTCACCATCCAAGGGTTTACCTACAATGTCAGCAACGAGAATGCAACATTACGCAACTTTCTTACAAACATTTGATTACGATATAAAATTCCGAAGTATAAAATTACAATAGTGGCGGTAGGAAGAAATAGTATGAGAAATGATGAAAAAATATAAGAAATAGTTGTGGATTCAAATCAGTGAATTGAGACAAAAATACATTTTGTCTGTTAAATATATTGGTTATAAGCGAAAATTGTGTTTTGGTTTTCTGAAGAGATTGTAAAGTATTCATGAGAATTATCAACAGATTCCAGGATTACAGTAGGTACCCTCGGAGCTGAAGCCAGAAGGAAAGTGGGTGAGTCTAACTTTGATTGTTTATGATTTTTTTTTGTGGGTCAGGCCTGAGATATTAGTTTGTTCTAGTGTGTTTTTTTTTGTTATGGTATAATCGAGGTTTTAACGTAAACCTCACGAATTACTGGGTTGTGGGGCCTTGATTCTATAATCATTGTGGAATTGGTCTCCCCATCAACCTAATGTAGTGTAAGGGTTTTTTTTTCTGTGATGGAGAACATGGTTCAACGGAAATGATGGTAAGTAGGAATATGGTAAGTAGGAATGGCCGTCTTAGTTTTTTTCTTAATTTTTATTTATCTTTCTGAACCGCTCATTACAAGGACTACCTGGTTGCCGGATAAGATCCACGACCCCAAATGTCTGAGCGATGTCGAGAGCGGTATCCGGATCCACAGCTAGGTGGACAAATCTATAGCTTTAGCATGTGCAATCTCTGCTTCCATCTGGAGGTCATAGTTTTCACTGCTAATCGTTACAATATAAAGGAAAAATCTTGGTAAATATCAGTTTTGTTGGATTTCAATAATCAACGTACGTAATTCTTTCAATCATTTTGTTTGTTGAACTCGTTGTAAAAGCCTTATTTTCACGTTACAAAAAATGTGTTACTATACTCCGTCACCAATGATCGACGAGGGAAAGGAAGAGTCCACCGAGGCTGAAGAGTAAGAAATTTTAATGGAACATCTCCTGATAGCGATAGAGCTATCAAAAGAGTTCCTTCAGAGTTACTTAGAAAATTTCGAAATTATAAACGACCATTTCGATGGATCATATGAAGAAATAAATGAATTCATAAATTTTTTTTCAGATCCAATAGTGTTTTTGCATTTAGTTTTATTTGTATCCAGTTGAAACAGAAATAAATTAAACATAATATGTAATTAATGCTTTTTTCATATTTACACAATTTTATCTAAAAATATAGCTTATTTCTGTTGATTAAATATAATCTTGTTCAAACATTTAACTTAAAATTTTCTTAGGTTTTAAGTGAAATCTTAGGTTTTAAGTGAAAAATATATATCAATATCATTTAAGAACTCAGAATAGTGATCCAATAAAAACTTAAAATAAAATACAAAACTAAATAAAAATAATAATGCTAAGGTTCATTGATAGATGGAGCAAAACAAAAAAAAGTTTGTTTTTATAAAACTAAAAAAATAATATTTTTTATATGTTCTGGAAAAAAACTTGACATTTATTATTGTCATTGTATTCAGAATTAAATGTATTTTTTTTCTTTTTGAATTTAAGAAATATGTAAGCTAATTATATTAATTTATAATGTTCATTAAATTAAAATTTGAAGTAAAAAATAAACAAAGTTTGAAATAATAAAAGAAAACAAAATAAAATACAGTCCATTTAATTAATCAGCGAAATCATTGGTCCTTCAAACGGATTCCAAATAATTAATGTGGTTTCATCAAATTAAAGTTATTGCCATCAAATTTAAAGTTATTTCAACAAACTATTTACCACGTTCAAATAATTAATATGGTTTCATCAAATTAAAGTTATTGCCATCAAATTTAAAGTTATTTCAACAAACTATTTACCACGTTCAAATAATTAATGTGGTTTCATCAAATTAAAGTTATTGCCATCAAATTTAAAGTTAGTTACGCTCTACAGCTTTACCAAGTACACCACTGTTCCCTTGTGGTAATTAAACCCACACTCAGAAAAATAAATCCTATTAACTAGTTGATTAGACAACTATTGATTTAACTAGACGAGAATTAATATTAAAATACTGTTACATCAACAATTTTATCTTAAATTTAATTATAAATTCAAAATGATTGTTCATAATAATTATTTAATAAGATATATTATTATTCCTCCAGTAAATCGTGTTACATTAATGGTACCGGCATTATTATTCATACATGAATGGGACGAAATTTGAATAATGTGACCATGTTATTTAATAACAGTTCCAATCCCATTACCTTCCTGTTGAAAGTATAATATTTCCTATTTATTTGTTTTTTACTTATAGGATTTCTATTTTAATTTAAAAGTATGTACATACTTTTTATAGAATACTCTCATACTGTATTTTTAATTCGAATCCTATTTAAAGTATCCCGTTATAATTTCTAATGAATTTTTGAATGTATAAAGTCAAAATAAAATGTTATCTCTTTTTTGCTTTATATTTTGGATAATGATCTATAATTTTGAAAGAGATAGTACTATTCTAAATATATAGATTTTTTTTGAACATCTCTAAAACATTTGAAACATTCTTCATACGACTGTGAACAAGATATCACATCATATGCATTTAATTTCAAAGTTTATTAAACCATAATTAAAATTAAATAAATAAATAAAGTGGTTTAAATAAATGGTGGTTTAAGTGGTGCAGGTTTATATAAATAAATAAAGTGGTTCTAAAACGTGTAAGTGAAAAAGTTATTAAATTGGATACAAGCTTTGTACAGGCTTTGTAAGTAAAATAGGATACAAGCTTTGTAAGTAAAAATTTATAATTTATATTGCCGCATGGTTTGTTTTTCTGTATATAGTGAAAAATGTTGCATGTGTATATAGATTTTCTTAGAATAACAGGTGTCAAGTTATTTTTCAAAAGGATTTCCATTTTATTTTAAAAGTAAAAACTATTTATATAATATTCTTGTCAAGATACAAATTCAAATCATATTTAAAAAGTTCCGTTATGATTTCTATAATGCATTTTTTTAATGTTAAGTCAAAATAAAATGCCATCTCTTTTTTTCTTTATATTTTACATTATGATTATTAATTTTGATAGAGAAAGGATTATTCAAAATATATAGATTTTGTTCAATCTCTAGATTCTAGAATAATTGAAACATTCCTTAAACGACTGTGAACAATTTATCACATTGCATTTAATTATTAAGTTGTTAATTGTAGTTAAATTTTAATAAATAACTATAAAAAGTGATTTAGTGAACTAGCTCTAAAACGTGTAAGTAGAAAACTATTAAAGTAGATACAAGATTTATGTAGAAGTGTAAAATTTATTACAAAAATTGCCGCATGGCTTGCTTTTCTGTGCATTGTTTTATTTTAGTAGAAAAATGTGATTGCATGTGTGTAGGCTTTTTTTAATTTATTAGTGTTAAATATTTAAATTTTAATTTCTGTTTATTTATTTATTGAATTATATAATATTGGCCGAATTTAATGTTCCAGTTTATAATATCAAAAATGGTTACGGTTGATAGGTTCTCTAATTTTTATTAACTGTACTGTTGAAGGCATAAGGTTTCCTCTTGATTTATCTGTTTTCTTGCATGATTTCAATTTTATTTTAGAAGCACATATTATTTTTATAACACTCACATCTTATATCGTAAATTCGAATCCTATTTTAAATATTCCGTTATGATTTCTAAAGCATTTTTGAATGTAAAATTAAAATATATCAGATATAAGATATGTAAATAATAAATTTCATTATTAATTTGTGAAGTAGCAATAATTAATTTAATAATTTCTTATTAGTAAAAAATGGATTCAATTAAAACAGGCAATTGTGATATGAGTAGTGATGCTATAGTACAAATGGAAAACTATAATAGCTTATGTCAAGATGAACTAAAATCACTTATTTGTGGGACTTTTGGATTTGACCATGCCATTTTCAATCGAGTAGTTGGTAAATTAATTTCATTTGTATAAATACTATTATTTAAGTTTTAAATTTAAACAAATATTTTATCATCTAAAGATTTCAGAACATGATTTGATGTATATATATAATACTATTTTAGTGAATTTATTTGATTTAAATATCTTGTTTGTTGCTCGTATTTTGTTAATTTCGATTATAATGCATCAATGGTCTATTTTATAGAGCATTAATACGCAAATTTATATAAAATAAAATTTACTTTATAGAGTGCGCATTGGATATAGAAATTCTATTAGTAATTATCGATGACGATATAAATGATTTGTTTCCAGTCAGTATGTTAGGGGTACGTGCCAAATTCAAATTCCATTTAAATATTTGGAGACGTAAAGTAAATTTGTTGGATTGTTTAATAACTTATTCAAATTTCTAAATTCATCTAAATATTTGTAGGCCGACACAATTTCTGTAAACACTTCATGCCGAGAGTGGATCGAAAAATGTTCATCAGCTGGAAGTTAGTCTGTATCTCAATCTTCATTTCTAGAAAGAAATTTACTTTTGATTTTAAATCAATCGCAAAAAGGCGCAAATATTTTAAATTTTTACAATAGCTTTCAGTATTTGGATGATATCCAAAAAGAAAACCTAACCAATATTGTTGTAGATAACTTCACGAATGCAAATAAAGTCATGACCATGCCGGATATTATAAACTGGACGAATGAAATTAAAAATATATTCCCAAATGAAAATATTGTAAGTTTCATATAGTATGTTTTTGTATTGTATTTACTTATTTTAATATATAGTCGAAATTTCATTATTGAATCAAAATTTCTATACTATAATATAGAAAAATTTTTGATTTAATGTTTTCAAATCATTAATATTTAATAATCAAAAATATATTTTACATAATTAAAATACAGGAATATTACTATAAAAAACGAGGACACTGCTTAAACCCAATAGGAAAATTACACGATAAAGCCACGAACGCCAGAGTTAAGTTAAGAAAACGAGCAAAAAATATCCCTAATATTAGTTCACAAACAGGTATGCATATCAAAACTAATAAATGTTTGAGTTGCTGTTTAAAAATAATCTTTAAATTTCAGTGGCACCAAATACAAGTCATATCGATCCTATTTCAAATGTAATAACTGAGGAAACAATTATATGGTTAACACATAACAACGAACCCTGGTCGGAGGTGGAAAAAAAGTGGGTAGAAGTTTGTAATGGATAGTCTGGCATAATGTCAGAACGCAGTGTATTACAGTCGCAGTTTCCTTAGCTGTTGTTTCTTATATTAATCTGTACCACTTGTAATAGATTCTCATCCCTTCGTCATCCATAGTCATATTTCATGTAGTTTCCTTCACCCATAGTTTCCTTATGTTTCTCAGAATCTACTAAATCTGCAATGGCCGGAAAAACGTATGGGAGAAAGAAAATCACACTAATTACCCTGATTTATTTATTCATTGATATAATATAATATTGGTTAATTTGAATTAATTGATAATTTTCTTTAATCATCATCCGTATGACCGCTAAACTTTAATCAGAATTCAATCTTACCACACACTAAAAGCGACGCGCGCTGTGTTTCTATTCGTTTATTTTCAATATACTGCTAAAGTTTGAATTCTCTAGACATCAACCGTAATTAAACAATTTTTTTTTAAACCCTAAATATTTTTCCATTCATCCACATTCAACGATTTAATATCTCGTTTTTGTTAAACATTCTATTGTCTTAATTTCTTTCAAAATAATTTTTCCGTTTCATTATATTACTACTTTGGATTGTAGTTTTGTAATGTCTAAACAACATAACATCGAACGAACTTGATTTTGGTTCATTTTGGATTCAATGGTAAATGTTATTGATGTGTCGGAAATATTTTGTACCTCAACCTTATCTTTGGGCAATAGTATCAAATAACGAACGGTTTTTTTTTTTAGCTATGAAAAATTCCCATCAATTGAAAACTCAATGGAAATTATATCACATCCAAAACACCGCATTCGAGTTTTTTCGAGCAAAATTTTTGCTATATAATACGGCCCTGCACATCATTAAGCTCTCTTAGTTTAATCGCGATTCACACGAATACGCTCATTCTATTACTTTTGATTTTTGATGTTTGACGTCGATTAATATTATTACAATTATCCTATTGGATTTTGCTTTGACAGCTGGCAACAGGTGTTCAGATTTTTTATTAGAAAAGTAGTCATTTTTACGGTTGCCAAGGAAAATGTTTATTAACGTAATTATAGAAAACAAAAAGATAATAAAAAAAGAAAAGAAATTAAATGTAAAGTAACTCCATAAAAAAAGGAATTATCCGTGTATCAAAAAAAAATATATTTATTTGTTGTTTGTGATGTGTCTGTGTTATGTGTAACAGTATACAAAATCCGTGATATATTTCTCGGTGCGCATATGGTGAAATTTTGTTTGAAGATTCGCAAATCTAAGGTAACTTTATTTAATATCTAGTTAATTGCCCTTGGCATTTTAGTTTGCTTGAGAACGTTTTTTTTTATAAAGCAAACTTGCTCCAGTGAATTCGTGAAACTTTACGGTACATTTAATGAAGAAAAACTCCGGTTTTCGTGTCTAGTCATTTTTTTTTAACGGTATATACCAAAAGTTTACATTATCATTATTGTTAAGAGATGTACAGTTTTCGTTTTTCTTAAGTGTCGGCTGATTTTTCGAATGTATCGAACTAGATTAATTATCAATTTTGTTTGCTGTTTTGTTTTTTTTTGTTTATTGCTGTAAATCATAGTGTAAGAATCTATTAACATTAGATAGCTATTAGTAAAATGATTTGTTGATATACATACTTCATGATTAATTTTGTTCCTGTGAATAATTAATGAATACCTTTAATACTTACGATAGTCGATTGAACTGACCTTGATTCTAGGTTAATAAAAGTTTACGTAGGCATTTAATTAAGTTAAACTTTACCTATATGTGATTTAAATAATATAGTGTTATTATATGCGTCACTGTGACGATCTTGTAATTAAATAAATTATTGTATCAATCAACCGTGGTGTATCGACATTTTTTTTTCTTTGCTGGTTTTTATATCATCTTTGCCAAAGTCCATAACGGGATTTCATGCGATATTGACATTAGCACATCAAAGTTTATGACCAGTATGTTCTTCCGACTTGGATCATCATTGGCAACGTGTACAACCAAGTTTTTATAAATCATCTATACCGTCATTGCCAAGCTGTGATACCATGTTTTCATCTATCTCATATCAACTCGGCCAACTTTGACAACATAGTTTCGTACAATTAATATTACCAGTTTATTTAATGATTTTGCTACCAAATAAATTCATCGATTTTGTTAACCAATATATTCAACGATTTGGTTAACAAATATATTCAACGGTTTTGGTAACGAATCTACTCAACCATTTGGATAACAAATTTCTTCGACATTTTTGATTAATTTATTCAACGAATTTGTTAAGAAATATATTCAACGAATGGATTTACAAATTTGTTCGACGATTTATAAATAAAATTCAACGATTACGTTTACCAATTTATTTTAACATTTTTGATAACAATTTATGCAACAATTTTGTCTGCCAAGTTATTCAACCTTTTTGATAACCAATTAATTCAACGGCTTTGTTTGCCAACTTATTCATATACCAAATTTAATCAACGTTTATAATTACCAATTTCTTCGATGTTTATGATTATAAATTTCTTCAACTATTTTGGATTCCAAATCTGTTCAACGATTTGGATTATAAAATTATACAACGATTTCGATTTCAAGTTTATTCAACGATTGTGATTCCAAATTTATTCGACAATTTTGAATACAATTCTGCTCAACTATTTGGATTCCAAACTATTCAGCGATTTTGATTACAATCTTATATAACAGTTTTGTTTACAAATTTAATCAACATTTATAATTACCAAGTTCTTCGATGGTTATGATTACAAATTTCTTCAACTATTTTGGATTCCAAATCTGTTCAACGATTTGGATTATAAAATTATACAACGATTTCGATTTCAAGTTTATTCAACGATTGTGATTCCAAATTTATTCGACAATTTTGAATACAATGCTGCTCAACAATTTGGATTCCAAACTATTCAACGATTTTGACTACAATTTTATATAACAATTTTGTTTACAAATTTAATCAACGTTCACAATTACCAATTTCTTCGATGTTTATGATTACAAATTTCTTCAACTATTTTGGATTCCAACTTTGTTCAACAATTTGGATTATAAAATTATACCACGATTTCGATTTCAAATTTATTCACCGATTGTGATTCCACATTTATTCAACCTTTTGATTCCAAATTTATTCAACGATTTGGATTATAAAACTATACAACGATTTCGATTTCAAATTTATTCGACCATTTTGAATACAATTTTACTCAACAATTTGGATTACAAACTATTCAACGATTTTGATTACAATTTTATATAACAATTTTGGTTACAAATTCATTCGACAATTTTGATTATAAAATTCAACGCTTATGGTGACCAATTTAATCAGCAATTTCTTCGATGTTTATGATTGCACATTTACTCCACGATTTGGAATTCAATTTTATTCAACAATTTGGATTACAAATTATTCAACGATTTTGGATTCTCAACTCATTCCACGCATGTGATGACCACTTTAATCAACGTTTATAATTCCGTGCTGATGGAGTGCTGATTTAAGCAGGATTGGAGGCCAGGCGGATATAACCACGGGTGAGTCTATTTTGATTGATTTTCCTTACTATTCATGGGATTTAGGGGTGTGAATGTGTGTGTGTGTGTGTGTGTGTGGGCGTATGTGAGTGAATGAGGGGGTTGAACGTGCCGACCGTGGTTCTTTCGTAGAAGGGGGCCGCCAGAGTCTCATTTTCACACTTGTATTTGTTTCCATTTCTGATCTACTTTGAAAAATGCGTACATTTCCGTATTTGTGCTGAAGCAGCAGGTTATTAATATCTCTTATCCACGATGATTGAGACTAAGTCGAACGGCAATACAACATTTCTAGGTACGCTTCCTGCTAAGCCACTCCCATTATCATCATGAGAGGCACTTCATTACAAATTGGCGCCCAACGTGGGGCTTCTCTAAGGGTCCCTACAGCAATGTAGGACTCTGGAGGAGTCCCTCCATATTTTCAAAAAAAAAAAATCTTGAAAAAATTTTTTTTTCCGAAAATTTTTTTTTCTTCCAATTAATTTTAATTTTCCACCAAAACAATAGTAAAGGCTCTGGCGGCGTAGAAGCAATTCCCTGCTTCAAACGCGCAGGAGCAAAGGAAGTCTGAGATTCCTCAGACTTTACTTTGATGGGGAGTTGCGTCCCTACGCCTCCAGCAAATATTCTCTTTTTTTGTATTTTTTTTTAAAACGCATGGGTGAGAATAATTTTTCGGAATTATTCTCAATGGGCATTACAACCCCACGGACCCTAGTTACGGGTTGGGTTTCTGGAGACGTCTCAAATGCCGAAGGTGTCTCAGGTGCCAGACCTAGAACGACGTGGTTTGGTGTATACGCCAAACCTCGTCCGAGTCTGGTCACCTGGTCAGGCTTCGGGTTCGCGAGGTCCTCAGAGCCCAACCTGCGCTACTATTGCCTAACGTTAGCGACCCCTCCCGGCAATACTAGCTTCCTGTGGTTGAGGTGTGCTGGTTCTCATCGGGTGATACCGAGGAAGTTCTTCCAAGACAGCATTGGCCCGCTGTCGAGGGAAGATTTCGCTCGGCTGTCATGCTGATGTGTAACTGGTCCACCTTTGCCACAGCACCTTACCGTATGTGTTGGTGGCGTGGATCACAGCTGCCGAGTGTTGTTGATAGAATGGTGGTGCAGAGGATATTATCTTCTGACCATCCCATCAGCACTCGTCAGCTGGGTGAAACACTACTCGCACATACCCCACCTTATTCCTGTCACACCTTACCATCTCCTTTCCTTATTCATCCCGTCTTGCCCCCTTTCCTTTTCCATTTCCGATCCTTTTAACGTAGTTTTTTTTTTCTTTTTCTTTAATCCCAAAAATTGTTTTTATTTTTCTTTCTTATTTAAACCCATAAACATCCAACAAAAAAAAAAGAATTGAAAGAACGGCGGTCACCACCTTCAACCCCGTAGTGATGGGCACCCCGTGGTTGAATCTGACTTTCCTCCATTCGCCAAAATAAATAAAAAAAAAAAAAAGAATTAGTAACTATATATATATAAATACATATTTATAAATAGATAAATGTATATATAAATAGTTGATTATAAATAAATAAATATAATTATGAATAAGTACATCTAAATAAATAAATGTATATATGAATAATTATATATAAATAAATTAATAAATAAAAACAGCTGATAATATCAGACTCTAATATTCGTTTATCTATAAATTTTAGGTCCAACCAATAATATATAAATTATCAAGAAATTATAAAGAAAATAACGTATCAAGAAATTACAACGTAAATAACTTATCAAGAAGTAATATAATATATAAATTATCAAGAAATTATAAAGAAAATAAAGTATCAAGAAATTACATAGAAACCAAATTATTAACAAATCATAAGAAATAACACTAATACTCCGGAAACATCTTGCGGAGTCTGGAGAAAAAGTACCGAATGTGTGATTTTGTAAATTGTTAGTTTTTTTGTATTAGGGCATAACTAAAATCTATGTTTTAGGTTAATTGAAGACACATTCGGTTACTTCGAACTGTAAGTTAAGAATAATTATTAAATAAGAAAGGAAAAAGGAATAGAGACTAGGAAAAGGAAGTTTTTGATTGTTAATCTACTTCAAGTAACGAAAATTGTCGGATTCGGGAGGCCTAAGTTTACCCGTTTAGTGTCCTAAAATAATTCAACGTCTAAGATTGGTTGGGAAAACTTCCTAGTCCTGCTCTTATAATCCTATTAAATTCACTTAAATTAATCTTTGCATGTTAGATTTAATTTTTTTTTATATAACTTTTGCATGATAGAACTAGTTAATTCTCCTTGTCTAACCGGTAGGCTTGCCGCACTTATATAATTTTTTTTTTGTCTGTCACTCAGTTTTGAGTATCGGGAGCCGTCAGACCTGCCCGAAATTGGGTCTGGAATTTCATTTTTCTTAACTCCATTTTTTTTTGCAATAGCGTAGTATACCTGCTTCATCTCCCATCTCATTTGTTTTGTCTTGCTAGTTCAGGTGGAAAGGAAGAGGAAGGATTCTGTATTGCCGCTGATACCACCTTGCCATTCACTATCATCTTCGGCTCCATTTATAGATGATTCAGCTTTATCTGTACTACTGGTAAAATTGGTATTGTGCATAGGCACTCCCTGTGAACTGAAATCATCATCCCATTCATCAGCCATCCTGTGAATTTGTTGTTTAGATAGCGCTGCGTTATTGGTGGTTTGGACAAGTGTCCTGGCCCTTTTGGCCACTTGTCAAGGTCTCTTTGGGGGTAATTTGTAATTAAATACCATCGTCAACAATAGTAAGTCTAACGATTTTTTTCTTTCTGTTTCTTTTTGGTACATCCTACCACCAGCAATAGTCAGTGTGTCGATTTTCTCTGCACCCTCCACCTTCTCGTTTTGATTGGTCAAGTATTGTGCAGCTGTTTGTGCGTTTGAGTATTCATAATATCTGCCACTGATAAGATGGACGTTCTGGATAGGTCCAGCTCTTGTGCTGTTTGTCAACACGAAATAGTGCCGGCCGACGTGCGACTCCTCACTCGGTGTAACCACCTCTTTCATGACATCTGCCTCAACGACTGGTTGTTGCAGAATAGCACATGCCCAATTTGTCGAGCCGCGTGTGAGCGTGCAGACTTACAGAGGTTACCCCGAGGGATGGATAAAACTAATGATACAGTGGTACCACCACCACCGCGACCGGTGACACGCTCTATTACCGCAGGTTGGCAACGTCGTCCTAGTCTCGGAAATCAACACTCTTCTACTCCCTTGGCAAACCGCCTTCCACGATCTAGACTCGCCGATGAAGTGCGAGTGAACATAGCTCCTCGATCTCCCATATATGGTGCCGCTGCAGCGGAAGATCACGGTTTCCAGGAAGCGGTAAATGCACACATCGATCAGGAAATTTCGAGAATTAACCACTCAATGATGCAATCCCGTGCTCCAGCACCTGAAGTGTTGTTTCCTCTAGCACCAATTGCAGTATCACCCACCACCCCGCGTCATCCATCGGTTCATTCAAATTACACGCCAGTAAATGCGTTTGTGCAAAATAATGTACCAGTACCACCAATGTTTGCTGAACCTCATCCTGCTCTTGCTCCAGCTAGAATACGAACACATCTCGATCAGCACTCTACCACAGTTAGAAATTGGAACGTAACGTTCTCAGGCAGACCCGATGGTCTGGATGTTGAAGCGTTCATCTTCAGAATAGAGCGGCTGACAGAGATGTGTTTAAATAACGATTTTACTATTATCACCCGCTGTCTGTACCTGTTGTTCACAGATCGTGCCGCTGATTGGTTCTGGAGATATTTTCGCCAGAACCGACAGCTTATTTGGACTGACTTATGTCATGCTCTTCGAATAGAATTTCAGGACAGGCAGACGGACGAAGAGGTAAAGGAGCGGATGAGGGCCAGGAAACAGCGGCCCACCGAATTGTTTGATGAATTCTTACAATCAATTTATCGACTAGGCGATAAACTACGAGTACCGATGCCGGATGTGGAGTTGTTCTCCTTGATTCGCAACAACCTACGATTGGAAATTAGAAGGGAGCTACTTTATGTCACCATCTATGGACTGGAACATCTGCGCCAGCTCTGCCGTGACCGCGAAAAATTATGGGCCGAGTCAACAACCAGACCGCGCGATTATAACATTAGACCATCGAGACCGGTGTCTGAGGTGGATTTAGATCGTGAATTTTCACAAATACAAATTAACGAATTGCCAACTGAATCGTTACCAATTACATCCAACGAACTTGCGGCAATACAGCCTGCCCCTAATATGAGACGAATAACCAGTTCAACTATTTGTTGGAACTGCAAACGACCTGGTCATCGGTGGCACGATTGTCGTGAATCTCAGCGATTGTTTTGTTGGGGATGTGGGAAGGACGATGTGTTGTGTCCTAATTGTGAAAATTGTCAGGGAAACCGAAGGGGGGGCCAGAATCCCAACACCTTTTCTCGCTCCCAAGACCTGTCTTAGATTCATCTAAGACCAAATTTAATTTGTCTCCTGATCCTTCAAATACTTCATCAACTAGTCCCAATAACCTATTAGTACACAATACACTGTTGAACCGAGCTTCAACATCCAATTTGATAGAACACTCTTGGAATACTCTACCTGTAAGTATTTCAAACAGAGACGAAGCAGATAATAATTCCATTATCGTCACCCCTGAAACACCGATTACAAATGCGACTTTTAATGATTTGGTACCCACTCATGATACTGATATGAAATTATTGAAACGAACACCCGTTCATACTGAACCACCTCCATTATGGACCAAATCGTTCCAACAACGATTGAACGAATACCTGAAGGTGCGCTCAAACATATTTGTCGATTCATTATCATCTTTGAAAATTCCATCGCGCTCTGCGCTCCGTTCTCGTATTTATTGGCAACAACGTCATTTGTTTAAAACTAAAACCATTTCCTCTATTGTGAAATTGGACAACGATGTGAGATCTTATGCCACAGTGTTAATATTGGGTAAACAACATACTGGACTGTTGGATAGTGGAGCGTCCTTGACTGTAATTGGTGGTGATTTTGCTAAAGAAATCGTACAGACTCCAGACCTTCTGACTTATTCGTCTGCCGTAGTTCGTACTGCCGATGGCCAAAGACAGAAGATCTTGGGGTTTGTAAAAACAAAGGTTTCATTTATGAACCAAGTCAGAACCCTGGACGTCTTCATTATCCCGTCCTTGACTCAAAATCTATATCTAGGTATAGATTTCTTTAACGCTTTTGGTTTGTTTAACCCGATATTTAACCTACCTACATTTTTGACGACGGAGTCAGGAATTTCAGAATTGTCTATGGACAATCAAACACGTCTACAAAACACTATTCAGCTTCTACCATCATTTTCAAAAATGGGTCTGGGTCGAACACATTTGTTGGAACACGTTATTGATGTGGGGACTGCAGCTCCCATCAAGCAACGACACTATCCAATATCGCCCGCCATTGAGAAACTGATGGGAGAAGAACTGGATAGGATGTTGTCTCTGGGTATTATAGAGGTTTCAAACAGCCCATGGTCAAGTCCGGTGGTCTTAATTCGCAAACCTGGGAAGAATCGTCTTTGTTTGGATAGTAGAAAGGTCAATACCGTTACTAAGAAGGATGCTTACCCCCTTCCACAGATAGATGGGATCTTGAGTCGTCTGCCACAAAGTAATTTCATTTCCAGTTTGGATCTGAAAGACGCTTTCTGGCAGATACCGTTAGAAAAACACTCCCGAGAGAAAACTGCTTTTACGGTCCCAGGGCGGCCATTGTATCAGTTCGTAAGAATGCCTTTCGGACTGTGCAATGCGCCGCAAACAATGACCAAATTGATGGACCAAGTAATTCCTCCACATCTCAAGTCGTGCGTCTTCGTATACTTGGATGATCTTCTAATAGTTACAGATACCTTTGAGGCCCATCTGAAACTGTTAGAAGATATCTCCCAGTGTCTTAGACGTGCGAACTTGACGATAAACGTGGAAAAAAGTAAGTTTCTCTTGCCGGAGGTAAAATATTTGGGATATGTTGTGGGAGGTGGTACGTTGAAAATTGATCCTGATAAAACTCTAGCTATTTCTGAATTTCCTACACCGCGTACGTCCAAACAGATTCGACGTTTCCTGGGTATGGCGGGTTATTATCGCCGTTTTATATCTGATTTCTCTGCTATGTCCTCTCCATTATCAGATTTGTTGAAGAAAAATTCTAATAAATTCGTATGGACACCCGAAGCTGAAATAGCATTTGTAAACCTCAAAAATGCTCTCATCTCAGCACCAGTCCTCATAAACCCCGACTATACTAAACCCTTTACTCTCCAGTGCGACGCTAGCAACGACGGTATAGGTTGTGTATTAATGCAGTGTGACATGGACGGTATGGAACATCCCATAGCGTACATGTCCAAAAAGCTAAATTCTGCGCAGCGCAATTACTCCACTAGTGAGAAAGAGTGTCTAGCCGCCGTACTGGGAGTAAAGAAATTTAGAGCGTATGTCGAGGGTCAGGCCTTTAAGATCATAACTGACCATGCTTCATTAAAATGGTTAATGCAACAAAAAGACCTTTCTGGTCGATTGGCTCGTTGGAGCTTGAAATTGCAGGGTTACGTCTTTGATATTGAGTACCGAAAAGGAAAATTAAATACTGTTCCTGACACTCTATCAAGACGTGACTCTGTCGACATCATTTCTGAACTATGTCCAGTGCCTGAATTAGATCTTAATTCCCCTTTCTTCAACACTTCTCGATATTTGGAGTTGGTAAATCTGGTTACCGAAGCAGACGGTACATTGCCTGATCTGAAAGTAATTTCTGGTCGGGTTTATAAACGATTGGCTTGTCTAGATCTTGATATTCCTTCAGAGGGTGAGGTTTGGAAATTGTGGTTACCTGAGGAATACACTGACGAGTGTATTGCAAGGGCCCACAATCCTCCTACCTCATCTCATGGAGGTCTAGCAAAAACCTTGTTTAATATTCGTAAATTTTACTATTGGCCTCGTATGTATACCCAGGTTAAATCGTACATCGGAAATTGTAAGACCTGTAAAGAAATCAAAGCGACTAATGTTCCACTTCGTGCTCCCATGGTTTCTCAGATGAAAACAGAACGAATTGGTCAGCGATTGTATATCGATATTCTTGGCCCTTATCCTCGATCAAAGGCCGGGAATATCGCTATTCTGGTAGTATTAGATCATGTTACTAAATATCCATTTTTATTTCCTTTACGGAAACTAACTGCTGAACCAATTTGTCATCTATTGGCTACCAATGTCTTTCACGTATTTGGTTGTCCCGAAGTTATTGTGTCCGATAATGGGACGCAGTTTAAGTCTAAACTATTTGAAGATTTCTTGGCGAAGCACGGAGTGAAACATACACTACTAGCGTTATATTCACCTCAAGCTAACGCTTCTGAACGGGTAAATAGAAGTGTTTTATCTGGTATTAGAGCCTATTTAAAGGAGGAGCATTCTAAATGGGATCTGCACTTGAGCGAGATCGCTTGTGCACTACGTTGTTCCCTGCATCAAACCCTTCAATGTTCCCCGTATTACGCAATGTTTGGAATACCTATGGTGACTCATGGTTCGTCATATGAACTGCTGAGACGACTGAATAGTCTTCTTGAGCCAGGTGAAACGATTCTGCGACCGGATTATCTTAATAAGATTCGAAGTCGAATTCTTGATTTAACTGCCGAAGCATTTGTCAAAAGTGCTGAAAGATACAATTTACGAGCTCGGTTAACTTTGTTTAAACCAGGTGATACGGTGTTCCGAAGGAACTTCATTTTGAGTGACGCCGGTAAGAAATTATCGGCTAAACTTGCACAGAAGTTTATTGAAGCCAGAGTAATAAGGTTGGTAGGTAGCGCTGCTTACGAACTGGAGGACCTGGCTTCTAAACGTAGAGGTGTTTATCACTCCAAGGACATTCGTGCCTAACATCGGCAATAATTTTTTTTTGCTGTCAGTATGATAGTAACTTTCGTGCGTGTTTCACCGCCATGGTAAGTCAAGATTATCGACGACCATAAAGTATGAGGGTAGTTTCATCTTGAATTCACAGTTCAGTGAGTGTGTATCAACTTTGGTGTTCGGGTCTTGGTTCAAAATTTTTTTTTGTGTAGTCTATTTGCCAGCGAAAATACCGAGATCGAATGTATTGAATGTGGTCCAATTAGTTGCTTTGAACCTATGTGAACAGTTTTTTTTTCTCATCCTTCAGAGTCACTGGGACGGAAGCGTACAACAGTGTGGCCCGGCTAGCTCAGTCGGAGAAGTATGAGACTCGTGTTAGTTCAGGTGTGGGTTGCGAGCCTGCATAACGTAAAAACGAAATTGTGTCGGACGTTTCATTAAAGGAGTCGGTCCAATGGTGTATTTTTTCTTTTTTCTTTTCGATCTGTAGCAGATTGAATAAATTTTTTTTGTGACTTTAGAGTCTCGGGAACCCCCAGATCTGCCCGAAATTGGGTCTGGAAGATTTTAGTTATCCACCGCTTGCAATAGAGTAGAATACTGATTTTATCGATACCCCTCCCAAAAGTTTTTTTTTTTTTTGCATATTCTTAGATACTTTGTTACTTTGTTTCTGCTAAGACTGAGTTTGTAATACTGATCGCATTGATTGCTAATCTGTGGTACGTCGGGGTGCTTCACCAAGCTAATATGTATATACCAGGTCTATTGGCGACCAGCCTATGCCTTTGTCAACTTCTTTTGGTCGTAGGTGCTCGTCCCAAAAGCACTTGTTCTGTAATGGATAGTCTGGCATAATGTCAGAACGCAGTGTATTACAGTCGCAGTTTCCTTAGCTGTTGTTTCTTATATTAATCTGTACCACTTGTAATAGATTCTCATCCCTTCGTCATCCATAGTCATATTTCATGTAGTTTCCTTCACCCATAGTTTCCTTATGTTTCTCAGAATCTACTAAATCTGCAATGGCCGGAAAAACGTATGGGAGAAAGAAAATCACACTAATTACCCTGATTTATTTATTCATTGATATAATATAATATTGGTTAATTTGAATTAATTGATAATTTTCTTTAATCATCATCCGTATGACCGCTAAACTTTAATCAGAATTCAATCTTACCACACACTAAAAGCGACGCGCGCTGTGTTTCTATTCGTTTATTTTCAATATACTGCTAAAGTTTGAATTCTCTAGACATCAACCGTAATTAAACAATTTTTTTTTAAACCCTAAATATTTTTCCATTCATCCACATTCAACGATTTAATATCTCGTTTTTGTTAAACATTCTATTGTCTTAATTTCTTTCAAAATAATTTTTCCGTTTCATTATATTACTACTTTGGATTGTAGTTTTGTAATGTCTAAACAACATAACATCGAACGAACTTGATTTTGGTTCATTTTGGATTCAATGGTAAATGTTATTGATGTGTCGGAAATATTTTGTACCTCAACCTTATCTTTGGGCAATAGTATCAAATAACGAACGGTTTTTTTTTTTAGCTATGAAAAATTCCCATCAATTGAAAACTCAATGGAAATTATATCACATCCAAAACACCGCATTCGAGTTTTTTCGAGCAAAATTTTTGCTATATAATACGGCCCTGCACATCATTAAGCTCTCTTAGTTTAATCGCGATTCACACGAATACGCTCATTCTATTACTTTTGATTTTTGATGTTTGACGTCGATTAATATTATTACAATTATCCTATTGGATTTTGCTTTGACAGCTGGCAACAGGTGTTCAGATTTTTTATTAGAAAAGTAGTCATTTTTACGGTTGCCAAGGAAAATGTTTATTAACGTAATTATAGAAAACAAAAAGATAATAAAAAAAGAAAAGAAATTAAATGTAAAGTAACTCCATAAAAAAAGGAATTATCCGTGTATCAAAAAAAAATATATTTATTTGTTGTTTGTGATGTGTCTGTGTTATGTGTAACAGTATACAAAATCCGTGATATATTTCTCGGTGCGCATATGGTGAAATTTTGTTTGAAGATTCGCAAATCTAAGGTAACTTTATTTAATATCTAGTTAATTGCCCTTGGCATTTTAGTTTGCTTGAGAACGTTTTTTTTTATAAAGCAAACTTGCTCCAGTGAATTCGTGAAACTTTACGGTACATTTAATGAAGAAAAACTCCGGTTTTCGTGTCTAGTCATTTTTTTTTAACGGTATATACCAAAAGTTTACATTATCATTATTGTTAAGAGATGTACAGTTTTCGTTTTTCTTAAGTGTCGGCTGATTTTTCGAATGTATCGAACTAGATTAATTATCAATTTTGTTTGCTGTTTTGTTTTTTTTTGTTTATTGCTGTAAATCATAGTGTAAGAATCTATTAACATTAGATAGCTATTAGTAAAATGATTTGTTGATATACATACTTCATGATTAATTTTGTTCCTGTGAATAATTAATGAATACCTTTAATACTTACGATAGTCGATTGAACTGACCTTGATTCTAGGTTAATAAAAGTTTACGTAGGCATTTAATTAAGTTAAACTTTACCTATATGTGATTTAAATAATATAGTGTTATTATATGCGTCACTGTGACGATCTTGTAATTAAATAAATTATTGTATCAATCAACCGTGGTGTATCGACATTTTTTTTTCTTTGCTGGTTTTTATATCATCTTTGCCAAAGTCCATAACGGGATTTCATGCGATATTGACATTAGCACATCAAAGTTTATGACCAGTATGTTCTTCCGACTTGGATCATCATTGGCAACGTGTACAACCAAGTTTTTATAAATCATCTATACCGTCATTGCCAAGCTGTGATACCATGTTTTCATCTATCTCATATCAACTCGGCCAACTTTGACAACATAGTTTCGTACAATTAATATTACCAGTTTATTTAATGATTTTGCTACCAAATAAATTCATCGATTTTGTTAACCAATATATTCAACGATTTGGTTAACAAATATATTCAACGGTTTTGGTAACGAATCTACTCAACCATTTGGATAACAAATTTCTTCGACATTTTTGATTAATTTATTCAACGAATTTGTTAAGAAATATATTCAACGAATGGATTTACAAATTTGTTCGACGATTTATAAATAAAATTCAACGATTACGTTTACCAATTTATTTTAACATTTTTGATAACAATTTATGCAACAATTTTGTCTGCCAAGTTATTCAACCTTTTTGATAACCAATTAATTCAACGGCTTTGTTTGCCAACTTATTCATATACCAAATTTAATCAACGTTTATAATTACCAATTTCTTCGATGTTTATGATTATAAATTTCTTCAACTATTTTGGATTCCAAATCTGTTCAACGATTTGGATTATAAAATTATACAACGATTTCGATTTCAAGTTTATTCAACGATTGTGATTCCAAATTTATTCGACAATTTTGAATACAATTCTGCTCAACTATTTGGATTCCAAACTATTCAGCGATTTTGATTACAATCTTATATAACAGTTTTGTTTACAAATTTAATCAACATTTATAATTACCAAGTTCTTCGATGGTTATGATTACAAATTTCTTCAACTATTTTGGATTCCAAATCTGTTCAACGATTTGGATTATAAAATTATACAACGATTTCGATTTCAAGTTTATTCAACGATTGTGATTCCAAATTTATTCGACAATTTTGAATACAATGCTGCTCAACAATTTGGATTCCAAACTATTCAACGATTTTGACTACAATTTTATATAACAATTTTGTTTACAAATTTAATCAACGTTCACAATTACCAATTTCTTCGATGTTTATGATTACAAATTTCTTCAACTATTTTGGATTCCAACTTTGTTCAACAATTTGGATTATAAAATTATACCACGATTTCGATTTCAAATTTATTCACCGATTGTGATTCCACATTTATTCAACCTTTTGATTCCAAATTTATTCAACGATTTGGATTATAAAACTATACAACGATTTCGATTTCAAATTTATTCGACCATTTTGAATACAATTTTACTCAACAATTTGGATTACAAACTATTCAACGATTTTGATTACAATTTTATATAACAATTTTGGTTACAAATTCATTCGACAATTTTGATTATAAAATTCAACGCTTATGGTGACCAATTTAATCAGCAATTTCTTCGATGTTTATGATTGCACATTTACTCCACGATTTGGAATTCAATTTTATTCAACAATTTGGATTACAAATTATTCAACGATTTTGGATTCTCAACTCATTCCACGCATGTGATGACCACTTTAATCAACGTTTATAATTCCGTGCTGATGGAGTGCTGATTTAAGCAGGATTGGAGGCCAGGCGGATATAACCACGGGTGAGTCTATTTTGATTGATTTTCCTTACTATTCATGGGATTTAGGGGTGTGAATGTGTGTGTGTGTGTGTGTGTGTGGGCGTATGTGAGTGAATGAGGGGGTTGAACGTGCCGACCGTGGTTCTTTCGTAGAAGGGGGCCGCCAGAGTCTCATTTTCACACTTGTATTTGTTTCCATTTCTGATCTACTTTGAAAAATGCGTACATTTCCGTATTTGTGCTGAAGCAGCAGGTTATTAATATCTCTTATCCACGATGATTGAGACTAAGTCGAACGGCAATACAACATTTCTAGGTACGCTTCCTGCTAAGCCACTCCCATTATCATCATGAGAGGCACTTCATTACAAGTTATTACTTGTCGCCAACAGGATATTAAATCGCATAATACGGAAATTTTAAAAAAATGGCCTTTACTTACGCAAAGTATTGGTTATACACTAGTAAAACAAAATTTAAAAACTATTCTATAACATAATTATTATAAATATTATTTATTTGTTTAGATTGACATTGATTATAAGATTTTATACCCCGAAAACCAATCACAACTATTTGATAAGTGGCGAGGTTTTACTATAAAAATTTTACCATACTTAAAAGACCATGTGAAGGATAAACTATCAATTCCTCATCTCCTAAAAATTGACAAAGATGTGGATGAAAGTATTTAAAACATTCATAAATTATTATTCCTGATTTATAAATTATTTTTTTTCATTTCAGATTCAAAAGATTGTTTAATTTTCTTGCTTCTTCACTCAATTTTAAAATCATCCATCATTTCAAGCACACAAAATAGTAAAAAACTTAAATGGAAACCCAGCATTTCGGATGCACAACAATCGACTCTTATACATTGTCAAACGTTAACCCAGCCGACGATAAAGTTGAAGAACTAAAAAAACGTTACATAGAGAAAGGATTAACCTTCCAACCAGTAATTATAGTAATTGGAGAAAATCTAACATCTTTAAAAAAATTTTATTCTTTTTATGATGGTATCAAATATAAATTCCCTACGTTTCTCAAAACCTTAGATATTACATTTAAACTAATGCATGTGATGCATTTCGAATATCCTATAGAAGGTAAAAACGTGTACCTTTTCCTTGAACATTTTTTTTATAATTTTAAGTCAAACTTAAATCCTAACTGAACAAAATTAGTTCAGTATTTATGCTTAGAAACCAATTAGCCGTTTCATATCTTGTTTATTTGTGCTAATTTATTTAAATATTCTTTTATTCAATATTTCAAGATGTTTACGTGTTTCTTGTGTCAAAAACAAATTTTTTCTTCCGAA
This sequence comes from Diogma glabrata, assembly GCA_963693315.1. Lineage (NCBI taxonomy): Eukaryota > Metazoa > Arthropoda > Insecta > Diptera > Cylindrotomidae > Diogma > Diogma glabrata. The sequence continues at coordinate 254,100,328 of OY856188.1, read as the reverse complement.
ACTTTAATTAAACATCTTAAGTCATTTCATATTATAGAAAGTATTTCACAATTTCAATGTCTTCAGCAAAATTGTTTTGAGTAATTTCAATGCCTTCAGCAAAGACAATTTTTTCTAACAAAATCAGATGTTCAAAAAGGTGTGATACTTTACGAAATTGAAGAAATAATTTTGTATAGATCATTGCCATATTTTATATGTAAACAGTGGCAGATTTTCTATTTCAGTCAACACTATCAGCTTTATATTATCGAGAGAAATATCGAAAAATTTTCTTTTCATAATGTATTTGAGTTTCAGGGGCCACCAATTCATATACATTTGCTAAACAATGGTATAAAAGCCTTCCGTCTCAAAAAGTGCTAAAACTATTTATACACTTTAATATTTTATCTTATTTAATATTTTACTAATACATAATGAATTTATCTGAATATAATTAAAATTATATATTTAAAAATGTATATGTTATGAGTTATTTTACGAAATATGTATATAATAAAATTATTTGTCTATATTAATAATTATAAAAGCAGTTTGAATTATAAATTTTGTTTTATTTGCATATGTTCGATATTTTGGGTCTGGTATAAAAAATTTTATTTTAAATTATTGTTCCAAAGTTAAATTAAAATAAGTCGTATTTATTTAAATCTGGCTGCTCATAAATCTAAAAACATAGAACAATTTAATTTAACAGTATCAATCTTATTAAATTATTTATTACATATCTCATTTTGAAGTAATGTGCTATATTATTATTTTAAAATTATGCTACATCCGCTTACTTTTTTCTGATCAATACTAATTACTATTAATTTAAAGTGACTACATAGCTATTTTTACAGTATACAATCCTGTAGTCTTAATAGTATTTCTCTTGTAGAACTAATCCATTATACTGTTCGCAGTTAATATGACTCTTTGTCAATTTAAAATTCCACTAGCGTTGCTATAATAGTAACGATTCACTATTATTTTAGCAGTTTTGAAATAATTTTAACAACAGGACGGATCACATTGACCAAAAATTATAGTAAAATATTATTGGATAAACATGAATTCCTGTTATTATTACAATATTTTTTTCTGAGTGCAGTTACAGTACTGGAAAACTGATGAATCCAATAACAACACTTCATCATAAATAATAAATAACAATAAATATTAAAATAATTTCATTTTTATTAAATTCAAATATCATTTTCTTGCATTATTGCATTTTTAATTAGATTTCATAATTTTATTTTTATTAGATTCAAATATCATTTGTTGCATTATTGCATTTTTCTTTAATTCGTCGTTTGAAGAAGAGATTGCATTTTCTCAAACGACGTTAGTTAGGTAATGGTTCTTGTAAAGTAAAGATTAAAATAAAATAAATAAAATAAAGTTGTTTTTTTTGTTTCACCAAATAAATGTGTTATTTGTTTTTTTGAGAATCTGTAAAGAACCTCGCTAAGACCCATAACTGGGTTATTTCAACAAATATTTTACCACGGTCAAATAATTAAAAGTGGTTTCCATCAAATCATCAAATAATTACACATCCAGCCACAAAGTTGAAGCCATTTTGGAAATTGCATTAACACTCTTTGTAACAAGTAATATAGTTATTTTTTTAATTACCTTTATTATGATATATAGTAGAAAATTTATTAAATTATTGTAATAATTTGATTTATATAATTATTAAGTTTAAAGAGTTAATGCATGTCACAGACACCAGACGGTCATTTCTGTTTGTCAGCACAAAATATGCAGCCCAAAAAAGATACGCTTATTGATATGGCCTACATAGCTTTTAAATTAAAAACCCTGTTAACATGAATTAAAGTGGTGGAAACGTTTATTAACCAAATTTTGGATGACAATCATCCAAATTTTGGATGACAACCAACAAATCGGAACCCGAATAACCTGCATTAAAAATTTATATGTAGAGTTCGGCAAAGTTTTAGAAACAATACCACCGGTAGAAGAAAGTGCTAGTAAGGATGAACCGAGTGTTGAGAATCTCATCCAGACCATTGAATCAGTCTACATGAATACCTTAAGCAAGTTGTCTGACCTTATTCCAATTGAATCCAAGAGCTCCGATACAAATAAGACCTCCGATACAAATAGAGCCAAATTCACACCATAAAACTACCAGACGTTAACATTCCATTGTTTGACGGGAAGCCTACAGAGTGGTTAACATTCAAAGAAACATTCACTGCTGTGATACACATGAACGACAAAATTACCAATGTAATCAAATTTACATATCTCCTTGACAAATTAAGAGGTGAGGCCAAACAAACCATTGGCCATATAACATTGTCTGAAACAGGTTATGAGAAGCCTGGAAAGACTTAACGGAACGATATGACCATAAGAGGCAGATATTTTTATTCATATCCGGATTATTTTTTTCGTTTGTATTTTTTAGATAATATTATAATTTTGGAATTCTAAAAGTCCAAGCCATAATATAGTGGCGATAACAAATTGAAAGTTTGGTGTCTGTATAGAACTAAATCAATTAAATTGTTACTTTTGAAATCTAATTATTTCAACGGGCCCGGCATGTTAAGGTTCATTGATAGATGGAGGAAAACAAAAAAAAGTTTGTTTTTATAAAACTAAAAAAATAATATTTTTTATATGTTCTGGAAAAAAACTTGACATTTATTATTGTCATTGTATCCAGAATTAAATATACATGTATTTTTTTTTCTTTTTGAATTTAAGAAATATGTGAGCTAATTATATTAATTTATAATGTTCATTAAATTAAAATTTGAAGTAAAAAATAAACAAAATTTGAAATAATAAAAGAAATAAAGTCTTAACAATGGTGTAAAACAGGAATTCCACCTGATAGATGAGGAATTTCGAACCACGATTTTATGCATAAGTATTTATTTGAGTGATTTAATCGAACAATGAAAACTGTAAGAATATAACATAAATTTTGTTTGTATTGTTTTATTTTAAAGCAAAATATTGAGCAGCTGGAGTTAGAAAATAATAAAATAACTTAAAAAAAATACGAGACTTTAAAATGTTTAGCTATCGCACGACAAATGAAATTGTGAAAACACAATATAAATTAAGATAATATTGGAATTAATAAGTTTAGTATAGTGAAAATTTTTCTAAAAACTATTGTGGTAGTGAACTCAAACGAAAACAATTACCCAATCTCATTTTTGCCAAAATTAAAAGGCAAAATGGAGTAAAGTTTTTTGCATTGTGATAGTGTTGTGTCATTAAATTAATTATGTTTATGGTGATGCAAAAAATTAAATTCAACAACAAATAACATAATTCGTGGCATCAAAATTAAATGATATAAAATAAGTTTATGTAACCAACTTGTAGTGTTCTTAAATACTTGCCTTTGTATATTTAAACTCTATAATAATTTTAAATACCATCGTACATTGTTACTCAAATTAAAACACTTAAATATGCAAAATAAGTTTTATATCAAATTATTATTTTCTTACTAAAATATTTCTAATAATTAAGATAATAATATTATCTTACAATTATTTTCTCAAAAATATTTGAAATAAATAAGAATATTGTTTTACATTTGTTTTCTAACAAGAAATAGTAAACTAAGGAATGTGATGATGAGATAAATATAACAGAACTGAAAAGGTTCACAAAGGAAAAGAAAATAGAATATAAGATAGATAGGAATGGGCAGCCTAGAGCTGCACATGTTTAATTAATAATCGTGTTTCTTTTAGGTAAACTTGCTACTCGAACCAAATTTTAAATGGAACGACAAAAATGTGAGGTGTTTCAGAATGTTTTTCTAATACACCTCAAATTCCATTTTAGTACAATATTCGCCATTTTTTACATTAGCTAGGTTCTCCATATTTGTTTGTTGATATCTTTTGATCTCCATATTTATTTTCTTAAAAGTTTTGTAACATAGTTAAATTAAATTTAAAATGGTTAAAAATTGGACATACAATGAAGGTAAAGCGTTAATAAATACCTACGCCAAGAGAAAAGAGGAGTATTTTAGAACGCGTAACAAAAATCATTTTTGGGAGAATATTTTACAGGATATTGAAAGCTTAGACGTTCTGGTAAAAAAAATTTATATGTTATTTATTTAATTATTTAATGAAGTACATAGTTATAAAAATATATGAGATATAACAATATTATAAAATAAAAAATAGGTAACTGTAACTCCAACAACTGCAGAAGATTGCCAGAAAAAGATGAAAAGCCTGCAAAGGGCATATAAACAAGCTAAAGACCGACGTACTGGAAGCAGTGCAACAAAATTTTTATTTATGGCGGATATGGATGAGGTTTTTAAAGAAGATCCTCTGATTAGTTCAACTGAGAATGACGTATTACCCTCTATGCAAAAATCCGTATTAACTTTGCGAAACCAAATTGAAACAAAATTGACATCACACTTTGGCGAAAACTCAGAACTCATATAAAAAAATTCTTTTACATTCTCATGCGCAGGCGCAAAGTTGGCATTGTTGCCATCCGTATTTATTTATTATGTACAACATTTGTCATGTGGCCAGATACATTGCAAAGAATAATCGAAACATGTTTTTGGGTTGACTTTCTTGGTTTTTTATTTTTATAATTTTTTTTTGAAAATTTAATTTTTTATTTTTTGGGTAGGAACAAAAATATATAATGGGCCCTGATACGATGCCAGTTATTATAATGGGCCCTGATACGATGCCAGTTATTATATTTGGACCTTTGTTAACTAATATGAAAAAAAATAGAATTTACACGGGATGCTACGGGACAGCATCTGTCCCCACACGAAGCTTGAAAATTGGGAATCTCTTAAGTTTTATAAAGTTATTCTGACATTCCAATGAGAATAATTAAATTAAAATTAATATATATATTTACAATAAATACCTTAAATTATTAACTGTTGATTGATGATCTGGTTCTAATAGGAATACAACGTGGACTTTTATACTTTTGTAAATTATGTTCAATAAATCCAAATATTGTGTAAAATCCAAATTGAATAAATGTCAAAAACCAACCATAAGGTTTAAATCCTTCCAAAGTGAATATTAATTCCTGCATATAGCCATATATCAAATATAGCACAAAAACACCAGCACAACATAACAGAAATTGGGTTGTATTATTATAATAACTTAAATCAAAACACAATATTTTTTTATTTCTTGAAACGTATCATTATTTTGATATTTATTTGTTCGATTATCTCCTTGAATCTGCTTTTCAGATATCTCATTCATATTTTGATTGGTTCCTTCGATTTTGTAGTAAAAATGAATTAAAAACTTATTGTAACACATTTGAGAATGAACCAATCTTATATTGTGTAATAAGTAAATTATAAATACTATTTTTAAATTTAAACAATGCTAAAGTATCAAATAAAAGTTTTGAACAATTGAACTTTTTCCTTTTAATCACAAAAATGGAATGAAATCTTTTTTAAATTGCAAAAATGTGATTTTTCTTTTGACATCTTATGATGTCAAAACAAAATCGGGTAATCTTCGAAAATTCAGTAATGATTAACAACGACATCTGTCCATTAGTATTGGAAATAAAAATTTAGTACGTTCGTTGGCTTTTTATAATATATTCAAAATCAATTAGCAGTTAAGTTGGGAAAATTTTAAAAGTACTATTAATGTAAAAATGAACGGAAATTAATGTAATACATTTCTATTGAATTGAAAACAAAGAGGAATTTGGTTTTATTATTGTTTTGCGATTATTGCGATCGTTACAAATAAAGCTATAATGGAATATCAAAAATTTGATTTTGGGTCAGTTTTGAATTATAGGATAGGAATTATAGGTTAAGTGATTCGAATAAAAAAAAAACAAATCCAAATAAATATAAATTTTATATAAATTAAACTGATAATAAAAAAAAATTTTTTTCTACTTCAAGCTACTAAAATGATTTTAATATAGAGTAAAATCTATGTAAAAGTGAAACTTTTTCTAACTTATTTCTAAAAATTTTTGTCTCACTAGTGAGTGAAAATAAATAAGTTTCGGTGGTGGTCGCCCACACGAACGTACTCAATTTTATTTCCAATTCTAACGAACAGATGTCGTTGCTAATTTTTGTTGAATCTTTGGTATTACACGATTTGATTTTTTTTCATTTAGAAGATGTCAAGGAAAAATCACATTTTTTTTGTTGATTGATTTTTTTCTGAAAAAAAAGAAAAGGCATTCCATGTTGAATAATCGAACAAAAAGCTCTCGCTTAGTTTTTTCAATAAATATCTATTCAGAAAAAAATTAAAATTACAATTAGAAGTTAATTAAAGAAAATAAAGTTACAGACATTCTGTATTTTTTTTTCCTTTTGAAAAAATTAACAAATAGTTATCTAATGGTGGTTAAAGAAATTTAAGGAAGAAAAATTAATTAAATTCTTTCATTAAGGAATAGATTATACAAAGAAATTAAAAACAAAATAAAGAGTGTTTCGTGAAATTGCTTTTTTTGTTTTTAAAATGGCGTGTTCTTGTGCTGACGATATTGACAGACAAGAATAAGGAAAAAATCACATCCATCTTCAGAATCGCCATTTGTGTTCACCAGCCGTTTATTTGGCCAAGTTAAACGTATCCCAATTTATATCCTGTGACTTGAAAAACGACTGAAATTAATATCAGGAAGGATTGTTAAAATTGATAATAACCCGAATTGAATTTATCTTCGTCGGAACCGGGCAGTGTATGATCTGTGACATGACGGTGATAGTTTATGATTAAAGAATTACAAATCGGCTGTCATAAAGCAACATTATTGGAATATTAGGCCACTGATAAAATTAAAAGGACTGAGGATCATCATTCAACAAAAACTACCTAAGCTAAGTTCATTTTTTGTTATAATTTTTTTCTTATATATTATTCTTAGATTTTTTTTTTTGCGTTCATCAAATGATAGGCTAGGCAATTTTAAGAAATAAGAGATTCCCAAAGGCGGATTCCAAAGGGGATAATACGCCATCCGTGTGATTTTTTTATCTTTATTTTTGACATAATTGTTGTGATAAAAGTCCGGATAGGGCATCCGTAGCACACATTTTTGTTAGTTAATTCGCAAAATGTTTCTTACTTTCATCAGTTTTTAGTTTTTGTAGTTTCCGCGCTGCGGTTCTTAGTTTTGTTATGAAAAATATTTGGATCAAAAGTTTAGAAAAGCAATACAGTTAGTTGCAAGTCATTAAATGTTTTTTGTTAATTGATTGATTAATTGATTTCTTTTTTTTTATTATTATTAGCTAAATACTTTTTATCAAAGGTCCAACACAATAATTTATACCTTTATATATATATGTAAAAGTCCAAGTCCAGTGCAATTCAAAAACAAAACAATGTTTTAATAAAATTATGTTTCAAACAAATTTATATTGAAAGAATCAATATCGAATAATGCTTGTTAATTTTGTTTATGTTTAAAACAAGTAATGTTTTGATGCAAATTATGATGCAAACAAATTAATAATGGAGTTCGGTTGAACAATATACTTACCGTATGTCATCTGTTGTTATTTCTTTTATTATTAACCAAAAATAATAACACGGATACGGGGTGAAGCACCTGGGACATTTACAGGTGAGTCCATTTCATGTTTTTCTTAATGTTGTAGTGATTTGGTGGTAGTGATGAACGACGGCCTTATCAAAAAGGCTAAGGACATTATTTAAATCGGGTCGTAATGGTACTATCTACGGCAGGAGGGATGTCTGCACCTCCCCCGTCATAGTATGACATAGTGTAGTGAAATCGAAGAACATGGTTGATCGGCGGATAGATCAGCATGACAGTTCCAGTCTATTCCGAATTTGATTTATTTTATTTTGTTATATGTTCCTAATCGCTCACTTCTAGGATTACTTGAATTCTGATTCAACCCCACGACAGAAACAGACTGAGCCAAGTCGATTGAGCGGGAATCAGAGGCGGTCAGGTAAACAAATCTTTAACTTTGGTAAGTGCAATCTCTGCTCCTATCTGGAGGTTCAGGTTGCACTGCTAAACGTTTCAAAAATGAATATAAAAACTTTTGGTCAACCAAACATGGTTTTCCGTTGTTTACGATGTTGATTTCGTTACGTGTGATAATGTTTAACTTCAATTTCATGATCAATAACGGTGAACTTAATACATGAAAATAATTAATGTTATGAGTAATTTTTTTTAACGTCCAACATTTATTATTTCTTACGAATATTAGAACGAACTAGAACTATTACGAATATTAGAACTATTTAAGTTTAAATAAAAAGAGGACAAGAAAAGGATAAAGAAGAATACACAAGGATACACAAGGATAAGAAATGTAGATATAGTGCATATTATTCCTGATAATGAACTGGATAGAATGATATCTTTAGGAGTAATTGAAGAGAACCAAAGTTCTTGGTCCTCTCCGGTCACTTTTAAACACTGTGTATCTAAAGTCGAATCTTTATATAATGAGTGGAGAACACTTCAAAAAAATGCCAGAAGAATAACGCCAAGTCAAAATGAACAAGAAGAATTTCAAAATTTAATGATTTATTCGATATAGCCCATGCAGATGCTCTAAAAATGATAAAAACCGAAACAGATAGATTATTTTTAATAAATCAACGAAAAAAAGGACGTTTAGGTTTTAGGTATCTTTTCAGTTTCAATGTTGATTTCATTGTGTTAACATCTCTTTGTATAAACTTCTCGAAAACGAAAAAGAATAGAAATTGCTAAATAAAATAATAAAAAATAAAAAAGAGAAAAATAATCAAAATTTGAAACGGGCACAAAAAGAAAAAAATCAATTTAAACAATTTGAATTAATCAACGGTAAGCGACGGCACGAACAAAAAATTCTCCATCCAACTAAACCTTTATTTTCCACACAAAAAGAAAACAAAAAAATTATAAAAATCAGATGTGACACCCTATAGTCCGCCATCACAAAAACAGGTGATGACATTGCATTTTGCAATTCGATGATTCATTTCAGTTTTGCTTTTCTAAAACTAACAAAAGCGCATGTCGCAAATGTCGCAAGTTTGAGATTAATTTGTAAATTCGATTTTTTTCTAGTTGAATTGTTTTGTTAAATATAAAATCAAAAGATAAAAATTAAAAAATTTAAGAAAGAAAAGAAACTTTTATTATTTTGGTTTGTGTTGATTTGATCTAAGGAATAGTGTCAGAAAAAATGCTGTATTCCTCCATCATACTATATTTTGCCAATCGAAAATGAAGATAGTAAGTTTTGGGAAGTAAAGGTCGGAAGTAAACATCGTAAATAAGTTTTGAAGTTATTATTTAGAATTTATTCAAAATCAACTAGTTAATTAAAGAAACTTTAATTTAATATTGTTTTATATTTATAAAACAAACAAAAATAATTTTTTTTATTTTTTGTTTGGATTGATTTATTAATATATGATGTGTGAATAGTGGATTTATTCTATCAAGTACACAGTGAATTTATTAAATATAAAAACTGTTCAGCTATAATTTATCGTCATGGCTTCAGTTAATTTCTTGTTTGCTTTATTGCGAGAATTGTATTTTCATATTTTCGATTTGCTGTTGTTATTTTTTTTTCTTTTGAAAGAGGTTATGAGGAAAGGGGAAATATGAGCCGTTCACTGCACAACACGATTAACTCCATAAAACAAAACGTCGAGAAAATTGAGTTTTTTCAAAGGTCAAATAAATTTCGATATTTAGTAGTGTTAATCTTTATCGTTCAGGAATGTTATTATAAACATAATTTATTTAATTTTGGTTACTAAGTATATCAATTACCTATTATAGTAGTAATTTAATTAGTATAATAGATATTGTTAGTTTTTAATGTCAAGTTTTTAATAGTCATTTTTTAATGGTCAGACAAATTTTGACTTTTAATGGTGTTTATCTTAATTATTCAGGAAAGTTGTTTTTAACATAAAAAGTTATGACTATTGCAAGTACTTTGAAATTTAAATTTAAAATTTTCCAAAAAGTGGAGTTAGTCGGTCTGTGCAGTGAACGGCACATATATTGATCAAAATGAGCTGTAATAAATGTAATGATAAAATCAACCGCGCTAACAAGAATGAATATTTTCAATGCTTTCAGTGTACCTATTTATTTCATAATTTATGTGAGAAAATCATAGACAATAATTTACCAAAAAAAAAGAAAGTTCTACACCAGTTGCTACAAACATAGCAACTGCATCGAAGAATAGTAATACAACATTCTTGAATATGTTCATAACTCTTTTTAATATTCTTTTTTATATTTTAGATTTAATTTTCCCTAATCAATGCAAAAAACTAACATCGATTGATTCGGAACATTTCGGATCAAATGACCATTATAATAACAAAGAAAAATTTCTTCGGATACGTAATGCAATACCACCAACAAGCCAACCCATCCAGTACACCGAAGCAAGCACCACAACCCCTTTGATGTGCAATATTATTCCAATTCAGCAAACTAATAAATTTACATACAAAAAAAGCAGGATGATGATGGATCTTAAACAACGAAGGCAGCAAATGAAGTATTTTCAGTAATTCAGGAACATATTTCACCATTTAAAGACAATTTTAATGACCTTCGAAGAAAGCCACTTTCAACCTCCAACGAAGTAAATAGAGATACGTCCCCTGGAAGCTCTGATGATATAACCCGGCAATTACTTTTAGAAAACAATTGCCTAATGAAACAAGTATTGAGAGAAATTAAATTTCTTCTAAATAAGCAGAAAGCGAGAGATCAACGCGATACATCAACAACCCTTCACATAGATTCTTTTAATATCTCATGCTCAACAGCGGAGGAATTTGAAAAGCTGGCAAATCGTGTTAAAAACGATAACATCGTTTGTAAAAGATTATTATATTTTATATTTATTGTAATTAAATTTTATTTATAAAGATAATTTACAAAATTTATAGGAGTCGACATTGGTGGGTGTCTTTGATCAATCTTTGGACAAATTCATAAAAAATTCTTTAACTGGTTTTCTATCAAACCGAGTCGCTACTAAATATTATTGGTTTGGTAAAAATGGGAAGTTAATATTTCCTTCGCATATTGTAATGTTCTCGAAACTAATTGAATCTTAAAAAGTCATTATATTTTCATGTGACCACACTAATTTTTAATATAATTCATTCGTAATGTTGAAGACTAGCAAGTCAGTCGATCTAATTTTAATTTGTATTAATTAAAAGAAAGCTTGTTGTGTTCCATAAATATAAGTGAACTTTAATAATATGTGTTATTATTTTTGTAAAACGGGAGGGGGCGCATTTACGAATCCATTTAAATTTCTTCTAGCCGGGAATATTCGAGAAAGATCCAAATAAGTCTTTACAAGTGACGCCCAAACGTGAAGCCGAAAAACGTGGTTCTCTATTTTTAATTCAAATAAATCACAACACGTAGAAACTTTATCAGTTTATTAAATTTTATCAGTTCATAAATTTGTATCAGAAACTTTATCAGTTTAATAATATAGTTGGTAAATTTGGTATTTATTCGGCTCATTTAATCAAGTTGAAAATTTTAGTTTCAAAAATTTTAAGTAATTTCATCACCATTTTCAATTTGATCGTAGAATTTATATAATAAATAAAATATTCTTTGTTCGCATTTAATGAGCAAACAAAATTTTATTGTTCATCGAATCATATTTTATTTAAAATCAACCAAAATTCAACACGCTGATAATCAATTTGGCAACATTCAACACATCGATTTACAAATAATATCAACTCAACGAACGAATCATCTACCGGAAAACTCTATTTAATTCATTGAGGCAATACTTTATTGGTCAAAAATATAAACTAGTACTACAACAACAACAATTGACAACTATCTGTCATTTTGAAAAATCGACGAGTATTTTAATAATCAGAATTGTTTTAAATTATTTTAAATTTAATTAGTGAAAAATAACATACACGTGTTAATTTGTTATGTTTTATTAATAATAATAATTATTTATAATTAAAAGTTACTTTCATTAAAGTAAAATAAACTGAGAAAAAAACTTTCACAAACTTAAGAAAAATTTTAAAGAAAGGATAACATTAAAACAAATGGTAGGGTTAGTAGCCGCATGAATTTGAGACCCCTTTAGAGACGCTGAAATCTGTCATTTTAATTAGTTCCTTTAGTCCGGAAAAGTATTGTTTTCATGTTCAATTCTAATTCCTAATATAATGTAATCTAACTTTCTTCTTCTTTTATGTTGTGTTTAACTGTGGGATTTGGAGTTTACCATTGAATTTCTTTCCTGAACGATTGGCAGTCTCAAATTTGTATTTTTATATGATTTAATAAATAGCTATGTATTTGAAATTAAACTCTGAAAAGGTAAGAGAGGAAAACTCGTTAGGGCGTCTTCAGAGCGACCCGTTTTTGACGACTCCAGTAAAATAAAAAGAAAAAGGGAAAATGGTTCCTTCCGGGTTGAGACATGGAATTTGTGTTACACTTCTATTCAGATTTGGTTTAAACTTCTAAACAAGAAATTTCCGTTCGAGAGCCTACGCCAAATATTACGCTTAAAGTGCAAATTTTTTTCTTGAAGCGTTTTCTGCCGAAGACTCCTTTTTTGAGTAAAGAAATTTTTAACAATGAAATCACGTCTTGATCCACTATGTAGTGTTTAATTCCTAAAACTGAAAAATTAAAGGGAATTATCACTCGGAGGGTGAATGCACACCAAATATGTTAGTCGCTGGTACGCATTGAAGCAGTTGATGTCATACATATGTGAATATGGAATGGGGTCGACTGTTGTTAAGCTGGCGCATTAAGAGTGTGAATATGCGAACAAGAAGGGAATCTCTTGCTGAATCGACTAATTCTGGTGTTGCTCTTGGAAACATAATTTTTTAATATGACAATATAATGAATAGAGGTGTACACGCTTCAATTAATCACCAGAATGTTCTATATCAGATATATAACGATAGGATGTTATCCAGACCGGGTTGCTCTGTATCGTTCTCACGGGTTCTTTATATTTCTTTTACTTGTTCTATTATTTTCTTTGTACGCTTTGAGGCTGTCCTTTGTTTTGGTTTTGATGTTCGGTCGTGGATTCCCAATCCAATTCTAATCTTTTGCATTATTAATAAATTTAGATGCATAGGAATTGAATGTAATACTTAATCAGTTATCCAATTAAACGAGATGTTCATATTTTTTTTGTTTGACTAATTTGATTGGCAGAACCTTCGGACTCTGAATTGGACACTGTGCAATTTATGCGGCTGAAAGGAATAACAGGGAAGTGATTGTTGTCAACACGACGAAAGTGATGAGCATGGTGAAAGTATACGTCGTAATAGGTCTATAACTGAGTTTGTCCAATTTTGTCCTGATTGTCGTCATAAGCCATTAAAGAGTATGAGCGAATTTTCATCTACACTCAAGTAGAGTTTTCCAAGTAGTAAGGGTAGTAGCAGTGTTATTTTTTCACTGTGTGGAGGAACTAAGACGTTAAAATCCGCTTCGTATTTGGGACACACTCAAAACATATAACTCTTATTGTATATCTGGCACATAGATAGTATTAACAAAACTATTTTTTGAGAAATTATCTCGCAAAGATGGAGCCCGTAGATCAAAAGCACCCAATTCAGATTTGGAAAGGAAAAGGAAGGATAGAAAACAGGAAAAGGATCCCCAGTAGTAGTTAAATTCAGTATTTTGAATAGCTTATTTCGATTCTGCGATTCCTCAAGAGGGTAAGGCTTGGACATCATGGTTACTCGAGCAGTTTGCTGACGAGTACATTGCCCGGGCCCATAGTTTTTCGGTTTCATCCCATATAGGTCTCCTTTTGAACTATCTTTTGAGACATTTACTAAAGGTACTCATTGATTTAACCTACGAACTAGGGGGGTCTTTGTTTGAACCGGGTGATATTGGGTTCCGTCGAAATAACATTTTGAGCGATGCAGATAAACGGCCGATAATTGTCTGCAAAGCTTGCACAAAAAAATTGTCGATACCAAAGTTAGTGGGTGGCGTCGCCTGCGAGCTGGAGGACACGGCTCCCAAACAGAGAGTGTATACCATTCGATGAACATATGACCCTATTATCTGAATATCCAAGGTGAACTTCGGCCTTGGGAAATTTTTTCCTTTTTTCTCCCCAACCTAGCTATGTTTGGAGTCTACAACTCTAGGTGCGCGGCCTGCTAGGCTACTTTGTTGATCATACAACAAAGCAGCGCTTCATTAAAAAAATGTTTAATGAAAATTGAAAGACAACTAGAACAACTCACAAGGTTGCGCCAATCAAAGGGTCTTTCTTTCCTTCTAGTGCTGAATTTCGTGGAATATCGGCATTTAGGCATACTACATTGTGTCTTCGTGTCATTCTAAAATGCCTGTTCAGGCACAGTACAATTCCATTAAATATCATCACACTCTGTTTAGGCATAATACATTTTGTCTTCGTGTCATGCTGAAATGCCTGTTTAGGCGCAGTATAGTTATATTAACTACCATCATAGCCTGTTTAGGCATATTACATTGTGTCTTCGTGTCTGCTGAAAATGCCTGATTGCATATTAGGCATATTACATTTTGCCTTCGTGTCATGCTGAAAATGTCTGTTTAGGCGCAGTATAATTATATTAAATATCATCATAGCCTGTTTAGGCATACTACATTTTGTCTTCGCGTCATGCTGGAATGCCTGTTTTAGGCTCATTAAATTACATTACATATTTATACAATTAAAACTGTCTGGTTCGAATAGTATCAATTAAAAATACAGTCCACAAAAAATATATTGGAGGCCGCGACATTTAATTCTTCAAGCCGGATCTGGAGCCCTGAGCCCTGACCAGCAATCATCAATTAACTAAATCACCAGGTATAGATTATAATTTGAATTAGACATAATAATTTATTTGTATCTCATTTAGGCGCATTAAATTATAGTTTAGGCGCATTATATTGTATTGCATATTATATTAGTCATCGTGTCATGCTGAAATGCCTGTTTAGGCGCAGTGTGTTATATTGCATATTGTATTTGTCATCGTGTTATGCTAAAAAGCCTGTTTAGGCGCATTGAGTTATATTGCATATTATTGTAGCCTGTTTTAGGCGCATCATACTTATCTTCGTTTCATGCTGAAATGCCTGGTTAGGCGCAACAAATCATATTACATATTTGTACAGTTATAATCTCTAGAGTCGCGGTTACTAAATCATCGTATTTCTTCAAATAAAATACAGTCCACTGAAATTACTATCGGAGGTTGCGACATTTTGGTCCTTCGAGCCGGTTCTGGAGCCCTGAGCCTCCAGCAATCATCAATCAACTAAATCACCAGGTATAGATTACGGTTAGACCACGGTCGAAATCACGAAGTAGCTCGAGAAACAGAACTGGTCCGCGTTACTCCATTTGGAACAACTCTTCCAGAAACTTAGCGAGTTTGTCGTTCACATAAAGAGTTCAAAATGCGTTTTTGGCATAAACACTCTCAAATTTCTCAGCCACACAATAACACCTAATGGTATTCTGCCTTCTCAAGAACGAATTAATGCCATTACGGAATTCTCAGCACCAACATTAATCAAACGTAATCAGCAATTCGTCGGTATGATAAATTAATATCATTGATTCATACCGAAACTAGCTGAAACGCTCGTCCCAATTCATACACACTTAGCCGCTTTACTAAAAAAGCCCAAGACTCTGAAAAATTTCATTTGGCCAAACGAATGTCAACTAGCATTCACCAAGTTAAAAACTGAATTGGGAAATATCACGTTACAAAGTTTATCATCTATATATTCATCAGGATACAAGTCAATTCTGGTTCCACATCCATGCCCCCGGATTGCTAATTGTGTCATGCTGACCATCTCACATAAGTAGAACTATCCTAAAATAACAAACAAAATCTATCTCTGTAACTATATATTCATCAGGATACAAGTCAATTGTGATGCCACATCCATCCACCCAGATTGCTAATTGTTTGGCAACCAGTCAATCCTGTAGAATTATATATGCCCCCGGATTGCTAATTGTGTTATGCTGACCATCTCACATAAGTAGAACTATCCTAAAATAACATAAAAAATCTATCTCTGAGACGCCCATGCATAAACACTAAAGTAAATGTCAGCGAAACTAATTTCTAGCTGGGTCGATTCACAGAAGACAACATTAAAATAAATTTAAATATAAATGTAAAACGGAAACGAAAGAAACGAACAAAAAATACGAAGTGTTGCGACTATTTTATTTTGTATATGTTGATGATCATTTTTTTTTATTTTTAAAATGCCAGATTATAATTTTCTCTCGAGCTAATGAGATTATATTTTTGCTTAAAACTAAAACACATGGTGTATTCAAAAACAAAACGAAAATAATTAAAATTGATTCCGTCTTATATATTGAAAAATAAATTATTTTTCTTTACGCATTTTTTACAAATTTAGAATATTCAAAGAAAAAGAAAGATTAATTAACACACAATTCTTCTTATGGTGAATGCTGTAATATTGAGGAAATTTTTTTGGATGTCTAAATGTGTAAATAGAAGACATCAATCAACAAAATTAAGTTAAGTTTTCTTATTTATGTATAATAATATTATTAGAATTTTTTATATTTGTTTTTTGAATGGAAGGCTAGGTAGCCAGTAGATAGGAGATTTCTGAATCCTGTTATGGTGATGCATGAGACCGGCCGTGGTTTGTGATGATGACGTATGCGACCAGCCTTACTTAACTATGATGCTGCATGAGACCGGCCGCATTTCGATGTGTTTCACCATCTATAAATACACGAACTCAAATATAGGGGTCCTTCTTGTATCTTGTCTCGTGGAGTTGTTTTGATTGGTCGTGTGTAGGAGTTCTGTGAAGGGGACTGTTCGGAATATCTTCTCACCTTTTCGATGGTTTGTTAATCTATTATAATGAAATGAAACCTAAACTATACAAGGGCTTGAGTTGTGGTTGTGGAATGGTAGAAGAACACAAAATAAAAAGCTAGCAATGGCGTTTCGTCATGACTGGTATCGATGCGTAAAGGTTATTATAATTTAATAATTGTAGTTTGACTATCGAGTTTAATCGGTACAAGTAGTTTCGCTGCAAATAATTTCGAGACGAATAATTTATCTCTCAGCAAGTGGAATACAAAAAAAGGAAAAACCTGTGATATATACATAATATTAAACTTAATATATTAATTAAACTATAAACTATAAAAATTAAACTATATATATTAAACCATAATATATATTTCTACTACATAAAGAATTACTCGAAAATTAATTTAAATTGAAAGTTTATCTCTAAAGTTAAATTATTTATATCTGAAAATTTTTTTTTTCATTATTAATTGCATTTTTTTTTGCTTTGTTTTAGGTTTAACTTTGGTGATCCAAGCTTTTAAGAAAAATAAGAAAATATTCAAAGTCAAAG
Source organism: Diogma glabrata (assembly GCA_963693315.1). Classification (NCBI taxonomy): domain Eukaryota; kingdom Metazoa; phylum Arthropoda; class Insecta; order Diptera; family Cylindrotomidae; genus Diogma; species Diogma glabrata. The sequence continues at coordinate 254,082,829 of OY856188.1, read as the reverse complement.
TATCATACAACCAACAGATAAACAAAAGAATAGATGAATAAACATAACAGTTACACTATTTGATGTTTCGTTATGAAATTTTACAAAATTTATATCTAATATTTCTACATAACCCTACTAGGTCATTCAATAAGTCCGTAGGATGACACATAGATGGCGTTACTAGAATTTTTTCATATGATTTTTATTTAGTACTAACCTTCAAACGATACGTGTTTAAATTTGACAGCAATCTGACTATTTATTCGTGAGTTATAGCATTTTGTGTGAAGCAACTTTTGTTTTTGAAAAAAAATGGAAAAAAGTGAATTTCAAATTTTAATAAAGCATTGCTTTTTGATGAAAAAAAATACAGTGGAAACCAAATAATGGCTTGATAAACATTATCCAAACTCTGCTCCATCGAGACAAATGGTAGAGAAGTGGATGGCTGAATTTAAATGTGGTCGTACCAGCACAAAAGATGCAGAGCGCAGTGGACGCCAAAATGAGGCTGTTATTCCAGAAAACATAAAAAAAATCCACAAATTGGTTATGAACGATCGCAAATTGAAGGTGCACGAAATAGCTGACATTGTAAAGGTAGCAGATGGTAGTGTTTTTACCATTTTACATGAACATTTGGGTATGCGAAAGCTCTGTGCAAATTGGGTGCCGCGTGAGCTCACAGTCGACCAAAAACAACAACGAATCGATGCTTCGGAGGAGTCTTTGGCACTGTTAAACCGCAATAAAAGGGAATTCTATCGTAGATATGTGACAATGGATGAGACATGGCTTCACAATTACACACCAGAATCCAAAAGACAGGATCCAAAAAGGAACCACCATCAACAGCGAGTATTACTGTGAACTTTTGGATCGATTGAAGGCTGAAATCGCAAAGAAACGGCCACATTTGCAAAAGAAAAAAGTGTTGTTTCACCAAGATAATGCACCGTGTCACAGATCGATGAAAACGATGGCAAAATTGAATGAATTGGGCTTTGAATTGCTTACCCACCCACCATATTCTCCAGATTTAGCCCCCAGCGACTTTTTCCTGTTTTCAGATCTCAAGAGAATGCTTGCTGGAAAGAAATTTAAGTCCAATGATGAAGTAATCGCTGAAACTGAGACCTATTTTGACGAGAAAGAGAAATCGTACTATAAAAGTGGTATAGAAAAGTTGGAAAATCGCTATACTCGTTGTATCGCCCTCGAAGGCAACTATGTTGAATAAAAAAATCGAGTTTTGTCAAAATGTTGTTTTTTTCTTACTTATCCTACGGACTTATTGAACGACCTGTTACATAACAGTAAGTTATGGACATTACATTTACATTTACATTTTATGGACAGCTACAGAATTGTGTATTCAAATATTCTACGAACAACGGCAACAGTTGGAATCAAATTGCAACACTAATAAGGTTAGGTTTTTTTACTTTTTGTACTTTAAATTAATTTCGTATTATTGATATTACCATGTTTAAATGATAGATTAATGTGAATGTAATTTTGTTAAGAGGTTCCCATACACTGGATTCGTCTGGGACATTTTGCTCCCGGTTTATTTTTAGGAAAAAGTTCAACTAGTGATACAGATTTGGCTCCGTATCAGGGCCAACAATTATAGTACAGTATATTATCGTGGTGAGTTGTTTGTTCGGGATATTCATATATTTAAATGATATTTGCGATGAATTTAACCATTTGAATTCAATGATTATACATAATTTTTGATTCAAATTTTTTTTACGAGTCGTTGACATATTATATATAATATATATACTTCAAATTAAAATGGTGGACAATAATTTAAAAACTGAAAAGAACACAGATATTATATCGCGGGTAAAAATGCCAAATTTTTGCCACACAAATCCTGAAACATGGTTCGCCGTGGTCGAATCGACGTTCATGATTAACAGTGTCAGAAGCGAGGAATTAAAATACCATCATATACTGGCGGCCCTTTCAGAAGATATTCTCATTACGATTAATGACTAAATAAAAGATCCCTCCGGTTGAGAACAAATATTCCAAAATAAATTCCACGATTTTAGGAAGACATACCGAAAGCGAAAGCAAAAGAATTCGGAAATTATTAGACGGACTAGTAATTGGAGATTGTACTTCATCGGAGTATTACAGAAAGATAGAAAATCTTGCCGGTACATCTAAAGCTATTAATAAAGAGCTACTTCTGGAAATGTGGAAAAACGGTTCGCCCATGAACATGAAAGCAATATTAACTGCTACTAATCAGACTGACATAACATCGATTCTGGCGACAGCTGATACACGAGAATAGTCAAATACAAACGATATCTGAAATTAAAACAGATCAGGTTTCTCATCTAACAAAACAAATAGAAGAGCTAACCATGCTGGTGGCTCAGTTGAATAAGTTAGGGGAGTCAAAAACTGATCTTTTTATTTTTTTTTTGTTAATTTGGAAAAAAACCGTTTTGGGGGCAGGACTTTTTTTTGGAGATTGTTTTTTTATACTGTCAATGTACATATTGTATATTTTGTAAATAATTTTAGTATATAGTTTTTGTACATGGTGTAAATAAAGTGTATATAGTAGTGGTAGTTTCGCTGAATTTTTTTGTGGTAATAACAATTACCTGTTTTGTTTTTGGTTGTGTGTTTCGATACACTACAAACAATTTACACTCAAATTATTTTTTTTTCTTTCTCAAATAATCATTGATAAAAATTTCAACTATTATTTGATAGCGAATTTTCATGAGTCTTACCTACCACCTATTGTCTTGCTATAAAATGGAAGTACACCTGTGAATAGAGTGTAGTCATAGGTTATTGTTGTTGTCAATTATATTTTTTTTTTACTGGTTATAATATGAATGTTCTTAGGTTTAAATAAAAATCTTTCTGAACTAGTAGGCCTAAAATGCCATCCATGGGGCTTCTCCCCTTAACGTTGATGACGTTCTTAGGTCGCCTATGGCCATGGAGGGTATGCCATCGACGAACATTTGTCTCTTCTCTTCATTCAGCGAGGAAGTTCTCAGGGACAAGAAGTGGTGCTGCTGTGTTTGTACTTAGGTGCAAACTAGTAGTACCATTCTTTGCTCAGAGGCTTCTTCGGTGTAATGAAGGGGAGAACCAATTATCTCCACTTGCATTGGGTGTTTTTGTTTTTTAAAAAGATTTTTATTTGCATTATAAATTTAGTTAAAATTTGAACAAGTTAAGTGATAGACTCAAATTTAAAAAAAAAACGAAAAAAAATTAATAATTACTTATCGTTAGATGTGTCTAATATTTCTGTAAAAGAATTGGTGGGGTGTTGCAAAATTACATATAATAGGGATGTCAAAGAATCCTTATTGCAATGTATAGCAAGAAAAATTTCAATTGACAACTTCACGTTAAATGATGAAGAAGTAGCAAATGATTTACAGCAAATTTGTCATCAGCTTTACGATACTGATGTGATCAAACTAACGAGTTGGCTGGACAATAGAGCTAGATCTAATAATAATAATAATAATGCTGTTAAACCTAACCAAAAATTTTAACCAAAAATCTTTTCGACTATGTTGATCAAACATTACTGAAAAACAGACCGGAAGTGGAATCTCTCAACGTAAACAAGTTGAAACAGAGATTTCACCGATGGATTTAAACACAACACAACAAGAACAATCGATTTCGTTGGACTTTTTAACACATGTTTCAAAAAGGTAAAATTATATTAACATATTAAGTCAAATATCTAGTTTTAATCAAAAATCTTTTCGACTATTTAGATCAAACAATACTGAAAAATCGACCGGCAGAGGAATCTCTCAACGTAAACAAGTTGAAACAGAGATTTCACCGATGGATTTAAGTACAACACAACAAGAACAATCGATTTCGTTGGACTTATCAACACCACAACATCAAAAAAAAAAAAAAACAACAGATACACCAACAAAAAACTCAAAAGAAAACCAACCAGCACCAGCAACCGCATTAACATTGGATCAACATTCGCATCTAGAAGAAATTTCTAAAAGGTACAATTATATTAATATATTGAGCCAAATTTCCAGTTTTAATCAAAAATTTAAAGTAATGACAACTGATACAAAATTTCAATTTAAAAATGTGGTAAAATCCACAAAACGCCATCTGACAAATATTATATGAAAACTTTTACTTTGGTTTGCCTCCAAAAAAAAAAAATCAGAAAAATAAAATCAATAGCAAAACTTAAAACTATGCAACTTTAAATCTTTTCAAATAAATATGCTAATATGCTAATTATACGAAAAACAAAACCGGATGCATTTTTTATTGCATTTTTCTTTATTAAATGAAATTTGAGTAAAATTAAAAATAATTGAACTAAAATTAGCTTTTTAAATTGTTAAACTATTTAGTTTTAATTTTCTTTACATGTGAATACAACTTTTTTTGTTCAAATCATTTTTATCATTTTAGTTTTCAATTATGAATTTCTTCGTTTTTTTGTGTTTTGTTTTATCTGTTTTTGTGTTGTCGAAGGGTTTTCCACAAGTGTCCAGAGTCAAGTGTCCAGGTAAGTAAACAGATTTAATTTTGAAAAAAATAATTTCAAATTTGTCTATTTGAATAGATCCTAACCTGAACCGATTATCTTATAAATGTTATTGTTCAAGGAGCGAAATATCGACCGAAAACGGTCAGTTTTATTTTTTTGTTTTGTTTTTTCATTTTAATTCTAAGTGTTAAAATGTTTTACAGTTCATACCTGTGAAACCAATAATGACGATTTACAACAGCATATCACCCAATTGCAGCTACAGCTTCATAGGCTTGAACAGCAGCTGTTACAACATCGGAAACAACAACAAAAACAACAAAAAATTAAACAATCAAACTCGAACACATTTTCAGCAAACAAAATTAGGACTTCAGGGAATATAAATTTTGGAAATCAGCACTTTTACAATTAAAAAAATCAAAATAATTTAACGCAAAAATTGTATCAAATTCAAAACCACCAATTCCGTAGTTTTTGTCACAATGCGTATCACAGTCTAAACGTCTACAAAGATTTTAACAGACGTTAAGAACATATGCTTTGTTGTTGCTTTTTTCATTCATGTAAGATACTAGTACATTTTTTCTTATTAGAAGACAAAAAATTATTTAAATCATTTTGTCTAGTTTTCTTTCAACATCATTCACAATGCAATTGAATTAATATCAATGCAATTGTTGTTGTTTTTCAGCACAAAAAAAAATTTATACATCGCAAAAGTTAAAAATTAAAACATCTGGACAAGTAAAAAATATTTTTATCATTGCTTTTTTTCCTTTTTTATTTCAACCATCTTTCTTCGACCCCTCACCAACAAAAATAATCTATTTTAAAACAAAAAAGATGCTAGTCATATATTCATACCTGAAAAAAATCAATTAACACCTCATGTAAGATAATAGGACTACACTACTTATATTATATGGAAAATTTCAATTTTTCTATTTTTGTTTGTAATTTTATGATTGGAACTAAATGCCAAGAACTGTTTACATGTTTTGTGATATTAATATAATGTGATATATAATTTGGATACATAATTTGAAAATTGATTGGAATTGGTTTTTTTCTGAATGAGAAAGAAAACTACATCAAAGAAGGGAATAGTTTGGAGGAAAAGCCTGTGTATTGTACAGTTTATAATTAAAATTCATGCAAAAAGGAAAAATTAACAAAGATTAAATAAGGAAATTCGTAATATTGGTGTTGTGGGATTGATAGAGCATTGCTGTGTAACGTCTGGTTATCTTCGAATTAAATAACAAAACACATTTCGAACATTTAGATAATTTATCCAAAACATTCAAACATTTTCAATAATTCATTTCTTTCAATGAAAAAAAATTCAAATTCAAATTAACGTTCAAAAGCATCTAAATAACGTCTGACAACATTTTATTAAAACACCCTCAGAAAACGTAACGAGTTAAAGTTGGTCGTTTTGTTCGTTTCTTTCGTTAAAAAAGACGAAAAGAAAAACGCAAAACAAAAGGGTAAATAGCATATTGGCAATGGCGTTTTACTTAAATTCATTCTATGTTTTACTTTTAAACCAAATCATATTCCATGTTTAAATTTAAAGAAAAAAAGTTACATATCCAAAATCTTTTTTTTTAAAAGTAAATACAAAAGTTTGTAATTAATAAAAAAATTAAAAAAACGGGATTGCAAAAAAAAAAAATTCTGATTTGAATTTTAAAGAAAAATTATAATTAGTTTTCTAGAAGAAAGAATAAATTCTTTTTCAATTGGTGAAGTGTATTCACATAAAAGTATTGTTGTGAGAACTTTTAGCATATTAATGTGTTTAACATTTACCTAAGAAAATAATAAATTTTATCATGTAAATGTAAGAGAAAAAACAAGACTCAGCTTTCTTTATTTTGTTTGTTATGGAAATTTTTAAGGTGTAGAGAAAATGGTTTATCAATTAATAAATGCTGGCATCAGCCATATTTTTTTCGCTGGTCAGTGATCGTTTGGGTATCAGGAAAGCGGAAAGGAAACTATTTAAATTGAATTTACAAAGATATAAAGAAATCGAAGATTGCTATCAGGAAGGTGGAAAGGAGATTGCTGAGATCGAATTGGGAGAAGGCATAGTGAAATTGACAGGATTGATTTTGAGAAAAGCAAGAGCAAATAATAAAATTTGTCTAAAGGATACAGGAAGTACAAAGATTTATTTGAAATTGGAAGGAAGCTGGAAACAGGTTGCAGAAACAAGAATCATAGTTGTAAGTCAAATTTTTTTATGTATAAATTTAATGTTAGTTGCAAGTTATAATTTTAATTCAATTTTTGACATGATAAAAATGATAGAGTAAGTTTTGTTTTGAATAAGGGACTCCCAAGTCATATTCATCGTGAAGGATGATTCAATAACCCGGTATAGTTATAATTTCATTTGAAAAGTTTGTAGAAAGGTCCAATATTATAACAGCTGTATGAATGTTAATAGTCGTAGACGACATACAAGGACGAAAGTCGTCTCAGCAGCCATCAGTCAACTATCAACAACAAGTTAAGTTAAGTTTTTTTTATGTATATATATATTTTAATATTATTCCTATATTGTTGTGTTAATCAGAATGTTAGGCTAGGTAAAATTTTTTATTGATAAGAGATTTCCCAAAGTAAGATCGCTGCAAGGCAATCGTTATCCCGCAACATAGCTATTATTGATATTATATTTGTGATAAAAGTCCAAGCGCCAACAAACTCACACATTGCATTAAAGAACTGGCGCAACTTCAAAAGGAGAAGCATGCTGTAGCGACCATACGAGTGGCACTGTACAAACACATTTATTATAATGTAATATAATAGCCCAAGCTGCGCGATCAGCAACTTTTAGTTACGCGAAGCATAATAATATATAAAATATAATAAGAACTCGCAGTTGACAAAGAAATGTAAAACAGTGAACATGAAATTGTAATGTAAAATGGGTGAAGTTCAATAAAGTAATTATGTAGTGTTTTAAGAATAAGATCTTTTAAATAACAACGACTGCCCTAGTAATTCCCCAATACTATCTGAAGATCCTTCATCGATCGTTGAAATACTAGAAGGAAGAATAGGAACAAAACAATGCAGCCAAAAATGAGCCACCGAAAATGAAATATGAAAGTATGTTACAGGTGCTTGATAGAAAACTAAGCATATTGTCTGAAAACACTATAGATGCTTTATTTATAAAATTTTTTACTTTAACTGTAGATGAAGTTATTAAAAAAAGAAATTGTTTGTTTTAAAAAATTTATTGTTTTTTATTTTATTCTAAGAACACAGCCCTATGGTACCATTCCAAACTGCCTATTGTAACGACGGACTATTTTCAATATTTACTCTAAAATAATATTAAAAGAATTCGCTAATAATTTGTAATTTATTTTCTTCTATTGCAATAAGCGTAGGGACATTTGTTTGTACTACTGTGTTTTTTGTGGATCGACGATCAGTATTTCATTAAAATTTAAATCAATTAGATAGTACATGAATTTAAATCGGAAAATTAATTGTTCATTAGTAATGAATTAAAATTAAAACAAAATGATGGAAAAAAATGTTAATTTTTATTGTAGAAAATTAAATTATTCGTTATAAAATGTGATATCGCGGTTTTTTTATTTATTTGCTTTTGTGATGTAATGAGTTTAGTGAAAATTGTTTGATAAATTATTTAGTATTTATTAAATGAAATGAAAATGAAAAATGAATAAAGGATAGCAAGTTCAAATACAAAAAGTGAAAATAGTTATTCAGGTGAAGTAATAACGAAACCGTTCAACACACTTTTTATACCCACTGGTTACGGTGACGCTGCATTCCAAGCCGTTACATGTTAAATGGAAATATTCATAAATTGAATGTTAATTAACAAGCATCTAAGAAGTTTATCATTATGATATTATTGCTGAGCTTCGAAATACAAATAATTATTGGAGTGTAAATAAATTCTATCAAATTATGAGGGATGTATTTCAAATTGGCAAACCTAGTTTGGTTTTGTCATTTCATGGTGCTTTTAATAAAATTACGTTTAGTAAAACGAATTAAGTCTATTCAATCAACATTTGTTTCATGGACTGGTTTTTGGAAGAAGACAACATTCAAGAAATAAATTAATGTAATCCTCTTTTTGTATTTTGATTTGTATAATTTTTCTTGATTTATTTTTATACTTCTAAACTATTTCCTCTGTTAGCAAGTATATTCTGTCTGTTAGCAAGTATAGATTGGACCTGGAAGTTTTTTTTTTGTTATATCTCTTCTCGTCGAGTTGTGATTCGACAATCAATGAATACGTGGCATAGGTAGCTTCTTTTTTCTTCGGAAAAATCCAATTTCAAGATTTTTTTTAATTACCTTTTTGAATAAAAAAAAAGATATGTGATAAAATGTCCGAAGCAGTACGTTTAGTTTGTGTATAAAATATCTGTGCGACATTGTTATCAACAGAGTTCTGATAGAAAACCAAAAAAAATGAAATAGTTTATTTTGAAATATTTATAACACAACTAGTACCACTTCAAATAAAGTAAGGTCAAAGTGTACTTAAAATTAGTATATGCACCATCGTATCCAAATAAGTTGCATAGGCCGTAGATATTATTATGTCTTAAGAAGATATATATACCACTCGTGTTGGAGATGATCCATCGGGATTAAAGTACTATAGGTTAGAACAGGATATTTTTATCCATTTTAACTCCGTAAACACTTGATATATTTAGAAAACTACTAATTGGAAAATTGTGGTTGCTTATACCCAAAATGGCGACCGACGAATTATAATTCGAGGCGTGGATCGCGAGCATGATAACTAGTTGTTTTACGAGCCATAACTGTCATAATCCGTTGTTACGGTAACCGTAGTTGTTATGTCGTTGTCTGGAGAGCGACGAAGCGTTGTGTGTTTCTTTGATTTTTGGATTCACTGTTCTTTCATATACATCGGGTTTGCATTGGCTGAGACTTTCATAATACTTTTTTTCTTAAATTCAAACCATACTGGCTTCTACAATCAAAAATTTATTATTCTAAAACAGTTGTGTAATATGTTTTTTAAAATGTGATTTTCTCGTTCCAAAGTGTATTCATAATTCCGCTATATCCATGTAGATTTCTAATATTTCCCAATGTAGTTTCCGTTACAAAAATATATTATTCTAATTTATTATGTTTTCCATGGTAACACTCTTTGTTCAGTTTGTGATCATTAAACGCTAATTAACGGTTGTATACTATTATCGATTCATAGTTCCGCTGTGTGCAAATGTGAACCTTACAAATAATATTATAAATTGGTTGAAGTCCCCGATATTAAAGCATGATAAATCCTTACTGGATACATTGAAAAATGTAATTTCCTGAATACGTTTCATAATAATTGTCTCTGTTCACATTAGCCGAAGACTTAACCTTTTTTGTAGTACAACTGATTCTCGTAGATAAATGTCCTATAGGAAAGCTTAATACGTTTAATGAATTTGAGTTGTAAAGTCGTTTGGTTTTCTTATAAATACGGAAATTTTTATATAGATGTCTCTTACTCTGACATGAATAATCATTGTCAATTTCAAAAATAGAAGTTCGAAGCATGAAGTTTTATTGACTTCAGGTTTTCTTTTGATAATAAGATTTAAATTAGTAAATTATTAGTTTTGTTAATTAATCAAATTTTTCATTGCTTAGTGATATTAATTCAAAATTTTTTTTTTGTTGCTCGTTCGCTAGCTTAATTTGTTTCTGTAAAAATAATTATTTATATGTTTGTGTCTCTAACTGTAAATTACTAGAATTAAAAAAAAAATTGATATGTGTTTGTACCGTAAAACAACAGTGCGCAGATTTTTGTGGCGGATTATAAAAAGTAAATTATAATTATAAATAATAAAGAAATTTTTTTTTTGTTCGTTTATGTATTTATAAAAAAAAAAGAATATAGAATATAATAGAAATTATAGCTGCATAAATCGGTCTGTTTGATAGTGAAAATTAACAATCTTAACAAAATCCAAATCAGAAAGAAAATGATATTATCAGTTCGGTTCGCAAACCAAAACCAAAAACTTGCGCGTTCATTTCAACACAAGGTACGTAAGCAATGAACCTGTATTACTGTATTAGTTACCGTATCTTTCAATTTAATATTCGAGCCGTATAACGGGCTAGAAGGCAAATGACCTTCTCGGTTGAAATAATAAACATTGTGGACCGGTTTTGTTATTTTTAGTCACCGTTCCTGTGACAATCCAATTAGGGCATGGTTAGATTAATCGATTGTTCGATTAATTGATCGTTTGCCAAATTGTCCGATTAATCGAACAAAAAAAAATGTTAATCAATTAATTTAAAATTAAGTAAAGTTTAAAGAAAAAAAGTGAAGTTTCTTATGTCACAATTTTAATAGTAATACTTTAAAGTATAGTTAAGTAAGTAAAGTTACTTAATTTTAATACTTTAAAGTATAGTTGACTTTGACTACTCCTTTTCATTCTTTAGGCAAAAGTTTATGGTTAAAATTCAATTAAAAATATTTTTTTTTATATTCAATGTAAACACATTGTCCATTGTATACTTTTCTCAACTTGAATCTTGATGTGAAAAGATTTTGCATTATTGTGAATGCAACATTTATTTCGATATTCAGCAAACAAAGTAATTAAAAAGAGAAAACATTCTATAATCGAAATAAATTCGAAACATCTCTTTTAAAGTTATCAATATTTTAAGTCCTTCGCATTTGGAAATTGACGTTCTTCTTGAATTGTTGTACAATTTAAAAATAGTTTAAAGGGTTTCCCCGTTTTACGTTTAACTTCACAAGTCACGTAGTTTTAACTTAAATAACACCCAGTAAAAGAAGTAATGAATTTTATTATCAGTTTTAGTGTCATTTTTATACGTGAATTTTAGGTTTAAGTTAGAGAATGGCTAAAATTGAAAATTTGCAGATCGTAAAAATTATAACAATGACTCTTTAATATTTTTTAGGTTATTTTGATAAAAACTTGAATATTTTGTGATTTGTTTTGGATTATTTAAGTTACTATTTAAACAGGTAATTTCGAGATCACGAATTTTATTATTTACAAAGACAGTTGAGTTGTGAATAAACATTTTATGCTTTTAGTTATACTTATACACCAAATTTATAATTAATAATATCATGGATAACAACAAGGAACAAATTGACTGGCTAGAAGTAAAAGGGAAGCGTGCGGATGTATGGCAGTATTTATTGATAAATAAAAAAGATAATAAACTTCTGAAATGTAAACAATGTGATACAACTTTCAAATTGCATCCAACAACCACCTCCTACAAATATCACATGACACACAAACATAAGATTACACTGCAACAAACATCTCTAAATGAATCAAAATTAACGACCATTCCTTCACTTTTCCAAAAAAATAAAGATAAAGAAATATCTCCAGCAAATGTTCTTGCGAGGCTTACTGCCTTGGACAGAATACCCTTTGCTATTTCAGCTAATAGTGCCGAAATAAAAAAGGGTTGGAAAGCCCGAGGACTGAAAATTCCACTTACCGAAAAAGGAATACAAGCGTTAGTAATAAAATATGCAGACGAGATTCGTGAGCATATCAAATCGGACATATTATCCAAAATTGAACGGTCTGTGCGATATTCGTTATCACTTGATGAATGGACATCCAAAGCAAATCGACGTTATATGTCATTGAACTTACACGGAAAAAACTCATCTATTATTGGGTTAGGATTAGTACGACTCTTCGACTCAATGCCAGCTAGAAAAGCTGTTCAAATTATTAATACTAAATTACAAAAATTCAATTTAAATTCTTCTAGGCACATTGTAGCTATAATAACAGACGGTGCTTCTGTTATAAAGTGTACCGCACGTTTAATGGGAATTCCTCATCAAGTTTGTCATAGTCACGGCATTCATTTAGGAGTTGCTGATGTGCTGTATAAAAACAATGATACGAACCTTCAAGTTTCTATGGATCACCAAGAATTTTCGGGCAACGTCGAAATTCCTGAAAAAGACCATTCTAGTTTAGACTCTGATGACAGTTGTGAGGAACAAGATAGTGAAACTGGCGTTGATGAACACTTTTTAACGGAGATGCGAGACTTAAATGTTTCTATAAGACCACAGTTTACCAACATAATTCAAAAAGTAAGAATAATAGTAAAATTGTTTAAAAAATCTCCCCTAAAAAACGATTTGTTACAAAAATCTTGCCAAAAAAAATTTTCCAGAGAAGTGAAATTAATACTGGACTCTCCAACAAGATGGAATTCACTTCTGTATATGCTAAAGCGATTCTTAGAGTTAAAAGATATTGTTAAATCAATTCTACAAGAACTATCACTTGCACATATGTATCCAACATCAACAGAAATTAATTCAATTTGTAAAATTGTAGAATCATTAGATATAATTGAAGCTGGTGCTATAGCACTTGGGAGAAGAGATTGTAGTTTGACTAAGGCGGGTTGCGTATTTGATTTTTTGCACCGTAAACTCAAAGAACAAATTTCCACGCCAGTTGGATTGCGTTTTTAAGAGTCAATTCAGAAGAGAGTAAATGATAGGCGACTTTTGAAACTGGAAAGGTTGTTAGAATATCTCGAGGATTCTCACTTATATTTAGAAAAAAGCAATCGAGGTGATAGTATACAAATATACTACACGCAACACGAACTAGCTGAAACTACTAAGGAATTGCATGACCGATTATTTGATGTTGCTAATTGTGATGAAACTGTTGAAGAACAAGAGGGATTAAAAGCCAATGAAGTTGAAGCTCGTTGTGTAAATAACCTAAAGTTGTCGAACGCTGAAGAACTGCAAAGGTTGTTGCACACAAAAGAAAAGTCTACGGTCTCAGTTTTATCGGCCAAAATCTCTTTACTTGACATTAAACGTGAAATGAATGTGTTTGAGAATGAATGTGTACGACCAACTACACTAGAAAAGGTGTACAATTGTTTACTAAGTATACCCCCAACATCAGTGGAAGTCGAAAGAAGCTTCAGTGCGGCTGGACTTTTTGTTTCAAATCTCCGAACCTCTTTAAAAGATGCAACCATCGATACTTTGTGCTTTTTAAGAGCAAACCTTACCAACTATGAGAACTTTGGTAGTTCTGCAGAAATATAAGGAACATATATAACATTATATAACATTATATTTTTATTAACTTTGAAATATACAGAAATATATTATTTGTTTATTAATGTCTTTTGTTGCATTATTTTGTTTTAAATGTTTAAACCGAGCTTTGTTTCATATTTTAAATTTATTAGAAATTTTTTTTTGTATATGTAAATTTGCAAATTTTACAACCGTAATCAATTAAAATGCATTTTCTTTTAATTTCAAAATTTTAATTTAGTATTACAAAACGGCATAGTTTTGTAATAATAAATTATAATTCTGAAACTAAAAGGAATCCAGTTTTATCGATTAATCAATTAATCGGTTGTAAATTTTTTATATTAATCGTTAATCGATATTTTGTCCCAAACGATTAATCGACCATGCCCTAAATCCAATAAGAACGATCGATTTTTTTTTGGAATGATTAAAATAAATCACGGTAGTGTGTACCTTGTGTAATTATATTTTCGTTTTCTGTATAAAGCACGTATGGTTCGGGAAGATAATACATCAGTGCTGCCTTTGAACTAAGTGGTCTCATTACTTATGTGTTCTAGCATTACGATGGTTTGACACAATGGATAAAGAAATAAAGCGTATCGTAGTTTATACAAGACTGAACATTTATTCGTAATATCATTTATATATATAATTGGTATAACAAAGAAACATGTTTACGTTAAACCTGCGTTTACAATACTTAATTACAATATCAATACTTAACAGTTCTCCCAACAAAATAAAATTGACTTAATTATTACAAATTACATTTAACAATTTTAACAATCATTAACAACAATAATTTAATGAACTATCTATATAATTTGTCTACTTATACATTAAGCGATCAGGAGGGCATCTTTCCCTGGTGGAGCGTCTTAATGGTTCTGGCTGACACACAACATCAGCACTTTTTTGGTCCGAATTTGATGTTGCATATGTTGGGATCAAGGATGTTCCAGGATGAGTGGTACTATCTAAATGACTAGGTTTGAGATGATCCTCATGTGTGAATCGAACTTGGTTACCAACATTTACCAAATAAGTTACTGGACTTACAATTTTCAACACTCGGCTTGGTATCCATTTAACAGAAGCTTTCGACTCAAAATTTCTGAACATAACTTTATCCCCCAACAGAAAATTTAGATTCCATTTCTTTCCTTATTTTTTCTTCTCCAACAGCCAGCACAGCTCTCGGTTTCAACCATTCCAGCTTCGTTTTAGTTTTGTATCTAAAAATAATTTCGTTTGGCGGTACCCCAGTGGTGGTTAAAGGAGTATTTCTATATGTGAAAAGCAAACTATCCAATTTTCCTTCAATTGGTAATGAAGTTTTAATTAAAAATGATTTTTTCAAATATTGTTTAATTGTCTGCACTCCACGTTCAGCAATACCATTAGAATTTGGGTGATACGGAGGACTTTTTGTAATTTTAACGCCATTATTCGTCAAAAAACTAACAAGCTCTTTTGAATCAAAAGGAGGACCATTATCGGAGACCAACTCTTTTGGCAAATCATAAATTACAAAAAATGAACGAAGACATTTAATAACACTTCTCGCTGTTGTATCACGCATATACCAAACCTCAATATATTTAGAAAAACTATCTACTAATAATAAAAAACTTTCACTGTTGAAATAAAAAAAAATCAATATGAACTCGTTCAAACGGGTAAATTGTTTTTGGCCATGGAACTATATGTTGTTGAGAAAAATTTGAGGTTATGACACAAGCTTCACAAGAACTGGCCACTCTTTCAATATCGGAATCAATCCGAGACCACCAACAATAGCTTCTAGCAAGTAATTTCATTCTCACAATACCTGTGTGGTTTTCATGCACCAGATTCAAAACCTGTTTTTGCAATCACATTGGAATTACAATCCTATCACCTCTCATTAAACAATTCTCTTCAATCACTAACTCTGATCTAATAAGAAAATACGGCTTAATGTCAATTTCTTTACAATGATTTGACCAACCAGACCGACAACACTTTAACACTTTAGACAAAATTGGATCCTGTAACGAAGTAAAATACGACGCAGTGGGCTGATTCCTTGTTTCATAGATTTGCCACTTCATCACATACCCCATAAGTTTCTTTATCCGCGATTTTCGTATCAATTTTTTTTTTATACTTAATTCATAGTCATCCGTTAATTTAATTCTCCGCTACACCAATTTATTCTTCTCATACAAATGTTTTTTTTTTGTGTGTAATACACTAACTTTGTAGTCACTCTGCGTTTGTTTTTTTTTCTTTAAAACATAATAAGTCTATTTTTTTTGTCAGCTACAACCATGACCACCGTATATTATTATGGTTGTGTATGTTAGCAATTGGTTTTTCCTACTTTGAAACTATACCCGGCAATCACTATGGAAATTACCGTATATTCGATTACCGAATATTATACTAACTCATTGAACGAATGTTATCATACCTGGAATGCAATCATGCAGGATTGGTTATGTAAATTTAAATAAAGGCCTAAAGAACATATGTATCTGTCTTCCAACAAATGACTTACAATTCTCTTTAGGTGGAATACGCTGATTTTGAGTTAATCTACGTCGAACAAGCACAACTTCGCTAAACTAGTTAATTTATTTATCCCTACACTCAAACCATAACCATTAAGGTATATTATTGTAGTAAAAACCAGATATAATTGTGTATATTTAACCATCTGGTTACCTCACTTAAGACTATCCATCAATCGGTATTGTAATATATATATATATATATATATATATATATATATATATATATATATATATATATATATATATATATATATATATATATATATATATATATATATATATATATATATATATATATATATATATATATATATATACTATATATATATATATATATATATATATATATATATATATATATATATATATATATATTATATATATATATATATATATATATATATATATACTATATATATATATATATATATATATATATATATATATATATATATATATATATATATATATATATATAATATATATATATATATATATATTATATATATATATATATATATATATATATATATATATATATATATATATATATATATATATATATATATATATATATATATATATATATATATATATATATATATATATATATATATATATATATATATATATATATATAATATATATATATATATATATATATATATATATATGTATATATATATATATTAGACTGGTCGTTAAAAACTAAATTTTGCGAGACGCCCCCCTAGAAAAATTCTTTGTGGTCAAAAAACCACAACGGCACTAATTTTTTTTTTTTTAAGTCAAAAGAACACGTGCCGCAAAATCATCGAAGTTTATTTTTTGATAAAATTGGTTATATCTCATAAAATATGCAGATGTCAAAAAAAATCACATAACCATTTTTGTAGGAAATTTAATTTTCTACAAAAAAGGTCCAGGTCATTTTTTTCCTAAAACCTATATTTCTGATGATATTTTGAAATAAAACTTGAAATTCTTCGAAACTCGTAAAACCAAATGATGAAAATTTCGACGAAAAAGTACTAATTTTGATTTTTTTTGTTTTGATTATTTTTTTATACATTTCATTCTATAGCATAAGAAGAAAATTAGAACTTTTTCGTCATCTTTATTTTTTATGTTTTTTAAAAATTACGAAAACTTACAAGTTCATTTTCAAAATATCATGAGAACTATACGTTTTCGGGAAAAAATGACTTGGGCCTTTTTTGTAGAAAATTAAATTTCCTACAAAAAAGGTTAAGTGATTTTTTTTGACATCTGCATATTTTATGAGATATTTGAAAAAGTCTACGAATTTTTCAAAAAATCAACTTCGACGATTTTGCGGCACGTGTTCTTTTGATTTAAAAAAAAAAAAAATAATGCCGTTGTGGTTTTTTGACCACAAAGAATTTTTCTAGGGGGCGTCTCGGAAGATTTAGTTTTTAACGACCAGTCTAATATATATATATATATATATATA
Source organism: Diogma glabrata (assembly GCA_963693315.1). Lineage (NCBI taxonomy): Eukaryota > Metazoa > Arthropoda > Insecta > Diptera > Cylindrotomidae > Diogma > Diogma glabrata. Next base: position 254,065,106 of record OY856188.1, on the reverse strand, counting down.
TATATATATATATATATATATATATATATATATATATATATATATATATATATATTTATATGGATGGGAATCTCACACTTGTAGTTTGATATTTTTAACATTGGTTGTATGACGTCATAAACCGACGTCATAAACCGATATTTTAAATATACATTCGAGCCTTGCAGTTCAATTCATTCGATTACCACTATTCACCTGTAGATGTCCCCCCAACCGCTTGATATTTCAGGTTGATGTCCATAGTCACACTACAATTTGGGACCTGGGTATTGTAAGATAGTTTATATTTTCAAATACATTGGTCAATATATTTCCCAAAAATCATTTTCACGTCCGATGTCTCGATTCATGATTGAAATCGATTGTTAAATATGAATTCGAGATGTCAATTAAAAAAGAAAAATGTTTGAATTCGCTTGCCATATAAGCGCTGATTTTTCACATGGCGGTCTCGTATATCATTACGATTTCATTTGGTGATTGACTGTTCGATGAACTGTCATCAACAATTAAAAACGGCATTAGAACAAAAATATTAAGTTATAAATCGCGATGAAATATGGCATGTGTAGATTCTAGTTTCTTTTAACGTGTATTAATTTATTTGTGGCCATTAGAAATAAAAATAAAAAAAAAAGAAATAAAATAATATCGAATATCTGTTTGTGTTGTAAATACAAAAAAGGTTTAAGTTTCCCACAAGAAAAGAAAAATATATTTGTTTGTTGTGTTGTTTGCGGGGAGTGCATTTTTCTCAAAGAAATTCACCCGAAAAAATCGATATATGTTATGAGCCGTAGTCGTGTGATCCAGGTATGCTTATAATGACAATTTTTGTTTACTATACCGTTCTCCCCGTTGAGGATTATATAAAAAAACCGACAAATGACCTTCATTATTGGGTCATTAAACTGTCTAGGAACGAAATACGGGAATAGTAGTTCAGTTATATCGTATATGAAGTGAAGTTTTTTGTTTGTTGGTTCGATATAACCTAAATGAACTGTGATATCAATTGATTCGGTTGTTCTTATTTGTAGGACTTTGTTCGATAACGTAAAAATAACAGAACCAAACCGCAATGTTATAATATTATATCCGTACATTATAGCAAATTTTGTTTTGATTTTGCTTTGTGAAACTTTGTTCGGGAGTATACACAAACGGTAATTTAAATTATAGGTTCTGGTGAATTATGTTTGATCTTTGTTCATCGTTGTAAAGAAGCCGTAATATTCTAGTTAAATTTTTTATGAACTTTGTTCGTGGTTGTGAATAATCTATATTTTAGAACAATTATATATGCTAGTAAATTAATTTTTTTGTATGAACTTCGTTCATAAGTGTAAATAAGTCGTATTATTAGGGCAGTTACACATACTAGTAAATTATTTTTTTTTGTATGAATTTCATTCATAAGTGTAAATAAGCCATATTATTAGGCTGTGGTGGACCAGTATTTTTTTAAATACAATTATAATTTCAATTTTTTTTTTGTCATAAATAAGTTGTTAAAAGAAAAAACAACAACAATAAATTGAAAAAGCACTATATAAAAAAATAAAAGAATATAAAAAAAAACCACACACACGTTAAACGAATACCGAATCAATTAAATAAAATTGCGGGCGCAAACGGTAATCAATTAAATACGGTAAGATAAATAAAAGTAAAAGTAAATTACGGCAAACCATCGGAACATTTAAGATGAAAAAAAAAAGCAAAGTAAGTGGAACTTCCTTTCCTTTTTTGTTCAAGAGGGGGACGTATGTGGTGGACAAGTAACCAGGCTGATCCACCCCATTGATACAAACACCCAAACAATCCCACAATACTCCCATTTCGATAACAATTATCCAAAATCATTCCAAACAATTGACCCATTGATCGATTCAGTGATCATTATAACAAGTCTAGACATAATAAACCACAGCTGCAACATAATCCTACATCCGTCAATTGATAAATCTTTAATTGATCAAACTCAATTCAAATTAATATATATACAAAATCAAACCACATAAAAAATCTTCCAATCTAAAAAAGTCTCATAAAACCACACAATGTATTTTTTATGTCTATTTTCCAATTATCGAAACAACCCAAACAATTTGCTAACATTGCAGCTGTAGAATAAATATCTATAATTCAAAGTCCAACGGATTACAAAGTCCAATAAACAATCCATACATTCTTTTAATTCAAACGACAAATTTCTATAATTCAAAGTCCAACTGGTTATAATTCAAAGTCCAATATACAATCCATACATTCTTGTCAATCCAAATAACTTTTCCATTTATTAAATCAAAATATCAACTAAATTAATTACAACAATAGTTCCATTATAAATTCGAAACATAAAACCCTACACGAGCTAAAACTAAAATATTTCCATATTGCCGGAAAGTAATAAAACCCTTCAATAATTAATTTTTCTGTAAGAAACGACAAAAAAAAGTAATAATGTTAAAAATGAAAATTCGATTACTAGGTCATTCAATAAGTCCGTAGGATGACACATAGATGGCGTTACTAGAATTTTTTTCCATATGATTTTTATTTAGTACTAACCTTCAAACGATACGTGTATAAATTTGACAGCAATCTGACTATTTATTCGTGAGTTATAGCATTTTGTGTGAAGCAACTTTTGTTTTTGAAAAAAATGGAAAAAAGTGAATTTCGAATTTTAATAAAGCATTGCTTTTTGATGAAAAAAAATACAGTGGAAACCAAACAATGGCTTGATAAACATTATCCAAACTGCTCCATCCAGACAAATGGTAGAGAAGTGGATGGCTGAATTTAAATGTGGTCGTACCAGCACAAAAGATGCAGAGCGCAGTGGACGCCCAAATGAGGCTGTTATTCCAGAAAACATAAAAAAAATCCACAAATTGGTTATGAACGATCGCAAATTGAAGGTGCACGAAATAGCTGACATTGTAAAGGTAGCAGATGGTAGTGTTTTTACCATTTTACATGAACATTTGGGTATGCGAAAGCTCTGTGCAAATTGGGTGCCGCGTGAGCTCACAGTCGACCAAAAACAACAACGAATCGATGCGTCGGAGGAGTCTTTGGCACTGTTAAACCGCAATAAAAGGGAATTCTATCGTAGATATATGACAATGGATGAGACACGGCTTCACAATTACACACCAGAATCCAAAAGACAGTCAGCTGAGTGGACAGCAGTCGACGAACCGAATCCAAAGCGAGCAAAGACGCAACAGTCGGCCGGTAAGGTGATGGCGTCTGTATTTTGGGATACGAACGGAATAATATTCATCGACTATCTCCAAAAAAGAACCACCATCAACAGCGAGTATTACTGTGAACTTTTGGATCGATTGAAGGCTGAAATCGCAAAGAAACGGCCACATTTGCAAAAGAAAAAAGTGTTGTTTCACCAAGATAATGCACCGTGTCACAGATCGATGAAAACGATGGCAAAATTGAATGAATTGGGCTTTGAATTGCTTACCCACCCACCATATTCTCCAGATTTAGCCCCCAGCGACTTTTTCCTGTTTTCAGATCTCAAGAGAATGCTTGCTGGAAAGAAATTTAAGTCCAGTGATGAAGTAATCGCTGAAACTGAGGCCTATTTTGACGAGAAAGAGAAATCGTACTATAAAAGTGGTATAGAAAAGTTGGAAAATCGCTATACTCGTTGTATCGCCCTCGAAGGCAACTATGTTGAATAAAAAAATCGAGTTTTGTCAAAATGTTGTTTTTTTCTTACTTATCCTACGAACTTATTGAACGACCTGTTACTACGATATTTATATTTTATTTTATTTTATTTTATTTTTTTTGAAACAACGCTTTTCGATTGGTCAACTGATTTATGCCCAAGCGAAAACCGTTGGAATAAATAATACTGATTTTTCGTTAAACAAATCAGTTCTCGAGTAGTACGCGTCCGACTGACATACATTGTAACGATCGCAATAATCGCAAAATAATAATAAAACCAAATTCCTCTTTGTTTTCAATTCAATAGAAATGTATTTCATTAGTTTCCGTTCATTTTTACATTAATAATAATTTTAAAATTTTCTAAAACTTAACTGCTAGTTAAATTTTGAATATACTATAAAAAGCAAACGAACGTACTCAATTTTATTTCCAATTCTAGCGAACAGATGTCGTTGTCGTTATTAATCTTTGCTGAATTTTCAATATTACCCGATTTTGTTTTGACATCTGAGATGTAAAAAAGCAAAAAAAAATCACATTTTTTCTTGAAAATGAAGTCGATGTTTTTAAGAAAAATTTGATGTACATGGATTCCAAGTTTTTCGCTTAAACGGAAAAGTTCATGTTTAACTTTAAAAAAAAAAAACAAACAAAAATTAGTTACCATATTTGGAGTAAAAATATAAAGAAAATTAGAAGTTTTTTTGTGGCATTCGACCATATTATAATTGTAAAAAAAAAAAATTTTCAAAAACAAAACTATCAAATCATATATTGTTATAGTAATTTCAATAATACGCATATTGTGAAAATAAATATTGAAAAAGAAAAAAACCTGAATCCTGCTGTATTTTATATATATATATACATACATAGGTTTTTGGTGAACTAAGGTGCAGTCTGTAGCGGAAATCCAGAACTTTTCGTTTTTTTTGAAACCTGGTACATGTGGTGCCAGGTTAAGAGGTATGTAATTCATGCTAACTAAATATTCAATACACAAGACAGCATAATCACTGTTAAACCTTTTTTATGCCTCTCTCCTGTGAATCTGGTTTATTGTGGAGGAAACTGGAATTGGTTGATTTGTGAGACCATTGGTCCGTGATAAAAATAGCTAGGAGTGCAACAGTCATAATATCAAGATACCTGCATGTTGGTGTTATCTCCACGCATGAGTTATGGTGAACAAATTGTGTAACACAACATTTCGGAAAACGCAACAAAAAGAAATAATACTAACGTTTAGCATCGTGTCAAGAAATTTGGTTTTTTTTATATTCCGTATACCACTCATCTAATGGATCATCATCAACAGGTGAACAATTTAAGCTAATTTTTTTTGATCAGATTATTAAAATGATAGGCTAGTATTTTATTTTTTCATATAAGAGATCCCAAACTCTAGATTCGTCTTGGGGCAACTCAACAGTTTCCCGGTATAACATAGATTAATATATTTTTTTGTTGTGATAAAAGCCCAAGGTTATAACATCTTTTAAAACCGCGGGGAAATCGAATCCCAACAATCTAAACTAAAGTTTACGTGTGTGAAATTAAAGTGCTGGAACAGTAGTTCCAAATTAAATTAAATTAAATTAAGTTAAGTTAAATAATTTATAATTACAAATTGTGCAACAAAACGTCAAACTGTTTAAATAAGTTGAATCAATAAAAAAGCGAAAACAGTCATTGTGAGTGTTCCTTTCAAAATTATTGAGACCTGAAGAAAAAACAAGTACTTCCTTCAATCAAAATTCAAATTGACTCCAACAAATATTTGTGGTGAATAAATATCCCTAACGGGAATACCACATATTGACGCAGCCGGTTTTCAAAGTTAGAACCATAAAATAAAAAGAACCTTAAAATATTTGTGGTAACCAAGCATCCCTCTGGGGAAGCACCACATATTGGTGCAGCCGGTACCCAGAGGCACCACAAGGCCAATCATACGTGATAATAAGTTAAATGTTTTTTTTTAACTTCGTTCGTGGTTGTAAATAATCTATGTTTTAGAACAATTATACATGCTAGTAAATTATTTATTTGTATGAACTTCGTTCATAAGTGTAAATAAGCTATATTTTAGAACAATTATACATGATAGTAAATTAATCTTTTGTATGAACTTCGTTCATAAGTGTAATTAAGCTGTATTATTAGGACAATTATACATGATAGTAAAATAATTTTTTTTGTTTGTATGAACTTCGTTCATCAGTGTAAATTAACCGTAATATTATTAAAGAAAAGAGGAAAACAAGATTTGTTTTGTATAAACTTTGTTCATTATTGTAAATACGCCGCAATATTTGGGCAATTATATGTGATAAAAAAAAAAATTAATTTTGTTTGATACGATCTTTATTCTATTGTTGCAAATAAACTGTATTATTGGATGACGTAGATGATGTGTTAAATGATTTTTTTGTTTGGTGTGAACCTTGTTCTTTGCTGCTAACGTTCCACAGTATATGCGGAAGGATTAGATCACAGTGTTTGATCTATTAAGTGGGGGACCTGGCTAATTGGATTAAATTAAACCAATCGCTTCAATTGTTACAAAGTAATTTTTCTTTGGGAATACTGTTAATGATTCATCAATGATCTAATATCTCATTTCAACGGAATAAGCCTGATTCGACCTATTCCATTCAACACCTCATCAACCAGGATTGACTTATCTGCTACATGAGGCCTAATCTCATGTATCTCTATTGTCGACATACAGCAGCAATTATCAATTTAAAAAGGGGGATATAATCACTTTTGTTTTTGTATGAATCTAACATCTGTTCTACTATTATACGAGGATCAAGTTGTTTCAACGTTATTTGGAAATTCAATCTTACGTTTAGGAGCAGTCCATGTAAGTCGATGTTCAAAATGATGGGCTAGGTGGTCCAATTAACGAGGCGGATGGCGAGCTGGATAAAAACCAATGGTGAGTGTCATTTAATTTTTTTCTATTTATAATTTGGGCATGAATGAGTATGGATGTATGGATATGTGAGTGTGAGTCTGAGGGGTGGGTTCATGGGGTGCATGCTAAGTGAATAACTACCTATATTTATTTCATTATCACAATATTGTAGCCGAAGGTCAAGACGTAAAAATGCTATTGATTCGTGAAATATGGATAGAACTTTCGATTTCAGAGATATACATGTATTTGACATATTGATAAATGGGTTCGTTGACTTGGTTTGTTTATGGTATAGCAATTTACTGGAGTTAACTATTTCACTAGTTGGCTTCATGTTGTCTTGTAATATTGAATACTATCTTTGGTTTATTAGCATCGAAAATAAGTTAGCACTATACAATTGTGAACCGCTAATCAGGGTTGCCATGACTCACCAAAGAAATAACTAATGATTACTCTTTTGAATAAAATTGTGATTGTTTTATAAAATAAAAATCAATCCTCTGTGATGTGAAAGGAACTGATTTCGGGATCATGAAATTAGGAAACCAAACGGCAGTTACGACTTACCAAAGGATTATTTATTATAGCTGACGCGATAATCTCAAGAATTGGGAAAATGAAATAAAACGCATACACCTATTTTTGGTTTACAACTAATCGAAAGTAATTTATTTGTTGTTTACTTAAATTTAAAGTGTTCAAATTATATTGTTGAAACATCCGTTTTCTTGTAACATTCCTTTTCCTTTCTTTTACCTTATTGGGAATTGTGGGTACCTAAGGCGTACCCCAACTGAAATTAACCCTCGCATAGATGCCAAATACGTTAAGAAGCAATCCTGCTATATCTCCACCCCCGTTTCCGACCGCATACCTGCCCGTCTAGTATCATAATTTTTTTTTCTTATCATGGTCTAGAGTGGTAGTGTCATTTAGGCTCCGAAATGTTGACTTAGTTGTCCTAGTGCAATTGAGAGTTATGTTACATTTATTTTTATTGCACTTTTAATGAAACATATAAGTTAATAAAAACACAGATAACAACGTAGATTATTTTTTTTTGAATACCATTAAGTACGTAGTTGTCGATCAAATTAAATTATGAGATAAATTTTAGCGATGATTGAAATTTTGAATGATGTTGGTTGATTGCAAGTGTGTGTGAATGTGGGCATGGATGTAAAAATGGGTGATAGCGTGCGTGTGTGAGAGAGAGAAGTGAAAGAGTCTGTGAGTGAAGGTGTGAGAATGCGAGAGTACTTGTGAGTAAATGTGGGGTTGATGTGCTGGTCGTGGTTCTTTCGCCAAAGGGGTCGCCAGAGTCTCATTATTTCACTTGTTTTCTTTCCATTTCTGTTTAAACCACGTAATTCGCGTACATTTCCGTATTTGTGCTGGAGTAGCAGAACTTACAACTCGAACTCAATACTGCCGCTAGCCGGAGCATATAAATAATCTAATCTAGGTACGCGATCTGCTATGCCCCTTCGTTGTTGGTCAACGAAAAAGCTCTCCATTACAATCCTTCTCCGTCTCTACGGCTATTTCACGAAAATCTAGAGGTCTTGAAATTAAACTCACTACGTTCAACATATTAACCAAATTATCATCAATTTTGTAGTTTTCGTTCAACGCCATGTGCTTTACAAACCCACGGACCCTAGTAACGGGTAGGTTTCTTGGGGGTACCGAGAAGGCCACAGGGGATCCAGATGCCAGGCCTAGATTGGTGAGAATCGGTGTATACGCCAATTCTCATTCGTGCGTGGTCATCCGGCCAGGCTTCGGGTTCACGGTGCCTTCAGGATCCTACTCGGGCTAGCATTCCATAACGTTAGAGTCCCTCCCCTGGAATGTTGGCTTCCCTATGGCTTAGATGGGTTGGTTCCCATCGGGTGATACTGAGGAAGTTCTTCCAAGTCAGGCTGATCAGCTGTCGAGGGTTGATTTCGCTCAGCCTTCATGCTGATGGTTAACCGGGTCATCTTAGCCATAGCATCTTCCCGTGTGTGTTGGGCGTGTGGATCACGGATGATAGGGTTCGATAATCGAATGATGGTTCAGACAATTGATCCTCTGACCATCCTATCGAGCCTTGCCATCCGGGTGATATACCACCAGCACATACACCCTCTTATTCCTTTCCCACCCTATCTTCTCCCATCCTTATCCATCCCCTCTTCTACCCTTTCCTTTACCTTTTCCCATCCTTTTAAGGTAGCACAATTTTATCTTTCTTTTGTCCCAAAAACATACCAAAAACACCTAATCTAAATTGTGAGAAGGGGCGGCGATCGTCACTCTTCGCCCCTCGAAAAGTGCACATCCCCATGACAGAATCCCAAACATAAAACTTCTGATAAAAACTAAATATTAATATTGTTTTTTTTCACCAATTTTAGGTAGTGAACATAAAATATACCAATAAAAATTCTAAAGGAAAATTAATAAATATTATTGTAAGCAAATATTATATTGCTTTAAAATTTAAAGGTGGTAATACAAATCTAGTACTGTAATTAGTTCTATTACAATCTTTAAAATTAATAGGGAAAATGAAAAAAATATTGATTGATATCAAGCGGTACAAGTGAGAAGATTAATAAAATTTGTTTCTGTGTGATTAATAAAATTATTTCTGTGTGAAATAATTATATTCTGAGTGAATAAAAATAAAACTTGTTTTATTATAATAATTTAGTGTTTTATTATTTAAACATCAATATTAGTGAATAATAAAGTGGTGCTTACATTATAAAGGAAAATTAATAAATATCATGACGGAAAATTAATAAATACAAAAAAGGAAAAATTACTATCAAGGAACATTACAAGAAAAGAACAAATCGCCAAAATTAAGCCATCCAGGATAGATGACACCGATCAACTAACAGTGCGATTCTGAGGTAAGAGATCTCTTACGTCTCTTACATAAGATATTTTTCGTAAGAGATTTTTTTAAGAGATTTTCTTTAATTGCGATTCTGAGTTCGTATCTCTTAAAAAATCTCTTCAAAACTCTCCAAATTTTTTTGTAGAGCTGCCACGATGGCAACTGTTAACGCCAAGATTTCTGCGTTCACAGTCTCAAAATGTTTTATGAAAAAGACAAGAAAATTTTAATATTTTTAGATTGACAATCAATATAGATGGAACATTTTTGGAATTATTGAACTTACATGCAATGAAAATTAGCTTTGATATGTTTATACATTTAAAATATAAGCTCATATAATCGGTCACAGCTCTCTACAAAAATAAGACATTGTTATTTAAGATATGTATTTTATATCAATGTTTACCTTAGTTTGGTTTGTTGACATTTTGTCAGAAAAACTAAAACTCAAGTTTGACATGTTAATTTTCATTTTATTTATCAGGGCTTCAACAAATCAAAACCAGTATTATTTTGAGCAAAAATTATTATATGTTTCGTGTATTTATTTCAGCGTCTCTGCTGTCGGAAAAGGGAGGGATGTGACTGGTTATATATTTCACATTATTTATTAATTGTTCTCTCATTCTTCTTATTATTATTATTGGTCTCATACCAAAGTAAAATATATTTTGATAATGGTAATCTGCCATTTTGATGTTTTTCCGTATTTCAATGTAAATTGTTGTATGTTCTAAGAACTTTATTTAAAATTAATAAAAAGTTAAAAGTTTTTATGTAAATTAATAAATTGTATTTAAAAGTGAATATTCTTCGTTTGAGTATTTTTATTTTTGCAAGTAAACAAGGTTGTTGGTGCAATTGGTGTAATTAGCCACAATTAATATAGAAATAATGAAGTAACATGGCGGACGGTTTGATGAACTTGCTGGTGCCAACAGTCAAAATTGTGATATTATATTTTATTCTATTTTAATTGGTTTTGCGTCATAATTTTTATATTGTGATATGGATGATGAATCGAGTGCTGACATTGTCGATAGTCAATTATCAAATTTCGTGTTTTTACTGTTGCCATGCAGTGCTTAGCTGGGGGGATGTGACGCGATTTTTCGCAGCGTGTCTTATTTTTTTTTTGAAGGCATCACTGATTATGTTTATGCTGTCAATCATTAATTTTATATTGTTCTTTTTCATTTTACAAGCATCCAGCCACTGATGCTAGTTTATACGACAAGATCATTTGTCGAGAACCAGATAAGATTTAAATAACGTATTAAGCTTATAATCATTGGACCTTTACTACTATTGTTTCTGTTCAGTATACTATTAAATCTATACAGATCACAAACACATCTTATTATAGTTAAGCAAAGGAGGTCACTCCCTCCATACAGATTATCTCCACACGGACCCTGAATTTGAGAATCTCTTACTATTTCCTAAATTTATCTTGACATTCCAAAAGTAATAATTAAATTAAAATTAATATACATATTTATAATAAATACCTTAAGTTATTTTTGTTGATTGATGTCATCAATATTCTGTTGTTTTAAGTTATTTGTTTGATTTTCCAATATCATTTCTTCCTTATGTTCTGTCAAATTTGTCTGCGGTGGATTTATTAAACGAATTCCTGATTGATTATTATTGCCACTATATACAATATTTCCATATTCTATATTTGGATCAATTAAATTGTATAATTCTCCATATTTCCATTGATAATTTTTTATAAATTAATCGAATAAACAAATTTATTACTTGATATTAATAAAATGGCGTTTTGAAGTCACAAAAACACAGCATAATCAAGTAAAAATATAAAGACGCGCTATTCTTCTTGTATCTCAGCAAAAAAAATTCTTTGATACTTTAATAACCATTCATTTATTAAATTGTGGCAAATTTATGTAAATATTATTATTAAAATCTATTTAATTTTAAATCACAATTTATTATATCACAACATCACTCATGGATATATATTTTTTTTTATATAGACTCTTTTTTTCTGTTTTATTTAATGTTTAATACAAATAAAAATTGAACGTTTTCTTTTTTTAAAAGCAGAAAATGGAATGCATCTTTTTAAAATTGCAAAAATGTGATTTTGCTTTTGACATCTTATGATGTCAAAACAAAATCGGGTAATACTTGAAATTCAGCAATGATTAACAACGACGTCTGTTCATTAGTATTGGAAATAAAAATTTAGTACGTTCGTTGGCTTTTTATAATATATTCAAAATCAATTAGCAGTTAAGTTGGGAAAATTTTAAAAGTACTATTAATGTAAAAATGAACGGAAATTAATGTAATACATTTCTATTGAATTGAAAACAAAGAGGAATTTGATTTTATTATTGTTTTGCGATTATTGCGATCGTTACACCATGAATTCAAGGTAGAAACCAACATTTTTACTCTTGAAATCACAAAAACGTCGCCATCCCCTCCATGACAGAAAACCACCGAACTACCTCCACCTATTAAACTGTATCTGGGATCGAGATACCCACAGTCACCGACGTCGAGACCGATGACCGGTTCCAACACTCATGAAGTCCTTAAGAACTTCACTGAGTACTGAGACCGACCATCCATCCGAACGCCAGCACCATGGACACCCCGATACAACCAGTAAGTATGACCTGAAGATGTGAACCCCAGAGACGACAATCAGCCAGAGGAACAACCCTACCTAACGAAAAGACATCATCCCCTGATGTCTTTCGCGTGATGTACTCCAAGATTCTTACCGCTCATATCTATGCACTCATAAAGTACATTTCCAATCTTAGTCTTAATCATTGCAGGTAAGAACTTTGGAGCCAATTTTGCCGAGAATTTTTTGGTAGCGTCACTCAAATGATGTTGCCGTACAAACACACGTTGTTGTGGTTGAAAAGTCCGTAGTTTAGATCGCAGGTTGTACTGATGTTGCGATTTTTTTGAAAGCTGCTTTTAAATTTTGTTGAACCCGGTTCCTGAGCAGAGTCAAATGATCAGTGCGTTCCATTTCCTCACCAGCATCTTCACCAAGCTTGTGTAGTGATCTCAACAAATGGTAAGTATTCCCATCCGATATTGGATGTTGACCAAATAATAAATAGTACGGTGAGTACTTGGTAGCAGAATGTACTGCAGCCCGCAGTGCATATGCGATTTCACCAATTTGTGAATCCCACTTGGTGTGTTGACCTTTAATGAACGCTCGAATTGCTGCTAAAACTGACCTATTGACCCGCTCTGACGCGTTACTTTGAGGACTATAAACACCGGTCCTAATGTGTTTAATGCCGAAATCTGACAAAAGATTTTGAAAGTTCCTACTAGTGAACTGTTTGCCATTGTCACTGTGTAGAAACTCTGGTACCCCATATGTAAGAAACACTTCATTCCTTAGAAAAGCATTCACCTTCGGTGAAGTTGCGTTTCTAAGTGGTTTCAGTAGTACAAACTTCGTAGCATGATCCAGAACTATCAATAACACCGTATTCCCAAGTGTAGAACGAGGATACGGTCCCAAAAAATCTATATAGACTCTCTGCCATGGACGTGCTGTTTCGAATTGATATTGCATTGGAGGACGCAATATCTGATTCGTGGCTTTTGTTTGTTTACATGTGTCGCAGGACACAACATAGTTGTGTACCTGTGACGCCATGCCCGGCCAATAATAAAGACGTCGAAGTAATTCTAAAGTCTTTTTAACACCCCCATGAGCAGCAGTACTATCATCATGATGTTTCTGAATCATGTTGGAAGTCATCGGTTTTGGTACCCAGAGTTTCCACACAGGAACATCGTTGGGTATTGCATCAGGTCTTGGCTCAATACGTATGTATAGCTTATCATCCACGACTTTAACTGATGGAAAGTCCTTAGGAGATGATTGAACTTTAGCTATCATATCCGTATATTCCTTGTGCCGATAACCTTCATTGTCGATTTTAATTTCACTGATGTGATGTACTAATGCTTCCGTCAATTCCTCGTGTGTATCGTCATAAAGACGAGATAGAGCATCAGGGACTATATTTTGGGTACCTTTTTGGTGGACAATGGTAAAATCCATATGTTGGAGTTTTAGGCTCCACCTAGCCAGACGGCCACTCAAGTCCTTCTGTGACATAAGCCACTTCAGACTTGAGTGATCAGTCACAATTGTAAATCGGTGACCTTCAACATAGCCCCTGAATTTCTTCACACTCAGAATTGCCGCAAGACATTCAAGCTCAGAAACAGAATAGTTTCGTTGAGCTTTATTAAGTTTTTTCGACATGAAGGCTATCGGACACTCTTGTCCGTCAGTATCAACCTGATACAACACACTACCTACTCCTGTCAGACTCGCATCGCATCTAATAAAGAACTCTTTATTATAATCAGGGTTAATTAATACTGGTGCTGTAGTCAGCAATCGTTTTAAATTTTCGAAAGCAGCTTGCGCTTCCAATGTCCATTTCAATTTTCCCGAACTCTTCTTTAATAAATCTGTGATTGGTGATACCACGCTTGCATAATTGGGTATGAAACGTTGGTACCAACCAGCCATTCCCAATAAACGTCGTATCTGTTTAACTGTAGATGGAGCTGGATACTCTGCTACAGCTCTTACCTTGTCAGGGTCTGTTCGAAGACCATCTTCACCAACCAAAAATCCTAAGTATTTCACCTCTCTCAGAACAAATTTACTTTTCTTGAGGTTTATTGTTAACCCAGCCGCTCTTAACAATGAAGAGACTTTGGACAGCAATTCCATATGTTCCTGGAACGTGGAAGAGACTACCAATAGATCATCTAAATAAACAAAGACATTTTCGTGATATTGATGTGGTATCACTTTGTGCATTAGCCGACACATTGTCTGGGGAGCATTGCACAATCCAAAGGGCATAACCCGGAATTGATACAATGGACGACCAGGCACTGTGAAGGCTGTCTTGTCTCTAGATGCTTCTGCCAGAGGAATCTGCCAGAAAGCATCTTTGAGATCAATACTTGAAATGTACTTTGTGCTATTTAGACGACCTAGTAAGCCATCGATCAAGGGAAGTGGGTAAGCGTCCTTTTTCGTTAGTGAATTGACACGACGGCTATCAATACATAATCTGTTTTTACCAGATTCTTTTTGTACCAAAACCACTGGCGAGCACCAAGAACTGTTACTCTCTTCGATCACGCCCATTTGAAGCATTCGGTCGAGTTCGGCATAAACCTTTAGTTGAACAGCCGGCGATGTGGGATAGTGCCTCTGTTTAACAGGTGCACTATCACCAACATCGATGACATGTTCAACCAAAGAAGTCTTTCCGAGCCCAGACACTTCAAATGACGGGAAAGAATCCTTGATCATATCCAGTTCTCGTTGCTGGTCAGTGGTGAGGTTATGTATATTAAAAGTTTGTAGCTCTGTGCGAGTCAGTTCACTAACAAAAGAAGGAACAATACCGAATTTCTCCCAGAAATCTATGCCCAGGTAGAGCTCTTTTCGTAATCCAGGGACTATATGGAACCGCATTGGTTTAGTGGAGCCATTCACAGTTATTGGAATTTCGATGTAACCCAAAATTTTTGTTGCAGTACCATCTGCCGTACGAATACACGAAGTGTACTTACGGTAAGTTGTACCTGCTGATTCCAATAATTCCAAGGAATTTCTTCCTAGTATAGTGATTGACGCTCCACTATCCAATAGACCTGAAATATGTTTGTCCAAAATTTTTATTGTTAGTCGCGGCCGAGGATCCTTTGTTTCTGAAAGGATAGATGAAATACAAGCTTTACGAAATAATTTCCTCATCCTCCAATATCTGATGTTACGTTCAAGACGTCTAAAATATGTTCGATGTAATGATGGGAAATTAAATGTACTGGGTGATTTTATTCTGGTTTCCTGAGTGGTGATCGATCGTCCTGCGTTGCTACATCTCTCGTCGTTTTCTTCGGGCTCATTGGATGTTGAACCGAGGGTACCATCCCCGAAGCATGTACTCTCGGACGGTAGTTTACCGACGGGTGACAATATGAACAATTTGCATATATAACGTCCGGCTTATTACATTTCCAGCAGTGCAATTTTATTCTGTTTTTAGAACAATCAGGAGCTCGATGTCCATTTACCCCGCATCTGAAACAGACAATTGGTTGTCTGGACATTGATGGACCAGGTTGATTAGTATTACCAGATGATATCGCAGGTCGTTGCAGAATTCTTCTAGGTTGTGTATCCACAGCTTCAATATATCCATCTTGTTCTGGATCTATTTCTGATTCATAGTCGTCCATTTGCTGTAGTTCGCTAATCCTTAAGTTTGACATTCTGGTTGGGACTGGTGTAGACCACAAACGTTCGAACTTCTGACACAATGTCCGAAGCTCGTCCATAGTTGTGATTGTTGCTGCAAGTGTAGCGTTTTTCAGTTCTACACTCAGTCCTTCCCTAGCGATTTCTAATAATTCAGCTGCAGCAAATGGTCGAACTAATCTCCGATTTAACGAACCCACTTCAACTAAATACTCATAAACGCTCTCTTTGACTTTCTGTTTACGGTTCAAAAGAACACGTAATACCGCTTTATCATCGGTGAGCGTACCGAAGGTGCGTAGGAGTCCTTCCCTAAGCACTGAGTAGGTCACTTCCTCATATTCATGAGTCAAATTCAAATAATATCTATCGGCAGCTGCCTTGAGGTACCGTGGAACGATCGACCTCAGGTCGTCCCAGGACACACGGTCCCTCCTTGCAGCCGCCTCCACTCGATGGATAAACTCATGAACATCAGGAGAGTGACCATCCCCTGTGAAGTTCGGAACCCAATTTGAGTCATAACGACTCAAATTGTTCCTACGTACCTCTCGGTATGCTCCCGGTGACAATGCTGGAGCCGCGACACGAGATACCTGAGGAAGTGGGTTGTATGGTGGTGGTGCTGTTAATGGAGCTTGTGGATAATTTGTTTGAAATTGTTGCAACTGCTCCTGTGGTATCGGTTGATAATTCAGAGGCTGCTGTACCAATGCCGGATTGATGTATATTTGTTCAGCTTGGAACGATGAACCCAGTTGTGGTAATGCGAAGTCCTCCGCTCTTAAACCTGATTGTTGAAAACACGATGGTGGTAATTGTTCTGCCCGTCTTTGTTGTTGCTGATACCCACGATTTAAACTGTGTATCGTATTAGTCATTGGCTGTACTGGTATTGGAGTGGATCTCTCCTCTGGCTGAAACGCAGGCGATTCGGATGGTACAGATGATCCTCCTGGTTTACTCTGCATAACTGGACGTGTCGACAACGATCTTATTATATCCCAAGCGCGTGACAATTGGGAGATAGCGTAGGTGCGGGCTTCTTGCAAATCCTCGCGAGAACCCAACCTATTCATCCTCCCTGTATAGTGCAACACACGATTAGCCAGACCATCTAAGAAAGGCTGATTAATCGGTGGCTGAAGTCTACGTATCTGATTCACAATTAGTTGTGCTGCCTGCACCACCATTTGAGACTCAGCTACCAAATCTCTCGCGTGAGATACAGTTAATGGAACTGAACCTTGTACCGCGTGGTTTCGAAGTTCCTCTGCCCAGTTGACCCCTCTGAAATCCACACCTCGAACCAGACATTCAATTTGCAGTTCGCTGGGTTCCAATCCATAAAATGGATGGTCAATGTCTATTTGACTTGACATTTTGATGGTAAAATTTATAGAATCCAGAATTCACAATAACAAACAACAATAATAAAACCAATCTCAACAAAAAAAATGTAGCTAGTATGCTGTAAAAGTGAAAACAATAAAAAGCGCAAAACGACAAAAAACCAACGAACGCCCCAAAAAAAAACAGAAAATTTTTGTAAAAAAACAAACTTCGTAAAGGAACCAAAGGAAAGATCGTCGTAGCTAATCCTTGCTGAATCTGTACAAAAATTCCTAAGATATTGTATATGTAAAAATATAATTTATTTATTTTAATTTCAGATCTGCTGAAATTTCAGAAATAATTATATACCTAAAATTATTTATTGACGATAGCACCCCTAAAAATATTTATTTATTTTTTTAAAAAAAAATTGAAAAATAAAAAATATTCAAAAGAATGTTTATTTATCGGATGCACCGTCTTAACTTTGAAATATTTATTTATTTTTTTAAAAAAAATAAAAATATTTATTTATATCTTGATGTCTTGCTTATTAAGAAAATTTATTTATTTAGCTACCTAAAATTATTTAGATTCTAAAAAAAATTATTTATTTACCTAAAATTATTTAATTACGAAAATTTACTTTATTTAATAAAAAATTTTATTTATTTAATTCTTGAAAAATTTGTTTGATTTATTTTATTTTTATTTTTATTTAATGATTAGATAAGAGATTCCCAAAGTCAAGATTCGTCTGGAGACAATTTAAAAAGTAAGTATGGTTACAATATCCATTTCATTTAAATTTGAAATATCGCGCTCGCGAGCCCACTTCAACAATGCATGTGAGAACTGACTAGAAAAGCCCCTAACGACCAGATTCTACAGAACAGATTCTCCCCAACCTAATAAAACAATCACAACTGTCACGATTAGACACTAGGTCCATTTCTACTGACCCAGTTGTGCTTGTTTAATCTACAAATAAATTACACCTAAACCTAATGCAAAAGTTGAAGAACGCTCCCGAGCACCAGACTTCAAACCCTAAACTCTATGAAAAACTGATCTATTGAAAAGCTAAATGGAAAAGTGGGAAAGTTTTTGAATTTGTGTGAGGTGAAGCCTCTGATCCTGAAAGCAAAGTACAATTGGTTCTTCTCTTCATTACACCGAAGAAGCCTCTGAGCAAAGAATGGTACTACTGGTTTGCACCTAAGTACAAACACAGCAACACCACTCCTCGTCCCTGAGGACTTCCTCGCCGAATGAAGAGAAGAAACCAATGTTCTTCGATCGCATAACCCCGATGGTCATAGGCGATCTAAGAACGACATCAATGTTAAGGGGATAAGCCCCATGGATGGCTTGTTAGGCCTACCGCTGAGAAAGTGAATCAATAAACCTAAATAATATATAACTTATCCATAATCCAAACAATTTCTTGTTTAAAAATGCTAAATCGAAACATGAAATACATAATGTGTGTTAATAAAGTTTTACATGAAATTAATTAAATTTAATCTTCAGACTAGATAATAAATTGGTAATTTATATTATAAAAAAATTACGATTATTTTAAATTTAAAACTAAGCTTACTAATTTTTAAGTTATTAATTCTAATATATTTGTTTAGGTTAAATCTTTCGCTTTATTTATTGTATTCAAAACAAAAATAAATGTTAGCTAAAAATAATTATTTCTATATTTATACCACTTTTTAAAATTAATCGCAATGAAAAAATAATTCTAAAAAAAAATGGTGGTAGCTAAAATGGATTCATACGAGATCTGTATACGTACATTAGCGGATCAATATGATGACAAATGTAGAGATATTGATTTGGATCCGCTCACTCTATAAAGTTGATGGGAATTAATTATTTTCAATTGTACTTCCATAAACATAGACCAATAATACTTTGAAAGTAGTGACGAAAGATTTAAACTTATACAAAACTGTTGAAAAGCTGTTTGGTCAATGTTAACCTTTATTACGTTAATAACATCCTAAAACTCATAGAAACATGACTTAACCACAATCAGAAAAACATACGATTAATTTCATATATAAATTAATTGCATCATCCAAAAATGTGTACAATATATAACCAAATATATGTACAATATGTACATGGTAGCATAAAAAAATTTCAAAAAAAAAACTGCTTCCCCAAAACGGTTTTCTTTTTTCCAAATAAAAAAACAATTAGTATTACTAAAAGCAGATGACAGCACAAAAAACAATCTCCAAAAAAATTGCTGTCCCAAAACGGTTTTTTTCAAAATTAAAAAAAAAATTAGTCTTAACTAATTATACAATGAGGAACAGGGGCCTCCTGTGAACCAGACCACTCCTCTTCCTGTCGCGTGGTCGGTGAGATGGGGACCTCCTCAACCAAGCGACTCTCCTTCTCCCTTCTTCTCCTCTCCTTCCTCTTCAGGTGAGAGCTCCTATTTCTATTTATCCTCCTTCTCTCACGCCAGCCCACATTCACTTCCTCAGTCACTTCATCCATCTCATCCGCTTCCTCATTCACCCCATTCAACTCCTCATTCACTATCTCACAAATCAAATCATCCAGAAACTCATCATATTTTTCTTCGTAAATATCATCCATCAATTCCAAAAATATTTTATGTTTTACTTCATCCAGAATCACATTTATCATTCCATCCACTACATTCCTCGCCTCAACCATTCTCTCTTTTCTCTCCTCATTCGCTCTCCCATCCACCTCATTCATCCAGGGCTCAAACCCACCTGGCCGACACCTCCTTAACAACCCCTGACCCCTCATAATTGTATACATTCTTATCAAAATTCAAAATATGTAATTTCCTAATCAAAACCAAAACGAAACCAATAACTGGTTTATTTCAAGATAAACAAAAAGCTGATTGACAACCACGCCCAAACCGGTTGCCACCACCCTATTACCAAAAAAAACCACAACTGGTTTATCCTAAAACTTACAAAGAGAAACGCGGAATTCTTTAAATTTTTGAAAATATAAATTTAGAGTACTTATGATAAATATACACATGAACACCCTAGAAACTAAACCTTTATTTTTTCCTCTAGCTTTTTAACAAAATTTAGCCAAATAAACCGACGCGAAAATAAACTATATATAGATATTAATTAATCTAAATTGAAATGATCAATTAATATATAAATATAATAATATAAAATGTTCCACAAAAAAAGTTTTTTTTCAAAAAAAAAAACCGGCTTGCCAACGCCCAAACTGGAAAATATTTTCCCACCAAATAATATAACTGTAATTAGGCTAACGGGTCCCTTTTTGTTCGGCGCTACGTATATCATTGGACCTTTACTACTATTGTTTCTGTTCAGTATACTATTAAATCTATACAGATCACAAACACATCTTATTATAGTTAAGCAAAGGAGGTCACTCCCTCCATACAGATTATCTCCACACGGACCCTGAATTTGAGAATCTCTTACTATTTCCTAAATTTATCTTGACATTCCAAAAGTAATAATTAAATTAAAATTAATATACATATTTATAATAAATACCTTAAGTTATTTTTGTTGATTGATGTCATCAATATTCTGTTGTTTTAAGTTATTTGTTTGATTTTCCAATATCATTTCTTCCTTATGTTCTGTCAAATTTGTCTGCGGTGGATTTATTAAACGAATTCCTGATTGATTATTATTGCCACTATATACAATATTTCCATATTCTATATTTGGATCAATTAAATTGTATAATTCTCCATATTTCCATTGATAATTTTTTATAAATTAATCGAATAAACAAATTTATTACTTGATATTAATAAAATGGCGTTTTGAAGTCACAAAAACACAGCATAATCAAGTAAAAATATAAAGACGCGCTATTCTTCTTGTATCTCAGCAAAAAAAATTCTTTGATACTTTAATAACCATTCATTTATTAAATTGTGGCAAATTTATGTAAATATTATTATTAAAATCTATTTAATTTTAAATCACAATTTATTATATCACAACATCACTCATGGATATATATTTTTTTTTATATAGACTCTTTTTTTCTGTTTTATTTAATGTTTAATACAAATAAAAATTGAACGTTTTCTTTTTTTAAAAGCAGAAAATGGAATGCATCTTTTTAAAATTGCAAAAATGTGATTTTGCTTTTGACATCTTATGATGTCAAAACAAAATCGGGTAATACTTGAAATTCAGCAATGATTAACAACGACGTCTGTTCATTAGTATTGGAAATAAAAATTTAGTACGTTCGTTGGCTTTTTATAATATATTCAAAATCAATTAGCAGTTAAGTTGGGAAAATTTTAAAAGTACTATTAATGTAAAAATGAACGGAAATTAATGTAATACATTTCTATTGAATTGAAAACAAAGAGGAATTTGATTTTATTATTGTTTTGCGATTATTGCGATCGTTACAAGCTGATATTTTGTGCACATCACTATTGTGTGTATCAAGGTGATCCTTTGTTGTATCCGTCAAGACACTGCTAATTTTAATGCCACGCTAAACTGATGGTTTGATGCAATCACATATTCAGCTATATGTTAAAATCATATTTCAATTTGTACAAGTTAATTAACCTTCATATTACATTCCTATAAATGTTTCGTCTTCTAACATCCTATTACAAATTGCATTCCGTAAAAATTTTCTCACAGAAACAAACTCATTAATTGACAAGTTTAGTTTCTGTGAAATAGAATATAATATTTCAATAAAATTATTATAAATATTGTCTATTATGCAAAAACATTGTAAAACATTTTTAGCATTAAGTTTAGAAATTTAAAATTGTATTCACTATCTTTTTGAGTTTAATAAAGTAAAGAGGTCTTCCTCTGAAAAAATTATTTTTTTTAAATAAATAAGGAATAATTCCTTAACTTACATATCAATTATTATACGTCAAGAAGTTCATTATAATATCAAAGGTCATATGCTATTTTTGTACCAACTATTAATACGTCAAGAATTTATTACTGCACATGTCAAAGTTCATATGCCGTCATTATATGTCAATCATTATACGTCCAGAATTTTATTAAACAAAAATTATATTCAGCAATTCATATGCCAACTGTTTTTGTCTTGAACATCAAGAATTTTTGATTCAGCCATCTTCATTACCATTTAACTGTCATGAATGAATCATGCCGTGCTAAATTGATCATTCGTTTTATTCCTTCGAGTCAAGTTTATGGGAATTACAAGCTTTTGTTTTTAATAGTACATTGATGCCGCAGCTAACGATGTCTTCATCGGTCATCGATTAATAAAATAAAAATAGAGTCCACTGCCACCCATTGAAGGCTGCGACAGCAACTGTAACACTAATTGTTTAAAAAAAAACGAAGAAGAAGAAAATAGAACGCGACGCTTTGCAAAAAATTTTAAGTTAAAATATTGTTTATAAAAGTTAAAAATAATAAAATTTAAAGCTATATATTGGGAAGAGAAATATAGATAAAAATAGAACATGGAGAACAAACGAAAGCAGCGAACGAGTATTGAACAAATGGAAATTTATTTAAACTTTCTTGAGGAAAATCCTCAGTTTAAAGCCGGTAAAAACACACCGGAAAATAGCAATTACCTTGAAGAAAAGTGGGCCGAGTTAGAAGGAAAATTTAATATGTGCAGAGGTCCAATAAAGTGTTCAAAGGAATGGAAATTAGTAAGTATGTAACGTCCGCCATATTCGCCTAAACAATAATAAAACCAATTCATCTTTTTTTTTCTAATTCAATAAAACTTTATTTCAATAGTTTCAGTTTATTTTTACATTAATAATAATTTCAAATTTTCCAACGGTCAGTTCAATTTCGAATAACAATTATAAAAACAAACGAACGTACCCAATTTTATTTTCATTTTTAACGAACAGATGTCGTGCTCAACCTTCGTTTTGGTTTGCTCATTAAAAAATTGAAAAACGAAAACACATTTTTTCTGACGGCCATTCCGTGTTCAAGTTTTTGAAAAAGAACAAGTAATTGAATGTTTAAAGGAATTAAATTCCATGGCGAATTATTCAAAAAAATACATCATTTTTATAAATGTTAAAGTTAAAAATAGGAAAACGGGAGACATAAAGTTATAAAATAATAGTTTTAAATAAAAATGATTGTTGTTCTTGAAAATTAATAAAGTAAAAACCTCAAAAGTTTGTGTTTAACATCAAACGAAATGACTTTAAACTTTTCAATTTGAGGAAACCAAAAGAGAATTGAGTTGCTAGAAAAGTCTAAGGTTTAACAAATAAATACAATTGTATGTTAGTGAATTGGTTAGATTCTTAAAATATGTCAATTTAAAGAATAAATATGTTAATTTGAAGAATAAAATAAATGTTATAAACTGGAGTGACAGTGTTTCCACGTATCTCGATGTGTGATCTTTTGGTTTAAAACAAGGTGAATATACATAATTTACAAACAAAACAAGTTGGTTTACATACAATTGGATCAAACAAAAATTGGAAGAAAATTTTAAATTATCGATTACCATAATAAATAATCGGTAAAACGCAACGGACGGTAGTGGCTGCCATTAGTATTGTTTTCTCTTGTGAAGTTGAGGTTATTTGGATAGCTAAAGTCCATCTTATTACCATAATGGGGAACGTGAAACAACTAGTTATATGAAATGTCATTTTTTTCCTGATGTTGGATGGTTGGAATGAAAACCCAAGAGCGAGTCCTGTAAAAATCGGGGGAATAATTTTGCTTTGATGGTGCTATACCAGACGTTGAAGAGCTCAAGATCATCTGTCACTGTCAACCTTCAGTTAGTTGCAAGTAAATTTAAACTTTATTATTATTATTACATTATTTATCATTTTTATTATAAATAACTATTGAGAGATTCAATATCCTTGCTAATGTCAAACTAAACTACTATTAGATAAGAGATTCTCAAAGAAGGATTCGGACAAGATAATCTGGGTATCCCGAATCGTGTGTATATAGGCTTAGTAGCATTACAGTATATATTTTTTTTTGTAGGTGTATTAAAAGTTCATTTCTAATAAGTATCAATTCGTAATATATGTATACAATTATTGTAATATTTATTTTAGTTTTATGTTGTTGTTCTAGACGCTTAATCATTGGAAATACCAATTGAAATCAAAAGCCTCTAAGATCAAACAAGACCTGTTGCTAACTGGGGGGTGGCTAGGCAGCAAAGGCAGGATTAACGAGACTAGAGGAAAAAGCATTGAATTTATTCTCTATGGTGTCTGTAACAGGTAATAACGACATACCTGTCTTAGGAGGAGTTGAAGTAAGAAATGTTTAATTTTTATTTAATAAATTATAGAATATAATTTTGTAATGTATTTTTGATCAGACCACAAGTAATTGTTGAAGCTATCACAGAGGTATCAGCAATGGACACGCAAACTACACCCGCCCAACCCATGCAGTCAGCTACAAACACGCACTCAATTACTATAAATGGGAATTTAACGACAGTAGGACGGAAACGTAAATCGGCAGTTAACAGTATTGTAGAATGCGTCCAAAAAATTAAATTGATAGCTGAGGAACGTGCAATCCACGATCAAAAGATAGCCGAACAACGTTTGGCTATTGACCAACAAAATGCGGATTCATTGACACGAATGGCGGAGGCATTGTATTTGATAGCGAAACAAGCTGAGACAAATACTATTCGAAATACAAATGGTGAAAAAAACTAATTTACTAATTTTGAAAAATACAAAAAAATAAATTTAAACGAACATATTTTTTATTATACAATTTATTTGTTTTATTAGACGTACATAAATTATAATGTACTGGCATACTCATTTCGCATAAGTCGACCCTAAGTCAAATAATTGCTGCTGTTATTATGAACGAGGTTATTTTCCTCTTCCTCGTATTCAATTTGGTCGTCCTCATTCTCACGAACCCCAAAATCGATAAGCATATTATGCAAGATCATGCATGTGAGTACTGAGTAGAATAGCAAAGAGAGTTCTGGCGCAAAAACACGCGTTATTTCTTATGGAGGTTCAAAATTTACCAAAGTGGATTCCTTGTGGTTTGAGTGATGGATGAGTGTTTTGGATGTAGATAAGTGTTTTGTTGTGTAGCTGATTTGTGGTTTGTGGTTTGAGTGATGGATGAGTGTTTTGGATTTTTTTCATTTGATGGAATAATTTTTAAATATTTTTATGAGAAAATTTCATATTCTTATTTTTCCATCCATAGATATATATTAAATTTGTGCATCAGCAAATTAATAAAAACAGGAAAACGAAAGTTATATTAAATCAAAGAAGATTCGATTCATTAGGAAAAAGAATTCAAGTAAAAATGTGATAAATATGTTTTGGTGTTGGAATGTGAGTTCTGGCCCAAAATCACAGGTATTTGCTTATGGAGGTCCAAAATTGGCAAAAATGGATTCCTTTTGAGCTTTTCGGGTGAGTTACTTGATAAATTACTTGATAAATTCTTAAAATGTGAATAATCATAAAGAGAGGAATTTTTATGTGCAAAAACAAGATAAATGCTAATTCACACACAATTTTCTATCAATCATTTTAACCTTAAATGCTGTGAGAAACGTGGTTGGAACATTTTTACATAGTCAGGCTTTCAGTAAAATAGATATAAATATGAAATTAATTTCTAATTTAAGATTAATGAGAAGTGATTCAAATAAACTTAATCAAATTCTTAAACAAAATAATGGTAAGCAAAGTTATATTTTATTGCAATTAAATTTTATTTATTAACCCATTTTTTATTTAACAGGATGATCAATTTATAATCCAGCTTAATGTCATTAATGAAGGAAGCCCCATTAACCCGGAATGGTTAAACCCAAATATTTTTTATAAGGTGACAGCTTGGTGGATGAGACCCACATTTTTTGGTAACCGGGTGCAGATACATCTACAAACAATGGGGTGGGTTTGGATGCCGTAACAAATATCATTGTTGTTCACAATCGACCGATTGTGTCAACCCCCTCACCCATCCCTTAGAATGAGGTATCTTGGGAAAGATCCTCGAGGGTTGAACAACCCTCAATTCGAGTTCAACTACTTCTCAAGGGAAAGATCAGATTCACCACCTGCTCACTCTCATTTACCCTTTCCATCAGGATGGGGAAGTGTCTAAATTAAAAAGCATGTTGAATTTAATTTTTAATTCATTAGTTTTAATTTAATTTTATTTTATTTCTATTTTTTTTTATTTTATATTATATCAATTTTAAAAATCCTTTTGAATGTTAACAATGAAAATAATGTAATTTTTGATAATGAATAAAAACAAAATCAAAAACTATATCTTAATTTCAATAAATTTATGTGAAAATAGACACAATCATGCGCTAAATAAATTAAACAAATTTTTTTAATTTTTATGTTTATTTGTTAATCATAAATTTCAGCGAATGAAAAGTGAAAGAGCAGCAATTGGTGATTTCTATGGTTTATTGTATTTTTAAATTTAAAATAGCTATTTATGTATTAAGGGCATAAAGTATGTCTTTTCCACTTGAGAGTGAAATTGTTGCTCGAGGCGTTAGCCGAGAGAAACAATCACTCGAAAGCAAAAAAGATACTTTATGCCTGAATTCCATACAAGATTTTTTGTACGAGTAAGATTCTGTAATATTTACATAAATAAAAATACATATATTTGCACAAAATAGTAAAATATTTTTTCGAAAATTATTTATTTTTTGGAATGCTATGTAAAATTGCAGGAAAAAATTTAACACACATGGCAAATAGAAAATCTTTGGGAAAATATGAGGGAAATCATTTAACATCAGATATTTATGACAACATTCGCAATGTGACAATTGTTAATTTTCTTTTATTGATTTTCAATTCTTTTATGAGATTAGGAATGTTGACGTTGTTATCGTTACCGGTGCTACTGTTTGTATGTATCAGCATTTGTTATCCAATGGTAAAAAATAAACACAATTAAAGAGATGTTACTGACGCCAACTATGCTGATTCAGCACATCTTTATAATTGCAATTAACAACCGTTGTTTCATATAATAATTTTCACCCCAGCATCCTAGTTTTAGTTAAATTAATTAAATTAATTATAGTTTTGATAAAATAAAATTTAATCATTAAAATGTGACATTCAAATTGATTGTATTGGGTGTATTGTGCAATTAGAATAAAAAAAAAAATAATCAATTATACTAAGGAAGAAGTAATCATCGATATTAAGAGAAATTTGATGAAGATGATGATATGAAGGAGGAAAAACTTCATCAATGCTTCTTATATCACATTATAAACACAATGGTTCCATAGTAGTTTTTAAACATTTTATAAAATTTTAATTTGGTTAAATAAATTAAAAAAAAAAAAAAAGCAATTTAAAATAAAAATTAAAAAAAAAAATTTTAATAAAAAAAATTTAATAAAAAAAAATTTAAAATAAAAAATTAAAAAAAAAAAATAAAAAAATATTTAAAAATATTTAAAAAAAAACAAAAATATTTTAAAAAACAAAATAAAAATAATTTAATAAAAACAAACTGAAACAATACCCAAGTTGCGCTATTGACCACCAGACGGCGGACAACTTTAAACATTTTTGTCTTTGGGTTCAAAAATCATAGATTTAATATACAATTTAGATTATTTACTCGAGACACCCACCCAAAGCTCATAAAAACCCCTCACTTTTTTCTTTTGGGTTAAAATCATAGATTTAGTACTCAATTTGAATAATATACCCAAGACACCCACCCGAAAAAGCTCAAAGGAATCCATTTTTGCAAAATTGGACCTCCATAAGAAAATACATGTGATTTTGGGCCAGAACGAACATAGCTATACTACTCATGTGTAAATTATAATAGCGGCTTTCTCTGGCCTATAATGGAGTGTCCGGCATTTATTCAGACACCTAAATCTACCTTTGACAACACCAAATGCACGTTCGACTGTGTTTCGCACTCTAATTTGTAAACTATTAAATTTTTCTTGCTGTGGAGTAGTGGGTCGAGTGAACGGTGTTAATAGCCATGGCTTAAGGGGATAACCACTATCCCCAATCAGCCAATTATATCTTCGGCTATCGTGTTGCCTAATAAGATGAATTTTTACTGGTGTTGTTTGCCAAATTGCCGAATCGTGAACACTACCAGGATATTTTTGTTAACTGCTAAAAACTTAAGGTTTGAATTCACAATCTGTAAAAGTGAAAAATAGATTACAAATTTATTTACATGCATATATGCTGTGGTACCCTTTCCTATTCATATAAATCCTTGCTGGTATTTTGGATCATGTATCGGTGGTGCTACGATACCAATATGGGTACAGTCAATAGCAACTGCACCGCCTTTTATGCCAAATTTATTAAAAAATCTGCAATATATTTCTTAAATAGTATTTAACTTACATGTATATGAGTTGACGATTGACTCATTGGAAGGAGATAATTAGATGCTATGCTTCGTTGGTATGATCTATGCCCCAAAAAATGAAGAGCAGACAACACCTACATGAATAGATTTAGAATATTATTGTTGTATATAAACAAATACAAACCCGTAATGCAAATGGAATTTCTGATGTTTCAGAGTCGTGGCGCTCCAAACAATCTCATTGCCAAATCTTTTGGAAGGCGAAAAAATTCCCGAAATATGTTGTCTTCTACATCGAATGGTTTGTATTGTCCCGAAGATGTCGAAGTTGCTGCCTTCGATTTTCACTAAACAAAACATACATAATTATTAATAAATGTATAATCATATAGTATTAAATATTTATTATCAAACAAAATACTTACTTTTCTAATTCGCTAAGTAAAAGCGTCAACAATTGTAATAAGTCATCCATATTCACAATCCGAAGGAAATAATCAGTAAAAAATAATATTATAGCACTAGAAGTTTTATAAAAGTACAAAAATGGTGTTAACATTTTTGGAAAAACTATAAATTTAATAAATTATGTATAATATTCAATAAATTATGTATAATTTTGACAAACAGCTTTAAAATTTCAATTATGATGTTCAACAAACGTCAAAATAAGAATAATGCTTTGTTAATACTACCTAATTCAATGGTATTTAACTTAAGAGATGTTTGAGGAGAATGTATTAACAAAGAGATGTCGAGAATCGCAAAATAAGCGAAATCTCTTAACTAAGAGATATCTCTTCGTTAATACATTTAAGAGATGCGCTAGAATCGACATGTAAATCATAGTATTAGATTAATTATTATTCTATTTTTAAGTTGCATAATTTTTTTTTGAAATTGTAACTCTCTATTTTGCCCTACAGGTGGCGTAAAACCGCACTCCGTTTTACCTATAATTTGATTTTTCTAAATTCTGCTCCACCGGTGGCTAAATACCGCACTTTCTCGACATCTTTGTCCTGGGATTCCAGATTCGCCCAGCACCGATTGAATCTGGGAATTTTTTGTAACTTCACCCTCTGCCATAGCTTGTAACGTTCGTTCTATTTCTAAGTAAAACATCTCAAGTCATTTCAAGAAAAGTTGGTTTCATCGAAATAAAATTCGAATCCAAATTCAAATTCAGATTTAACGAAATAACAACTCGGCTAATAATTCCTAATAACCAAATTAAATCAACAAAAAACAAACACCGAAAATTGAACGAAGCGAAATTATATTTAGCAACTCTGTATTTTTTTTGGTTAAAAAAACAAAGTGTGGCAAGTCACTATGACTTTGTTTTTGAAATCATATTGCATTCCATGTTTGAATATGTTATGCCGCAATCTGAGGTATTATCTAGCCAGTAGTATTTATAAGAGAGTCTACACCCCACTCCAGAACTAGTTCAGGTTCTGTATTGCTTTGGTAGTGAGATTTAATCATCGACGAACAGTCAAAGATATGTTTCCTTCAGTTGCCACACTGTTCTATTTTTTTCTCTCCCTTATAAACTGACTACTTGGTAATCCTAAAATTCAACATCCGTAAATACATATGACAACAATTTAGTACAACGACAATCCATTACCTGGTTCATTATCAATACAATTATTTAATCGCGTTATTTCTACAACACGTCGTTTTGATTCATTATCAATTTCTTTTATATTATCTCGGTTAGAAAAACAATCAATCTCACAATTCGTATTGCTTAAATTCATAAACAAATTCTTCTACTATAACTTGTAATAAACAAACAAAAGTAAAACTCATATAGTTGTAATTGCATTTTTTTTATTTTTGTTGATACTATCAGATACAATCAGATATTGAAAATGTTTTGAATTGTGATGGTAGTGGTTATCATCCTTTCAATTAAACTGTTAACGGATTATTGCATTTCATAGGTTATTGTCATTTCATTCTCTTTATAATTTTTAATAACTACAACGTAAACAAACACAAATTAGTTATGGTTGTTTGTTTCTATTTATGATCGACGATAAACAAATGAAACAGAGTTTAAATGATAAATGAGTTTTGTAATACGATTGTTGAGACAGTATGATAATGATCATGATTGATTTCTTTTTTGAAAAGGGATAATACCACAATAGTAATAAGAAATGTACAGATTTTTGAATAGTCATCTCCTTCACTCCTTTTCGTTTAAGATTATTTATAGAATGTTTTTACATTTTTGCAGTCAGTTGTATTTTTAGTTGAAAAAAATCAACAAGTCTAATAGAAATTAGATCGGTCCGTTCGAAATATTCAGTTTGTTTGTGTTACCAAATTCAATTATACGGAATAACAAAATTTTATAAAAATTTGTTTAAGCGCACGGTTAATGGTGAACAAAAATAAAATTTCGCGATCAGAATGTGGTAATCGGTTCAGTGTTCCCGTTCGATGCTTCCTTTTTCGTGGAAGACATAAGTTAGTTCATTTAAAATGGCGGCGAATATTTCGGAAGACTGAAAAAGAAAGTGATTGCAAATACCCACTTTAATTTTATAAAAAAAAAAAACAAAAAATTATTGTTTGTTAATATTTGTTTTAAGCTCATAAAAACCTAGAGCTATAATTGTGAATGTCGTTGGAAAAGAAAACAAAATATATATGTAAGTATAATTGAAATTGTTGAGTCGGAGTGACGTGAATAATCCATAATATATGTTTTAAATATTTTTAATAATTACAAAAACACCAATTTTTATTCACTTATTTTTTATTAACGACCGGTTTCGATTTTCAAAAAATCATCGACAGGTTTAATTTCCAATTCTCCGGTCGTTAATAACAAATAAGTGAATGAAAATTGGTGTTTTTGTAATTATTAAAAATATTTAAAACATATAATATGTAAGTATATTTCATAAAAGTTGTTTGGTCAAAGTTTTTTTGAAGGATTTTCAAAAAAATTTATAATATTTATAACCTCTAAAAAAATTTTTGGGAGATATAATTGTGAACCATTGAATACAGCTTTTTTTTAAAAAGAAATAATATATTATATGAAAATTGTGCAGTTAAATTGTTTTTCATTAAAAAAGTTTTAAGACGGAATGGTTCTTCGCCTCTATGTATGCACATTAAGTTGTTATTACTAAACAAGGAAGTTACGTCGTATAAGAGAGGGATTGTATTGCTAAACCGCTTTTGTTATGATCTAAACCATTTGTATGAAGTCATAACCGTCACCTAAGTGGAATTGTATACGGATGGCAACTCGGGAATAACCGTTGGGTTAATGATCACGTTGGAAAAAAATCGTATAACACCATCACTGGATTTATTTTAGACCACTACTCTGAGACATGCTAGTACGAAAGTCTCCTTTATCAGGATTAACAATAGGCTGGATTTTATTTCTATGAGACATCAATCAGCACAACACCACTACCTATTAAAGTAAGGTTTTTTTTATATAAATTTTTCTATTAACACATATTACTATTCTTACCAAATTCATTTAACTTTATTCTGTGATTTGATAGAAGACTATCATGGTCCTCTAAGATTTTTCTTTAGGAATTAGAGATTTTTCCGGGTTGAGGCCACATTGGTCGTTGGTCCGTTTTTTTTTATTTTATTGAATTAATATTCTGGCATAACGGGATCTTCCTAGATCCCGCTATTACAAATATCAAACTGTATAAAAGTAAATTTTTTTAAATTAGTTGGAAAAAATAATATAATAGTTATAAAACAGAAAATTTATAAGAATGAGCGTTTTCCATGTTTCCTCATTTTTAAAGTAAACATGAACAGTGCTCAAAAATAAAAAAAAAAAGTAAATAATAGGAAAAATTCCATAATAATCATTTTTTTTCGAGTTTGAGTAAATTAATTAAAAATCGAATGTTATTAAAATTTGCTTTGATTATCATAAAAGTTATTCCTCTTATAACAAATAGTTATTACTTTTCGGTGATATTAAAATTAGAAAATAAAATACATTTTTATATATTTATGTAAGTAAGCTTCTCATTTGTAAAAATAAAAGCTTTTGTGAGCAAATATGGCGACTTTTTGTCTTCAAACTCAAAAGTTTTGTTTGTTGGAGAATAAGAAGAAGATATATGAGGGCATCCGCCATTAGTGGTTTGAATAGTTTGTTCCGGTGGAAATCTGAAAATTGTTGTAATCTAATTGGAAGGAATAATAATTGTATTTTATTAGTAAGTGAAAGTAACAAGTTTGGTTGGCAGATCAAGAATTATAATTGTATTGTATTGGAAAGCGGAAAGTTAAAGAGATGTTTATGAAAGATTTTCGCTTGTCTCGGATGCCTGGTCTTTATCTGACGCGTGAGGTCTTGCTTTTAAAATGAGTTTATATTTAATTGCATTACATTTCGCTAAATTAAATGATTTTTAACCGACTTTCACAGTATAAAGATCATTACTTGTTCAAATCGTCTTATAACGTTGGTTATCGTATTTTAATTTGAAAAAAAATTCGTTTGTTGTGTTAATTCCTTTTGCAAAAATAATTTTAAAAATTAAGTTAAAACATCATTAGTCGCACAAATTATTTGAAAGCAATCGAAAACGTATTTTTTGATTTAAACAAAATTTTTGAGAAATAAAAGTAAGTAAAAAGTTTTCAATTGTAATATTTATTAAAATATTTTTTCACACTATTTTTTAAACTTTTCTCGCAGTTTACAGCAAGAATGTGTAAAGGCAGATTCAACGAGCCGGATTTGTCATCGTCTGAGAATTTGTTCTCTGACATACTCCTTGATAAGGATTTACCCACTGACATGGCTCTAGATGAGGCTGATGAGGAGCTGTTAACGTTATTTTTGACAGCAATGGAAAAAAGCGAGAATTATGTTCGATGGTGCATCGAAAATTTTGATTTAGTTGTAAATATATTCGATGGATGTGTTGAAGCGAGTTTTTTAGCGAACCGTTTTATTCACAGTGAACAATAATGTTTTTTTTAACCATTTGTATGGTAAGTTCAACAAATTTATATTAATATATTCAATTTAAAATTCAACGTTCCGATTTTTATTTTATTTTGACCCTAAAAAAGTTTTGCTCTCCCAAAATAAAATGCATATAAAATAAAATCTGCACGGAAAGAACTAAATTTTACTTTCTTATTTTTTCGCCATCAGATATTTTAATTTTACCTTTGAAATAATTTTTTGTGCGAGATAGATTTTATTTATCAATTTCATTTAGTTCAAAGAAAAGAGGAATAAAATAAAATTTATTTTTTAACTATCCGTTTACATTTATATTAATTTGATATGCATGAATTAAATTATGAAGTAAATAAAATTTTTTATTATTATTTATTTCAAACAGTTTATTCTGCTGGTTGCCGCTTCGCCTCCTGCTGGGAAGCCGATTAGCAGCTTAGACGAAGAAGGCTTCATTTTGGTTGGTATTGAATTTTTTATTTATTTATTTATTTTGTTAATTTTTTTTTCAGCTTATACCACACAACAAAAGAGAAGCCAGCTGGGAAGAAGGTTCTGGCTCAATCGAAAGCTGGGATCCTCCTCTCCCCGCTATCACCCCAATAAAATTTAAACGCCCCATTACCGTAAACATTGGACACCACAGTTTGGTGTTCAATGGTGGGACACCAAATTTTAAGATAGGGAACTACGTATACTGAAAATAAAAAAATTATTTAACTGAATTTTTTTTGTTTTTTTATTTAAAAGTTCAAAATGAAATAAATTTGATTTGTTGTATTTTTTGTGTTTTATTTTATTTTATTTCAGCTTCCACTTCCCACAGAAGGTTTTACATTCGAACATCTATTTTTAATTTTTTGTTTTTTTTCCATTTTTGGAAAATTGTTATAAAACATAACTAAGTATTTGCAGTTTAACGAAATGTCTCTGCAAAATTTTCCTTGATGGAACACATTTTGGGTAATTAATATAACAGATATATTTCGATGAAGTAAACCCTTGGTAAATAATTCGCAAACGTTTTAATTATACGCCTCAGTCATTAAATCATCCAAGATGATTAATGTGTTTTCAAGATTATCAAAATATTCGGGGACGTTGCTAATATTTCAATATCTTCAAAATCGAAATCTTTTAGAACGAACCGAATTAGCTTCACCATTGCACCAAACCAGTTTCTTTATACCTTGAATATGCGGCAAGAACTTTAATACAAACGTGGTCTTCCCCGAAGAAGAAGGACCAAAAATCTGCATGGTAAAAGGTTGTTCCACATTAAACATATTTTTTGAAATAAATGATATGAACCATTTCGAACATCTAATTATAATTTTTTGTTTTTCAATTGACAACTTATTTCAAACATCCGTCTAAAATTTCAAATATAAAGTTTTTTGTTTTCCTACACATCATAATTTTTTTCCAACACACTTTGTTCTTATTCTTCTGGTCGCTTTATATACAAATCTTATATAACAGACAGAAAACTAGAACAACAAAGAGCAACAATCTCAACACATGCGCCTTAAAGAAAAAAATCAAAATTTTACTTAATTATTTAACGAAAAAGCCAAGTGCCGCGAATAATCGAGTTTTTTTTGATTCGTTTTCCAACTTCCTACAACAAAAAACAAATTCCAAATAAAAAGTTTTTGTTTTCCTACGTTTTTTTCACAAAATCTTATGAAACAAACAGAAAACACTCATAAAACGAAATCGAAAAATCGAAATCGAATCGAATCGAAATCGAATCGAATCAAATCGAAATCGAAATAAAAAAGACACCAATAAAGATTTAAATTAAAAACAAAACATCTGTCGAGAAAAATCAAATAATTTTCAATTTTTTTCCATTTTACATAACAACCAGAAAAAACTACAACAACAAATCTGTTTTCACTATCAAAATCTTACATTAGTCATATATTCATACGTGAAAAAAATCAATTAACACATATATGAAAATGTGTGAATTCCGCTATATATTTATAATATTATAATATTTTTTTTTCTTATTCTCGAGGAAGGACAATATTTTGCAAAACTCAAAATACACACGTTTTGTTATTGCTTTTAAAAGACACCAACAAAGCTTTAAATTAAAAAAAAAGATTACAATAAAAATGATTATTTTGCATAACATACTTTTCTTCACTATCACAACATTTGCCTCGAGAAAATCATCTCAAACATAACAATCATTAAAACAACAGATTAAAACAACAACAAAAAAGAAGCTAGGACATAACGGGACGCAATAATGATACAAAAAAAAAACAACAAAAATATGAATATAATATCTTAAAAGAAAGGTGAACATTTTTCTTATTCTCTATAATATTTGCAAAATAAGATTTAAACCCAAAGAATATGTTTTGTTTTTTCATTCATGTAACATACACGTATATTTTCTTCTTATTGGAAGACATAAAAATTATTTTAAATCATTTTTCGCTAGTTTTCTTTCAAAATCATTCTCAACGCAATTGTTGTTGTTTTCAATATAAACAAAAATATCAGGGTTGTGCCGTAGACAAAATAGATTACTTTACATGTATAGATTACGTGTAAATTACGCGAGATATTTTCGTGTAATCTATAATGTAAACTATTATGTAATCTATTTAATTGATATGTGCATTCTAAACTTTTTTAGCAATTAAATTAACTTTTTTCAAGATCGCAAGATCTTGTTTTTGACAATATTATTGATCATGTCTTTTGCGAAAAAATCGAAAAAAATTTTTAGTAGAGATAATACAATATTTCCACATATTTCTTCTTAAACCAAATTAATAGATTACACCAAATTTACATAGATGACATAGATAACATGTAATGTAATCTATTTTAGATTACGCGTAAAGGAACAACCCTGATATATATACATCGGTTCAAAATCACTCTCAATGCAATTGTTGTTGTTTTCACCATAAACAAAAAAATATATATCGCTAAAATTAAAACATCTGTCGAAAAAAAATTATATTCATATTTCCCCTTTTCTTATTTTCTTTAAAACTTCTTTTTTCCACCCCCCCACGAACACACATCCAACAAAAATAATCTATTTTAAAACAAAAAAAGATACTAGTCATATATTCACACCTGAAAAAAATCAATTAACACCTTATGTGGGAAACTAGGACTACACTACTCACATAAAATTTCTTCTTAAAAGATCTCATTTATAAATGTAAGACGTAACAAAATTTAAAAATAATGTTTGTTATATAATTGATATTAATTTTGAAAATATATTTTATAGCTTTTGAAAAGGGCCAAATAAACTGACCGAAATATAAAGAATAGTAAATGTCACCAGGAAAATTAAATGTGTTTCAGTAAAAATTAACCCCGTGAATTAAAAAAGATCGAACAAGCAAATAGTAAATTAATTTTAGAAAATAAAAGTGTTAACGTAGATCTAGTTGAACCAAATTTTCCTAATAAAATTAAAAGTGAAAAACAATCAATGGCAGAAACCATGAGAAGGCTCTTGGAGCTAATGACATTGGTACCAATATTTTCGGGTGCAAGGAGAAGCAAATTAGAGGAAGAATTACTATCTTTCTCTCGACTAGTTTTGGACATTAATAGCTTGCTGACGGACACAGAAAAACCAATATTTCTGAAACTACTTGGCAATAGACTAAGACGTGATGCTCTTCTTCTAACCAAGCCCTCACAGTTCCAAAATATTGATAGTTTTTTGGAATTTTTAGGGAAACATTACGCAACAAAACATTTAATGGAAAAAAAATATCCCGGGAAAAAATTCGGAGGACATGATGGAAGACTTCAACAGTCAGGCAATACGGGCATGTAAAGTAGGGATTAGAGATAAGAATATTCGAAGTCAACCGGCACTAAACAAAGAACAGGACATAAACAAATTATTAGAAGTAGTAATAGAGTTAGAGAGTATAGAAAATGCATCAGCCTCTGTAGAGACAAACACGTTTTCTACATATATAATAATCTACAAATAACTTTGCTTGTTTTATTTTTTTTAATTATTTAATAGTGAAATAAAACAATATTTATAAAAACACAATATAGTAAAAAAGAAGTTCATAAATTTAAAGAAACTACGCTTCAGCGTAAAAACAATTGATAGTCCAGTGTTGCAACTTGTAAGTCACTGCGTGTTAGTACTGACTCTTTTGTTTTCGCGGCTTCCTAAAACATAACGGTGACACCGTATGTAGTTGAGTGTGAGGCGTACATTCAAAAAAATATTAAAATTATTATAATTTCTATATAATTATAATTATAAATACTATTAAATAGCTTTAACGATATGCAAGTAGTGGAGATTGTAAAGCGAACATAAAGATTGATAAATTTTTGGTAAGTAATTCATAATTAATAATTTTCATGTTCATGACTTTCTACTTCTCTCATACAGAAATTGTTTTTTTTATTGACTTCTTATTATCCGAGTTGTCGAATTAAAAATTTGTCAACAAAATGTTTTACTGTCAACTTTGTAGTTTCGTTAATTCAACGTTTAGTTGTTATCTTAAACATGTTAAAGAACACTCTAGCTTGACAGATAAATTGATCTGTGGGTGGGTTCAACCATTGTACTAAAGTATATTCTGCATTGACATCATTACAAAGTCACGTACGTCGTTTCCATATTTTTAAACCAATCAATGAAGTAACTCCAGCAGTAATTACTATAATAATACTTTCTTATCTGTCGGAGGTTCAGTAGAATCTTGTACTCAAAAATTTACTGATAAAAAACAAATGATGGGGCATTTAAAAATGTACATTGACGATGGAATCACCATAAAGTGCGGTTTTTTAAACTGTAAAAATATTTATAATAAAATAAACTCATTTTCATCGCATGTCACAAAAATTCATAAAGAAAAAACAGTTGTACAACAATCATCTAATTGAAATACTAGCAGTAGACAGTAGTATCGCAATTCTTCTAATACAGTGATTGAAAGTGATAATAATACAGTAGGTAATTTAATATCTGCTGACGAACATCCCCGAGCAGAAATTTGTTAGGGCTCAAGTAAGGCCCTGATTAGGTTTGCCCTAACTCGGATCAGGCATTGGTAGGGCTGCCTGATTGGGCCCTGATCATGAGTGTAACGCTTTTGCCCTATCAGGTCCTGATTGGGATTTCCGGATCAGACCCTGATTGGGATAATCGGATCAGGCCCAGATAGGGATATCCTAACCAGACCCTGATATATATTTATATATTATATACATAAATTAATCAAATTAAAATAAAAAAATTACAATGGAAAAAATTAAAACATACATACCACCTTAATGACTATTATTATAGTCGTTCAGCTGAAAAGCTACAACTAAAATATACATGAAACGATTTTAACTATATATTTCTAAAATGGATAATACTCTAGTGAATTTTAACCCATTTAAATTTCAGCTAGGGGTCAAATACGAAAAACCTGATCAGGACCGGATATATTCAAATAAGGTTAACCCTAAAAGGGTATTCTAAATCAGGCCCGGAACAGGTCCACATCAGATTGCCCTAATAGGGATTGCCCTTGTAGTACTGACCAGGCCCTGATCACGCCCTGACTGTATTCAGGTTTTCCCTAACTAATTTCTGCTCGGGTCATCAATACTATGACGAAAAAAGTTCGGATGTTTTTTTAATGAATTTTGCGCACTTTTTTTTAAAGTTAGAATTTAAGTTTTGTTTACCGGCCTCTACGGTGCAGTATATTGCGGCGGAACTAAGTCAAATGAACAAAAAAAAATGAAGAAATTATAAAAAATAATTTACTTTTACTTTTCAGAAGGTGTAATCACAAATGTTATTGATAGTTCTTTAAACAATAATTTATTCAATAATATTGAAGATTCTTTAGCAACAAGTTTCAAACGTAGAAAGTTTTACGAAACAAATTTTCCATATGTAAACCCTGTTCAAATTCCACTACCTACAGAAAATGGAAAAAACGTTTTTACCACTATGTTCCACTGAAAGAAACTTGATTTTAGTGATTCTCTGAAAAAATTGTTTTACAACAGAACTCTTACTCATGAATTAAAATTTCATCGTCCGGAAAATAATAGCAATGTCTTCAGAGACTTCACTAATGGATCTGTATTTAAAGAAAACAAATTTTTTCAACAAAATCCAGACGCGCTTCAATTAATTTTATACCAAGCCGCTTTTGAAAATGTAAATCCATTAGGTTTAGCTAAATCTAAATATAAAATTTTGGCTGTTTATTAAGCATAGGCAATTTTCCAGATAGAATTAGATCTCATGTAAACTCGATGTATCTTGTGGCATTATGTAAAGAAAAAATTTTTAACTATCATAAAATTTTCGGTAAAATTGTAAAAGATCTAAAAGAAATTGAAACTGTGGGAATTAAATTTATCAAAGGATCGTTAGTATTTGTAACTGGCGATAATTTAGAAAGTCACGCTTTAGGAGGATTTACAGAAAACTATAGCAAATCGCAATATTTTTGTCGGTACTGTTTAGTAACACAAAATCATTCCAGTACGACGATGAAGTATTTAAAAGTTATCCATAGAGAACAATTAATTCATATAAAAAAGTTATAGATAAATTGGATAGAAAAATAAGACCTTGGATCAGAATCAGAAAGTCGATAAGTAAAAAACCGTTAATAATTCAAGGTATCAAATTTAATTCTGCTTTTAATAAGTTAGGATTTTATCATGTCTGTCTTCCTGGTTTACCACCTTGCTTAGGACACGATGTCTTTGAAGGTGTACTTGCGTATGACGATAAATTGTTTCTCGAAAATTTTGTCAAACAGGGGTGGTTTTTATACAAACTGTTAAATCAAAGAATAGAAACTTTTAATTATTCTCCTGAAGACCAACTTGATATATTATGTTCTGTTTCGCCCAAGTCTCAGAAGCTGTCAGGTGCTGCTTGTCAATTATGGTCATTTATTCGATTACTGCCGTTAATAATTGATGATAAAATTGATGACATTGACAACGCTGTTTGGAAATGTATTTTATTGCTATCCGAAATTATTGAACTAATATGTGCTCCTGCTATACATGAGACTTGGATTGTTCATCTAGATGAACTTATTGGCGAGTACATAGATTTACGTAAAATATTATTTCCACTTCACCTAATCCGTCCAACACATCACTATTTTAAACATTTTGCAGAATTTATTCACCGATTTGGGCCGTTTATGAAGTCATGGACTCTACGAAGTGAAAGTAAACATTGTTTTGTAGTGCCCATCCTTTTTTCATAAATGAAATAGTCAAAACACATGAATAGAAAAGCTAATTATTGTATTTTTATAAACAAAATAATTTTCTCATAAAATGAAATACTAAATATTATTAATATGAATTCTTTCGATATTTTCATAAACAAAATAATTTTCTCACAAAATAAAATAAGAAATATTATTATTATTCTTTCAATATTTTTATAAACAAAATAATTTTCTCATAAAATGAAATACTAAATATTATTAATATGAATTCTTTCGATATTTTCATAAACAAAATAATTTTCTCGCAAAATAAAATAAGAAATATTATTATTATTCTTTCAATATTTTTATAAACAAAATAATTTTCTCATAAAATGAAATACTAAATATTATTAATATGAATTCTTTCAATATTTTCCAAACAAATTAAAAAAAACTATAAAAACTCAAAGTATTGCTTTATAAAAGTTAGTTCGGCTCGGGATTTAAAAATTATTAACGTGGATTTTCATTTTCGGCTTATGAAATCCTCAAATTATTATTTAAAATTATTTTTTTTTGGTATCAAAATTATTTTCCAAAATAATAGTTGAAAAGAAAATTTATTAATGTGTGTTAAAATTAAAATTATTTTCCAAAATATTAGTTGAAAAGAAAATTTATTAATGTGTGTTAAAATTAAAATTATTTTCCAAAATATTAGTTGAAAAGAAAATTTATTAATGTGTGTTAAAATTAAAATTATTTTCCAAAATATTAGTTGAAAAGAAAATTTATTAATGTGTGTTAAGATTAAAATTATTTTCCAAAATATTAGTTGAAAAGAAAATTTATTAATGTGTGTTAAAATTAAAATTATTTTCCAAAATATTAGTTGAAAAGAAAATTTATTATTGTGTGTTAAAATTAAAATTATTTTCCAAAATAATAGTTGAAAAGAAAATATATTATTGGGTTATTAGCATTAAAATTATTTTTCAAAATATTAGTTGAAAAGAAAATATATTATTATGTGTTAAAATTAAAAATATTTTCTAAAAAGAAAATATATTATCAATGTCGTTAAAATTAAGTTTTCTTTTTTTTTAAAATAATAATAAATAAATAAAAAAAAAATTTAATCCAGTGGTGTTTCATATGTAGGAAAGTGTGGTAAAATAGTGATTTAAAATTGAAGAAGAATAAATTTTAAAATATTACAGTGGTAAAAACCAAATTATATAAAATATTAAAATAAATTATTTAAAATATTATAGTTTCATGAAACGTGCAGTACGATTTTCAAGAAATTTCATAAACATTACAAAATCACTTAGCATCAAGCATGAGCTTTATCAATGTTTTGTCAGTTCAGGCGGAGATAATAATTCTGATATTGAATTGAAAAACACCATGTAGCGACCCTAACACGCATACGGACGTTAGACTCGCTACATGGTACCAAACACCAAACACCAAAGACCTAAACCTCCTCAAACCGGGACCATTTCCAAACCTGGGACACGTGTAGCTTGAACACTTTGATTACAAAAATCCATAAAAACATTCGGACCATTAACTGTTCCAGACGAACATTAGGCTTGAATATCAAATCCAATTATAATCCCAATTTTTATTGAAACAAACAAGTGTTTCACATTTTTCACATAAAAGCATTTTTCAATTATAAAACCAATTAAAATACTTTCTCACCAAAATTGTTATTATCAAACCAATAAAAATATGAAATCCTAAACTCCCAGACAATTTTCCATAAAAAACACATAAAATAAATGAATGAAAAAAACTATTCAAAGTCATACTTTTCTTAATGAAATAAAAAAAAACTACAGACGAAATTTTTTTTTTTTTTTTATTCAAAGTTAGGCATGTTTAGTGTTAATTATAATAAATTATAAATTAACGTCTCTGAATATCCGAAGATACCATGCCAACTAGGGATAAGAATGGAATGCAAATTAAGATTCTCTGAGAAATTTATGAACGTTAACTTTAAAGCCTTGAGGATTAAATTCATCAGGGAAAACCCAGGAAGGTAAGGCATTCCAAAGATGAGAGACTATGTTGAAAAAGTCACGTTGGAAGGCTACAGTTCTACACCTAATTATTTGAACTGTAAAGGGATGCGCTGCTACGTTTGCTCTGGTGTGACGCGAAAGGTTTGCTGATTTAGGTAAAATCGATTTGATCTCTTCAGAAGCTCGTTCATCCATAATATATTTATAAAATATAGTCAAATCAGCAACATTTCTTCTGTGCTGCAAGGAATCAAGACCGTTAGTAAGACTTGGGTTACCAATGAGTTTAATAGCTCTACGCTGTACAGAATCAAGGCAGTTGAGACTACTCAAGTAAGCTCCACCCCATATGTGAGAACAGTATTCCATGCAGGGACGTACAAAAGATTTATAAACTAAAAGAAGTTGTTCGCTATCGAAAAACTTACGACATCGCCCCAAAAATCCTAACTTTTGAACAGCATTCTTAGCCAGATTAAAAATATGAGAATTCCACTTCATATTATTTTCAATCTCAACTCCTAGAAGTCTGACAGACTCATTTTCTAAAAGATTTTTGGGGCCAAACGTTAATGGAAAAGGATTGGGTGTCGTTATCCTAGAAAAATGACAAACCTGTGTTTTGCTTGTATTGAATTCAACACTGTTAGCAATACCCCAATCCATAATTGTTTTAAGATCAGTATTAAGGGAATCTATCAACTTTGATCTACACTCACTAAGCGCTAAGGGTGTATATAATTTAGGTGCTTCATGAGACGCATGAAGCGTGCTATCATCAGCAAAACTATGTATAGGATGAACCGTTGAGTCCAACAAATCATTAATATAGATAAGAAAAAGAGTTGGTGACAAAGCGGAACCCTGAGGAACTCCTGCATTAGTTGAAAAAGTATTTGATGATACACCGTCAACATTGACCCGAAATTTTCGATCAGATATAAAGCTCTGTGTCCAAGATATAAGCTGCTCGTCTAAACCATAGGATCTCAATTTGCATATAAGGTTGTTATGCCAAACTTTGTCAAACGCCTTGGAAATATCAAGAGCAACACCGAATGTCTCTCCAAAGTTTTCAAGCGACTTGTTCCAGATATGAGTGACAAAAGACAGCAAATCTCCCGTCGCTCTTCCTTTTCGAAATCCATATTGTCTCTCATTAATTAATTTGGAAGACTCTAAGAAGCTCATTAAATTAAAATTGACATATTTCTCAAAAATTTTAGCAACTACCGATAAAATTGAAATGGGTCTGTAATTCGTAGGATCAGTCTTACTGCCCTTTTTTGAAACTGGCTGTACACTAGCCATTTTCCAAATTTCAGGAAAAACTCCTTTCTTATATGACAAATAGAAGATTTTAGTGAGGATTGGTGCTAGCTCCCTAGCAA
The DNA here is from genome assembly GCA_963693315.1 of Diogma glabrata. Classification (NCBI taxonomy): domain Eukaryota; kingdom Metazoa; phylum Arthropoda; class Insecta; order Diptera; family Cylindrotomidae; genus Diogma; species Diogma glabrata. The sequence goes on along the minus strand of OY856188.1, from coordinate 254,020,892 downwards.
ATGTTTTAAGTATAATCGGAGGAATAAAATCAGGGCCTGTTGCCTTGTTAGTATTGATTTTTAAAAGCATTTTACGAACAATGTTTTTCCGAAAAATTATCCGCCTCATTTTATAAGAAACTTTAGAAATAGGTTTAGGTGGGAAATTAGGTTCTTTTAAAGTAGAATTTAAAGAGAAATAATGCCCAAGCAAATTAGCTTTCTCTTTTGGATCAATGATAGGGACATCTCTATTAACAAGAGGCGGTAGGGAAGATTTACAAAAGTTGCTTTGGACAGCCTTTGCGGCTTTATAGAAATTGCGTGAACCAGTCGGATGTTCTGCGAATTTAGATGCTTTTTTCCTATTAAATAGATGTTTCTCTTCATCTATTAACTTACGACATAAATTTCTCTCTTTACGGTACTGTCTAAGGTTTTCATCGGTTTTGTTTTGATTATACTTTCGAAAAGCCTTTTTTTTAACTTTTATAGCTTTTTTGCATTTACTAGAAAACCATAGATCAGTTAAATATGATAAAGAAAGACACATAACAAATTGTTAATGAAAAACAATTAAAATAAAACAAACGATGCATTTTCCATGCATTTTTCATGTCACAATTTAAGTGTGAGAAAAAATATATTAGATATTTTTTATTGTTTTTACACAAACATTTTATGACGCAAATTTTTGATTGGTCGAAGCCAACTCAAAAATTTGTAATAAATAACGGTAGCGTTAGGAAAGAAAAGTTAGTCTATACCGCAGTCTATACCGCAACCGGAGTCTATACCGCAGTCTATACCGCAACCGGGGTCTATACCGGTTAGTCTATACCGCAACCGGAGTCTATACCGGTTAGTCTATACCGCAACCGGAGTCTATACCGGTTAGTCTATACCGTAGTCTATACCGCAGTCTATACCGGGGAGTCTATATCGCGTTATTACTAAGGGTCGAACGGTACCCAAGTCTCGAGTGTTTCAAGTGAGTGCCAACTTCGAAATAAGTGAAAAGAATTTAGTGAAATAATCTCCAGTAAAAATAAGTTTTATACAATAAAATAAATATTTGAATAAATAAAATAAATATTAATTAAATAAAATAAATAGTTGAGAGTACCCAAAATCTAAGGTACCATTTTCTTAAACTAACAACAAGTTACGTGTTACGAATAAATAATTATTAAAACCAACTTAGCGTTTTTATTTGAAAGATATTTCCAAAGCCAAGGTAGAAACTACCAACTAAATCAAGTAAGTGAACTTTTGATTTTTTATAAGTGGAAGGGTGATAGTAGAGCCCGAAGAGGACCCTCCAACCGTAAAATTAAACCTAGGAAAATAGTGGACAGTCTTTAAAACCAAGAGAAAGAACATTAGTTGTTCATACTGTCAGAGATTATATTATACATGATCTGAAAGATTTAAGTCTAGGTACTGCAGGAACCATCAGCACTCAGTTTGTCTCCAAATATCAAAAAAGTTTTGCAACAAAGATGAGCAGAACAAATGGTGAAACGCAGTCTTTACAACAAGTAGTCTACAGTGCAGTACGTTATCAAAAAAAGGGTCGAGCCGAGGATAGTATAAAAGTATTTATTTGTTATATGAAGCCAACGACGAACTAATTGAAAGGCCGAAGATGCAGGATGAGTATGGCTGCGTAGCTTACTTGCCAGTTTCCCCGTAATCTGAGGAACTAGATTCAATGTATAAACCACGATCTCAATTAATGGAAGACTATATATTACCGGAGGAAGAAGTAACTGATAAAATTTTAAGTTCTATGAAAGAATGCTATTACTTGCAACGCAAAGATATACATACAGAAAAAGATTTATCAATCATTTAGGGAACATGGCCTTATTTCCATCACTGTAAATAAATTAATAATCCAACACGCTGATGAGCTGCTAGGTAACGATACTAATTTGATATGGAAAGCGTCTTTAAACAAATTAGTAAAACCAATCAACCCCGTTGGGCAAAAAATGAGGAAATCGTTCGCGAAGTAAAAGCTAAAAGTAATAAAAAAAATAGGCTGGACGATGAACGAATGTATGTTCGAGACAGATTGAAAGTTGCGCAAAAATACAGTGATAATTTTAAAAATGACAGTCTGGATCATACTGCTGTGTTTGAATTTATTGTAAAATTCATGAGAGAGAATTTGAAATTTCTCTACCATCTTCTTGCTGTAAGTTGCAAATGTTTTGTAACGTCCGTGATATTCGCCTAAACAATAATAAAACCAATTCATCTTCTTTTTCTAATTCAATAAAAAAATTTATTTCCATAATTTAAGTTCATTTTTTTTTTTACATTAATAATAATTTCAAATTGTCCAACGGTCAGTTCAATTTCGAATTACAATTATAAAAATAAACGAACGCACCAATTTTATTTTCAATTTTAACGAACAGAGATTTATTACTCAGTTTTGCTCAATCTTCGTTTTCCGGATTGATTAGAAGATGTCAAAAAGAAAAAACACATTTTTTTTTGTCAATTCATTAGTTTTTGGGATGGCAGTCGGTGTTTGATAACTAAATAAAAAAACAACAAAAAGAAATATAGATATTGTAATATTAATAAAATAAAAAAAAAAAAAAAAAAAGTCACTCGAAGTTTGATATTTGATTAAAAAGCATTCTTTTTTCCATGTTTAATTTTGGATCTTTTAACATTTGTTTTCAATTAAAGAAAATCAAAAAAAATATAATAGAAAAAGTTAATCAAATCATTGTTTTAAAAGTAAATTCCTATAATTGTTGTGGTAACTATTTAATGAGGAAAATAAATAATATTTTCGTATGTCGACTTGGCTATCACGCAGGTTGTGATTTAATAATTTTGTTTTAATTACAACAAGGGAAACCTTAGTAAATTACATCCACTTATATTAAAAGAAGAGGAAAACCATTTAAAAATATTTATACGTCGTCATCAGTTATTGTTATTATTATTACAATTTGGGCTACCCGGATTTTGGTTTTTGGACGAAGTATAATTTAATGAAACCACATCAAAATAAAATTTTAAGGATTGAAGCGGATGGCATTGTTTTGTTTTGGAAAACAGATTAAAAAGGAAATCACGTTGAAAATTGGATTGGTTTAAGGTCGCTAAAAATTGGTAAATTATATACATTGGAATCATTGGCAGATTATATATATATTGGAATCACTGGAAAATTATATACATTGGAAAAATACATACATCGAAGCATTGGTGAAATATCTATAGGAGGAATGACCACAGTGTTGGTTCACCAATCAACACTAACAAGGTTAGGGTTTTTTGATTTAAATTCATTTTTATTATTACTATTATCATGTTCGTTTATCTTATTGTAAAATGGTTGTTGAAATGATAGGCTAAATAGTGCGCATAAGAGATTCCCAAATCTCATCATTCGTGTTGGGATAAATTGCGTCCCGCGGTGTTAATTTAAATCCTCTTAATTTTTTTATATATATAAATTTATGTACAAAAGTCCAGGTAAGACAGATTCTTACAGCTCTATAATAGTTTTTATTCATAATTGCAGATATTGAATAATACGAAATTTAATTTCATTAATTGTTTATATAGGAAGATATTGAAGATGCGGAATTTCTTCAGCATGTTTCCGTTGTAAATTCAGTTTTAATAATTCGAGGTATGGAGACTATATTTTTATTAAATTCGTAAAAATAATCTTATCCATTTAATACTAATAGTTTGGATAATTTGAAATAAAACTTTGTTTATTGTTTTAGGTCAAGATTTGCATCACTCTGAGAATGTGTACAATGTAGTGATTAACAAAGGCATTGTATTATATGCAGACTCATTTGCTAGCGGACTTTTAATAACATTTTTATGTTATTACGTATTTGGAATCGTTTATCCCACAGAAATCGAGGGAACACTTGAAGTAATTCAGCGTTGAGTATTGAAAAATAATATTTTCTAAAACCTTTTTGATGGGCTTGCCTAATCAATAGACTGATTTTTCTCTCTTTTGGCGATCCACCATACTATTTTCTGTTTTATTTGTTGAAATGTATTTATGATTTAATTTTCATTACAGATTATTTCTACAAATTTGGCCTCCGAAACGCACAAAGAGAGGTGGTAAGAGGAAAGCAACCAACATTCATCCCAAAGTCTCAAAACTTACCAAAGAGTAAAAATTTCTCAAGTGGATCGGAAAAAACATGAACTACGAATTTTTTCGCGAAAATTGGCAAGTCAGTTAATCTAATACACCTTAAATAAATACTAAATTTGAAATTACAAAAAACAAATTTATTCATGAGTTATAATAGACCATCAAAGTTTCTGATGGCCTGGTCTTTATATTTCGATATCTCCAGATGGCACAAATGAAATTTAGTTTTGGTATAATGAAAATTCTAAGATTGGTTTATATTTTAAAGAAAAAATTATATAATTAGAAAAATTAAATTTTGGGTCATAAAAATCGCCATTAGCAATAAACAAATTGGAAATTCATGAACTTCTCAACGCTGCAGATGATTTTAAATTATTGTTTTTTCAACAACAATATATTCATGATGATAATTATGAAAAAAAATATTCTCTAACGGTTATTTTATAGTAATAGGTTTTCTGTCTTCACGCGCCCCGTTTTTTGTTTAAAAAAACAATATTTTTATTTTATAAATAAAAAAACCAATGTTTTCTAAGTATTTATTTGATCTTAGTAAATTTTTACAATTTAAATTAAATTTATTGTGAATGTTATTAATTTATTATAATGTTAATAAATTCAAGTATTAAAAATAGAAATCCAAAATTATAATGTTATTTGAGGAATATGAATGGGTTTCGTAAAAGATTTTGTGATATTCACCTTGAAATAAATAAAACTACGTGCTATTATTAAAGAATTTAGTTCTTTTGTTGGTGATATAAATTTCCTTCAAAGAAAAAAATAGGAAAATGGCGAACCAAAAATAAATGGACAGGAGAAAAATTAGATATTATATGTATTGAAAGATGAAAGAATAAAAGTGCTAAAAGGGTGTAATTATTCCGAATCAAAATAGCTATTTATGTAGTAAGAGCAAGTTATACTTTTTCGCATGAAAGCAAAAATTTGCCAACAATTGCACGAATGCGGAAAAAACTTTACGCTCGTACTGCATACTTGATTTTTTGTACTACTTTACCGGAAAACCCCATTTTCCGAGCATTTCAATGAAGTTTTCTTACATAGAAAAATTCAAAAAGGCATTTCAGAAGTTTTAAATGATAAAAATTCTTTTCATCTCTCTTTCTCTTATTTCATATTTTTTTCAATACACTTTCGATTAAAATTTTTGTAACATGAATTTTCATGAACTATTTTAACTTTTAATAATAAAGGGAATGATATTTGTTATCGTGAATGCCAATTTCATTTTTCTCTTCAATAAAATGAGAATTTTTGTTACGGTAAATTTTTGTTTGGATATGTGTGTATAGAATAGCTTCAGAATTAATGTCATTTAGGGATATATTCTCCATTCGGTCGCAAAGTATTATCTTAAGCGTCGCAAAAAAGACAATTTGCGACGCTTAATTTTGCTACTTAACATTGACATTCTCGAAAACAATAGCAACGTACTTATTCAGCATTGTGCTGAATACTACTGCGACTGTCATTTTTGTTTATTTGATTGTTATTTTAAATTTTGTTGTCAAGCTGTAATAGAGTGCTAAATTAAATAAAAGTTATTTTAAATACAAAAAATGGAAACAAATACAAAAAAGGACGTAAGCCAAACTACACCGAACGAGAACTATTGATTTTTTTACAATCACTTGAAAAAAATAGTGAAGTGTTATCATGTAAGTATATTATAAATTGCTTGTACCACATATTTGATTACTAGGCGTGGGTAAGTGAGTGAGCGATTATGCTAACAAATATATTTTTAATATTTTTTAAGATGATTCCAATTTATACGGGGAGGAGTTAGCTCGTGCTTGGAGCAAAATTGCGGTGGAATTTTCGTCGCAGACAGTCGTTCCAAGAACAGGCGAGGAACTGCGAAATAAATTTAAGGACATGAAATCTAGGACAAAGAAAAAAATACGCGAACTGAATCAACATGTAAGAGCCACCGGAGGTGATGCTCCGAAGCATCTGTCGGAGGTGGACAAGCTAGTGGAGAAACTGGCAGGACAGAATTCTATGACTGGATTAAGTTATTTTGCCGATAACTTTGCGGATGTAAATTTTTGAAATATTATAATTAATAACGAATCTAAAATATATACTTTTTTCTAGGAACCAATTCAAGAAATTGATGATAATGCAACTCCAGAAATCATCAGTGAAAAAATCCACGAACCACCGGCTAATGATGTTACACCGATTAATGAAACTGATGTCACATCGGTGAATCACAATCATGGACCACCGTTGTCAAATATACTGAGAAACAAGTATCCATCAAGTATCCGTGAAATGAAAAAGCGGAATATAAAAGAAAAACAGCTAGTTATACGTAGCAACAATGGTGAGCAATTCGACTGTTAGTATTACTGTTAGTTTTTTAATTAATTTTTACATTTTCTTTTGTTCCTAGACAAAATTGATGCGGAGCTGCTAGATATTTATAGGAAGAAATTGCAAATTTCCCAAGAAAATCTGTCAATAAATAAAGAACGTTTACGGTTCGAGAAGGAAATGGCAATGCAAGAGCTGCAAATAAAAAAAGAATGGCTGGAAATTGAAAAGCAAAAGTTGCAATTATTTTTAGAAAAAAAAAATGTAATATTAATTCTGAAATAAAAAATTCAAACGAATATAGCAATTTTATCTTTATTAATAAATTTATTTAAATTAAAAATATTTGATGTTTTAATTGAACAATGGTATTAATAGGCGCTTTACATTGAACATTACAACACAAATTGTTTAAATTTGTTTTGATCTGCTCTACCTTGAACAAGTTGTTTATAAAAAAGTATTTGAAAGTATTGATAAAACGTATTTTATTTTTTCGAAAGGAACGTATGTACCATAATCTATGATTTATATATATGTTGCACTATAAAAAGTATTGTTGATCAAATTACTACGGATCGTTCCTCCTCTTGCTCTAGATTCTAGAAGATGACACAATGTGATTTTCGAAATCACCATCATCAATTTCATTGTCGCTATCCTCTTCCAGTATTTCAAAGTTGTTTTGTAGATTCAATTTTTTTGCAATGTTGTGTAAAATAAAACAACATACTATAATTTGGACACTTTTTTTAAGGCCATAGCATATCATTCCGCCACTTTTACTCAAAATTCGGAAGCGGCTTTTCCATATACCAAAAGCTTGTTCAATAATTTTTCTAGTTTGTTTGTGTATCTTGTTATACCTTTTTTCACTAGGTGTTGATGGACTTATAATAGAAGTCATCAAACATTGCTCTAGAGGATATCCACTATCACCTAATAACCAACTATCCTCTGGAAAATCTGCTGAGTGCATAAAATTATAAACTGAAGAGCTTTCATAAATATGTGAGTCATGAGTTGAACCAGGCCATTTAACGACGACATCAGTAAATATAGCGTTTGAATCACACACCTAAAAGCATAATGAAAACATTAATACATACAAGTTGCACTTAACTTATAAATATTTAGCTATAGCTTTAATATAACTTACTACTTGAACGTTAATCGAATAATAAGCTTTACGGTTAAAAAACGCATACGCATCTCGTACAGGTGGTTTTTGAATAGCGATGTGGGTTTCATCGATAGCACCAATAACATTAGGAAACCCATAATTATTGTAAAATCCATATTTTGCACGAGCCATTTCCTCAGTTCTTGGAAACATAATAAATTTTTTGCTTTTGGTTACAAGTACAGATAAAAATTCTGCAAAAATTCTACTAACTGTAGACTGACTCAAACTATGATTGAGCATTTGACCACTTACAAATTGGAAATTTCCTGTTGCCAAAATGTTCATAAATATCAAAACCTATAATATAATTTAGTTATTATTTGTCCATATATTAATCAAAATAAATAAATACTTACAATTAAATATGGAGGAAACGATTTGCTTCGTTTAGTTGATCTTTTCAAATGAACATCCAGCTCATTTATTATAAACCATGCACCATCTTTTGTAAAACGATATCGAATGAAAAATATATTATCATCGCAATCAAATGGATTATCACGATCCCGAAATATTTTCCTTGGAATACGACGTCTTCGAATCTACTTTACTATCTTCCATAGTAAATTTAATAGAAAATAACTTTCATACAACACAAGCACGAACAAAGTTATAAAACTTGTTTGTTAAATATTATTTCAAACGTCAAAATTTTCAACAATTTAAGGTTATGTCGAGTGTTAAGTAGTTTAATACCAAAAATGTGCGGTTGCAAAAAAAATAATAAAAACTTAACGAGTTGCAACTGTCATTCGTATCGAGAATGTCATTTTCATTTTTCAGCGGTGATAACACGCTTGCGACCGAATGGAGAATGTATCCCTTAGTCTTCAGTGAAATTTCGTTGTGTTACAAGCAACAAATTATATAAAAATGATCAAGAAAAATTATAATAAAACAAAAGCAAGTAATTATATTAATATATATTTATCGTGAATAACAATTTCATTTTTCACTATAATAAAATGAGATATTTTGTTACAGTAAATTTGTGTTTGGATGTGTATATACATTAGCTTCATACCGCCATTTATGTAATAATTGATTTCACATAGTCTTTGCTGAAATTTGGTTGTCTTACAAAAGAATAAATTACAGGATAAGTTATATAAAAAGGATCAGGCAAAATTATAATAAACAAAAGTAAGTAATAATATTAATATGTTTGAATTCCGAAGAAATTAATTTTGTTGAACTTTTTTAATTTGTTTTTTAAAAAAATTTTTTAATTTGTTTAACTGTCTTATTCATAATGTACTAATTTTAATTGTTGTGTGACGCTCATAGTGTTGATCAGACGAATATGCATTAGTTTTAAAACCGCTCAAGTATGTTATTGTTTATTATATTTAAGTTTGTGTTAACATATTAGAAATATTTCCTTATATTATCTGTAATGTTTTTTACCGTAACATTTTCATACTGCACAACTATACAGTACAATCTAACTAGTTCTTTTAAAATCTCGATGACATTCGCTACCACATTAATCATTGCTTTCTACCATTTATTTGTTTTTATAACTAATTTACAATTTTTTATTCAGATTTTAGGATTTCACTGTTTTATATAATTTAATTTTTAATTTGTCTTAATTCATAATATATAGTCTGTGACGAAGGATATTCACAAACACACCGCTCTCCCAAAATTTTCTTTTATTAATTTCCTTCGCCCCAAGTTGCCCAATTCCAGAAATAAAACAAATAATTAATATTGATGTTGCATTTACACCCATTTTCAAAGCTAGTTTCCATATTTTGGTTTTGCTAATCCGCAACAACTCATTTAATTAAATTAAAATGTTCCCACATTTCAGCTGTTTTTCAATTTCGTAAAAATATGGGTCTCAACTTCAGTCTAGACAAATGCCCTTTATCAAAATTTTAATAAATTAAAATGTTCCCACAATCAAAATTTTCATAACTCGTTTTTGTAATGTATGCAAAAACTTATTCTCTAAATTTTCTAATTGTTTCTTTCTTTTCGACTGAAATTCAGTCATTTTAAACTTAATAGGTTTCTTTGTTTTAATTGTGAGAAAATTTATTTTCACACAATTAGGTTTCTGGAATTGTGGTTTTTTTTACTAACTTGACAATTTTTTTTGTTTTTGAGCGGATCAAATAAAACCGAGGTTTTGAGTTAAGTTGGAGAATGGTTGGTTGGAACTCGAGAGTTAACGGGAAGCGTGAACGGTTGAGCTAGAAGAGACGGTCGAGTGTTATCTATCCTGTTGTTTAATTTGTTTTTATTCTGTTTTTGTTTGTTAATTTAAATTTGAAGTTTTTTTTTGTGGTTAGTGCTTTCGAAATTAAGTATTTCCAAAATTTGTTCAATTCGTTTGTAAAAGAACCAACAATAAGAAACTAGGTTCATTATTGTGATTTAAATAAAAATATACGAAAAAAAAGAGAAATCCCAAAAGAAAGAAAAGAAATTCCATTAAGTGATTTTAATAAAAATATTAGAAGAAAAAGGAATTCCAAAATTATAGGAATTAATTACATATTTCTAAAAATTTTTCAATTTGTTTGGAAAAGAACCTACAAAATAATCAGGTTCATTATTAAGTGATTTAAAATTTAAATAAAAATATTCTTTGTGTTTGTTTTTTTTGTAACTAAACAGAAACCGAAATTTCAAAATAATAGGAATTAATTACATATTTCTAAAAATTGTTCATATTAAGTGGTCCAACTACTAATAATAGAAATAAAAAATAAAGATTGAATTGTATAAAACTATTTGGCTGTTGTTATTGCTTGGATGGATTGGTGATTATAGATTATCGGACCGGGGATTCTGGATATTTAATAGATGAGTACTAATTACATATTTTGTCTTTATATAATGCTGACGTTGACCGTGTAATGGACCGGGTGAAAAGGGTGGCGATGGGCATGTATCATAGGTGGTGCGTGTTCCTTATGAACACACAACTACCGGTGCCAATGCACTAGAATTTAAGTAGTTTGAGAACATGGCGTATGGAGCAGGAAGGTAAGTAGGGATGACTGTTTTTACCTTCAGTTTAATTAATGTTTTAACCGCTCCTTACTATACCTTTTAACCGCCCCTTACTATACCTCTTTACTATACCCTTTATACCTGGTTGCCGGAAAAAAACCTACGATCCCAATGACTGAGCGAAGTCAAGAGCGGTATCCGGATCCTCAGCCAGGTGGACAGTTCTATTGCATTTGCTAGTGTAATCTTTTCTCCTATTTTGGGAACTAGATTGCACTGCTAATCGTTATAAGTCTGTTTAGTAAAAATTGTTCTCATGTCATATAGTCATGTAATTTGAAACATATATTTTGTTACAGAAACACCAACAACTCATCATTTGATAATGACCCACAAAGGGGTTGAAATATAATGAAATTGTACCAAAACAAATAAGTTTTTCTTAATTCATGAATCCATGGTTTGATGCTGCAGATATAAAGAAATGCATCATAAATAAATATTAATATATATTTACAGTGAATTTGTAATCGTGAATCCTATATATTAATACGCTAGATTAAAACTTTGTGGAGCATTAGGCTTTTTTATTCGCAGATGGATTCATTTGAAATTTTCACAGCTAACTGATATTAGTGTAACCTATAGTCGGATCCGGATTCAAACAAATCGGATCATAAATAAAAAAGTTATTATATACGGAAAACTTTTTCTATACATATGCATTATAAGTTTACATACATATAAAAACGAAATTAAAAATTTATTTTATTTTTTTATATTTTCTTTTTTATATATTAGCGAACAACGAACAACAAAAACGAAACTTTTTTTTCTCATTCATTCTCGAGTCGTCGGAATAAAAAATCATTCATTTCAGTCGTCTTTTGTCTTTGAACAAGGACGGTTTCGATATTATTTCGATTATTTTGTTTATTGATATAAAGATATTTGCGTAATATTTTTGTTTTCTTATTATAGGAGGGCTATTATTTTGAAAACGTACATTTTTTTGTTGATTTTTAAATTTTTGATTTTTAAAAAATCTGAAATTGTGATATTTTGTTGGTATTGACGAAAGGAAAAAAGTTATTTCTGCTTTTATTTTTTGTGTACTCTGAATCGGAGTTATGCGCGGTTGAATTTTTGAGGCTTTTTCACGTAGTTTTGGTATTGGTGTGAATGTTTTGTGAATAGGTGCCACAAATTTCATCCGACTTAAGTATATTTTTGCAAGTAAAAAGAAAAATAACTGAATAATTGAAACTAGGAGGGCCCGGCGTGCTTCGCTACGCTTATAAATAAAGTTTTTGCGTAGACATTTTGTTGACGTAGAAGCAATGATTTCAATAAGTGGTAATGAGAAATGCTAGCATATAATTTTTATTTTTATTTTTAAATATATGAATGAAAAATAATCAAAACTCTAGCTGATCAGTTCGGATATATGAAAAATTAGAGATCAAATAAGTTAGTAATCAAATAAGCTTACTTGAAAACTTATTTGATCGCTAATTTTTCATATATCCGAACTGATCAGCTAGAGTTTTGATTATTTTTCATTCATATATTTAAAAATAAAAATAAAAATTATATGCTAGCATTTCTCATTACCACTTATTGAAATCATTGCTTCTACGTCAACAAAATGTCTACGCAAAAACTTTATTTATAAGCGTAGCGAAGCACGCCGGGCCCTCCTAGTATCAATTATTATTATAATATTATTTATTTATATTTTTTTGCATTGTAAATATATATTATTAGAAATTACTATAAAAAATACTTATACTAACTAATACTAATAGAGTTATTTCGATTAATTCTCAAGACGCTACTAGTCCATTAAGTATGGTAAGTTAATGATATTTATTATTTGACGTACACATTCTCAATGTGGTAGAATCATTACAATTAGTTGTTATTCAACTAATCTGAAAACCAATCTAATATAAATATGATCTAGGCGATCGGGGAGTTATTGTCGTATTGTAATGATTCTACCACATTGAGAATGTGTACGTAAAATAATGAATATCATTAACTTACCATACTTAATGGAATAGTAGCGTCTTGAGAATTAATCGAAATAACTCTATAAAAATTAGATAGATAATTAATTAGAAATAATTAATTGAATGTATCATGTCGTTAGGTCGACAATCTTTGTCAAATTATAAACTACATTGTAATTGTTGATGACGTTTCAATTCACTAACTAAAAATTTCCATAAAACATGTCAATTGAATGGCTCAGTTGATAAAACGTGTATAACACAAGGTATCGAATTTGTGTTACTGATGAATGGGGCTCGATACCGCCATGAAACACGTAAAATTTTTTCTGTTTAAAACATGTAAGATTTAATTAGAGGATTCCAAAACTGGTTTCAGAATTGAAAAATTCCTATTATTCATCCAGTTATTTGAGTTTAACTATTCACAATTTCTACCATACTAAAAAAACCATACTAATACTAATGTTTTATTCATGTTTCAGATAAAAATGAATGTTGACGAAATTTCCAGTACACCCATTACACGCCATTACAGATGCAGCCTTAAATATAGCACTGAATCTTTTGCTGGAGAAGATGAGAAAAATTTATGAAAACCGATACAAAGTTTTCATGAATTGGTGTGAAAAGAAAAATGTAAAAAATATTTCTCAAAATGTATTATTGGCCTATTTTTCGGAATTACTAAAAACATACAAGTCGTCATCGTTATGGTCAATTTATTCAATGTTACGAGCAAGCATTAATTTTAATAATGACATTGATATTACGCAATATAAAAAACTGATAGCCTAAAAAAATCCAAAATTTTGGATATCAACGAAATTTTTAAATTTGTAAAGGAAGCTCCGGATGAAATTTTGTTAATGAAAAAGGTTTGTTTAATAATTATAAGTATAATTAATAGTATAATATATTTAATTTACATAAAATTTCTTTAAGATCGTTCTCACCGTCGGTATTTCGGGTGCCTGTCGCCGTGACGAATTGGTTCGAAAATTAATGAATCATATCACAGATCACGGCTCGTTATTAGTAACATTACCAAATACGAAGACAAATATTCAACGAACATTTACGTTGGGCAATAATGGAAACATAGATTTTTTAGGTCTGTATCGGAAGTATGTAGCACTACGACCAATAAACATCCAAAATCCTCGTTTTTTTTGTGAGATATTCCAATGACAAGTGCTTTAATCAAGTTGTAGGTGTTAACATAATTGGAAAAATACCATTTGATGTAGCGACTTACTTGGAATTATCAGATCCTTCGCAATACACAGGACATTGTTTTCGACGTTCATCGGCTTCTTTACTTGCAAATGTTGGAGGAGATATCCTAGCATTAAAACGCCATGGTGGCTGGGAATCTTCAAATGTAGCAGAGGGATACGTTGATTAACACCAAATTGACAATTGGACGAAAAACTTTCATTTGTGAAGAAAATGATAATCAGCATATGACAGCTGAATCATATACAATACCGCCTTGTCCAGAAGATATAAAGTCTGTCCCATCTGTGGTGGGATGTTTTAACTTCACTTTCGTTCGCTTCGATATATTTTATCGCATCGAAATTTTTTATATGTGGCATGTCGTAAATTTTTCGTTCGCTACTAAATTTTCAATATGGCACTACTTTTTCGAACTTAAACTGTCATTTTTATTACTGCTGTCAATAATTGTTATTTATTCCAAGTCAAGATTCTTTTGAGTTGTGTTTAACTTGATTTTATTATAGTTAAATTGCAATAAATTGTAATAAATAATTCAAAATATACAAAATAGCTCAAAATAATTAAAACATAATTCAAAATACAAACAAAATACATACAAAATATCGATCTGTGAAATGAACCGAACTAGATTTTTAGCTGCTAGTGGCACGATATATTGGATATGAACGATAAAAAGTATGCAACAAATCAATTTATTTATATTCATTTAAATTTAATACTATATTTTTAGATTTATTGAAAAGTTTCGGGTTAACAAAGAGATCTTTAAATTTCTGGTGATTCGGGATATTGAACCGGGAAAATGCTGCACCAAAATCCCGATACATTTAAAATTAGCCGCCGTTTTAAATTTTACGCCACGGAATCTTATCAGAGAACTATCGGTGATATCCTGCTCCACTCAATGGATCAATCCGTAGTTTCGCGGGCTATCAAAGAAATAACAGGCATTTTGGAAAGAAAAATATGTTCCAAATTTATTAAATTTCCAAACGCGAGGGAAAGACAAAGGAACAAACTGTAGTATTCCTAACAGGAATATACATGAACCTCGCTAAGAAACCCCCAAAAACTACACAAAGTAGTTTTATATAATTAAAACAAATAAAAATATTAGAACCAAATTCATTATGATTAAAACCCATATCTAACCCAAAACCCTATTTCATCATAAGATGTAACAAACATTCCCAAACCAACATGTTAAAACATGTTTCAATTAATATAAATATTAATTCAATTATCCCACAGTTTTTCCATTCACCAAAAATCCATTCTCATTTGCTATTAATTTTAAATATAAAATGCAACAATGTCTAAAACTACAGACATTGAAAATTATATAAACATTTTTCCCTAAAACTAATCGTATGAAATTAATAAACAAATTCTCGAACATAATTCAAAACGCCTAAGCTTAGCATTTTCACCAATCCAACATGTTAAAACATGTTCTAATAAATATTCGAATATCTAATAATTTTTCCGTTCACATCAAAAATCCATTCCCAGCTATTTTTTTTCTATAAAACCAAATTCCAATTAAAATAGTCTAAACATATAATATATGGAAAAACCATCCAAAAACCAATTTAATATAACAACAACAATTAAACTAACATTCGACTAACGGAAGCTACGAGTCGAATAACTTGTTCAAAAAAACATAAAATTCTAATTAAATTCTCTATAGAAAGTGTGGACTTGCATTTTCCTATACTTATTCTATTCATAAAAAATTTATTAATGAAATAGTAAAACTTACTATTTCATGATTGGTCAATTATTCATTCACAATTTTCTATAAATAAAATAGAAAATTGAATGAGTCAGTCAGTTAGTGAGTAATAATTAAAACGTAGTAGAAGGCAGTCTTCAACTGCACCGCGAGCCGCGCGGGGTCCTGCGTCGAATGGGCCCCAAAAAATTAGTCTGAAGTCCGAAAGTCTAAAAACGCAGTAATAACGCCCGGCGGGAGAGCGAATTTTTCACAAAGTAAAATTAAAAAGTATTGTGTTCTATTTATCGTTAAATAAAAAGTAGTGATATAAAAATTTACCAAATACAAAATAAATTAATATTGATCAAACCTCTCGATCAATAAAAAGTTATTAAATTTTTAAATTCCTTGATCAATGGAAAGTTCTTAAATTATTGAATACAAAATAAAATTCAGATTGATCGAATTTCTCAATCAATAAAAATTAGTGTTACAAATAATATTAATCATAAAATTATAAACTTCGAATTGGTCGAATTTCACAATCAATGAAAACTAGTGTTACAAAAAATTATTAAACATAAATCTTTGTTGATAAATAAATGGTGAAAAATTGTACAAGAAATAGGTGTTTTCAACAACAAAAATTAACCAAGAGAAACCACAATCTTGAGATCCACAACGGTAAGAGGTTAGAACCAGGTAAGTGAACCTTTCTTGTTTAAATCCCACAAAGCAACAGGGTTCGTCACCTCCTACAACTGGCGTAGCGGGTATCTCTAGTCGTCAGAGGTGCCGTTGCGACACACCACAAAACAACAGTTTTTTTAAAAAACCGGTCATGCCGGTGTTATCGGATGTATCGACTGCCCACACGTTGAAAAAATAGCCCCAAAGCTTGATGAACATATTTATGTAAACCGGAAGGGAAACCACAGTTTGAACGTGCAATTAGTAAG
This sequence comes from Diogma glabrata, assembly GCA_963693315.1. Lineage (NCBI taxonomy): Eukaryota > Metazoa > Arthropoda > Insecta > Diptera > Cylindrotomidae > Diogma > Diogma glabrata. The sequence continues at coordinate 254,004,307 of OY856188.1, read as the reverse complement.
TATAAAAAAAGTTATATATCTACTTCTAATATTCTGATTCAAGTTTTTTTTAAGATATGTAATTACGACCTACAAATTTTATCTGTAGTTGCTACATATCCGGGATCATCGCATGACGCTGGAATATGGGCACTATCCCGGGACAGAGAGGTGCTGCAACAAAACTATGAAAACGGGGAACGGAATAGTTTGTTACTTGGCGACTCAGGTTATCCTTTGGAGCCATGGCTCATTACGCCATTTCGGAATCCAAATGAATAACAAAAACGATATAATTTTTTACACGCGCAGACACGAAATCCCATTGAACGTAGTAATGGTGTTCTTAAAAATACATTTCGGTGTCTTTTAGGAGAAAGGGTTTTAAGATACGAGCCGATCAATGCCATAAAAATAGTAAATTTTTGTTGCGCTCTATTTAATATGTGTTTGATACAAAAAACAGAGTTTAATGAAATGTCAGGTGATTCCAGAAGGGAGGATATATTATCAAATATTAAATATTTGAAATGTTAGGCTAGGATAACTTGAATAAGAGATTCACAAGTACAGGTTCGTCTGGGATGAAATTGTATCCGTGCGCTAATTCTTTTTAGGAATATATTTTTCTTATTTGTGTTTAAAAGTCCAAGCCAGCACATATGGCGCCGAAACAGGGGCCTGGGTTTTTGTAGTTTTTTATATGAGTTTAGAATTTTTTGCGTTATAATTGTTATAGATAAATTCGATCGGCGTATAGATAAATTCGATCAAACTATGAAGGATATATTTCAATCAAATGAATTACAACTATACACCCAACATTTGGTTTCATGGACTGGTTTTGGGAAGAAGACAACATTCAACATTAAATAATGTAAGACTTTTTGAATTTTAATTTTGTAACGACGGACTATTTCCAATTTTTACTCTGAAAATAATAGTTTTCAAATTCAATAATAACTTTATTAATTTTCTCCAATTGCACTAAACATAATCTATACCACTGTTTTTTTATGATTTAAACAAATTCAAGTAAATTAAAAAATACATGTTTTGATAAATGATAGAAAATCAAACAGAAAAACGGGCTGTATACAAAAAATACAGCTATGCATGTGTGCAAATATGCTATATAAAACGATCAAAATGTTTGGATCGATGATGAGTATAAATTTAAAGTCATTATAATTTGGAAATGGAACAAAAATACATTGTTGTTATTGAGAATAAATTTTATTCAAATTTAATTTGTTACAATAATTCTTTAAGTTTTTGTTGGAAATAATATATAAAATATATAAATGAAAACCAAAAAATTGGTGAAAAAAAATTGTTAAGTTAGAAGTTTTTTCCACATTTTCTTATTTTCTATAAAAAAATGTGAACAGTGAGAAAATTAACTAAAAGAAAAATAAATTTATAATAAAGAATTAAACATTCCTATGTTTTACTAAAAAAAACCGTAGACATTCCAAGGTTGATTGTCAAAAAAAAACAAAAGTTCACGCTTTAAGTTCAAAAAGATCATGTTTTTATTTAATTCAACAAAAACGTTAATATAATTAATAATAATTTTATATTTCTTCCATAACTTTTTATGGTTAACAAAAAGTTTGTGTGTCTTGATAAATAATAATTGTATTGAAAGAATAAAAACATATAGACAACAAAATTATAACGACTTACAAATATATAATAAAAACATAAAATTTGAGAAGAAAAATTTGTCAGCATTTTTGCTTGTTGTTTTAATGGAGATGGGATTCTTTTTGACAGACGACATTGTGAGAGAAAAAGTAAATGGGAAGCTGAGTCGAAACTATGTCAAGAATTTAATATAGATTGATCACGAAGGATACGAATATATACATATGCCAATTTGAACGAGGCAGTGGCTGAAGTAAATGGCATTATTGAATAAAATTATTCAGGATACAAAAATAAATTTGTGAAAGTGGCAGCTATCTGAGACGTCATCACCAATTACGGAACGATTAACCAACTAAGATTTTTTCATTTTTTTATTTATTTATTATTATGATTGCATGTACAACTTTTTGATTTTTTTTTACTTATTCTTAGTAGTTGCTTAAGATGTCAGGTTAAAGAATATAATAGTTAAGAGATTTCAAAATTTAAGAGTCGAGTAGGGGCAAAAATACCGTATCCCGGGCGTAAATTCTTTTTAATAATTAAGAGGAGAATTATATTGTGTCTAAAAAGTTCAAAAGTCACAATTTATATAATTTTAGTTATTTGTTTTTGTAAAACTAAATCATTTTATTTGTTAGCTAATTAATAAGTTTCTTTACAATTTCAAAGTGATTCATGATAAGAGATTTGCAAGTTTAATTTGTGTTTGTCTTATATTCAGTTTTCCGGCGTAATATTATATTCGTGTATAAGTCCAATTTCATTATACATGTCGCCGAAACAGGGACCCTTTAGTTTTTTTTACAAATATCGTAACATGGCGCGTGAAACAGAGCTGGGTTTTTGTAGGTTTTTATATGAGTTTAGAATTTTTGCGTTATGATTGTTGGCGTATAGATAAATTCGATCAAACTATGAAGAATATATTTCAATCAAATGAATTACAACCTATACAATCAACATTTGGTTTCATGGACTGGTTTTGGGAAAAAGACAACATTTAACATTAAATAATGTAAGCCTTTTTGAATTTTAATTTATATAATTTTTGTGTTTTGTTGTTGTAAAACTAAATTGTTTTATTTGTTAGCCAATTAATAAGTTTCTTTACAATTTCGAAGTGATTCATGATAAGAGATTTGCAAGTTTAATTCGTGTTTGTCTTATATAAAGTTTTCCGGCGTAATATTATATTCGTGTATAATCCCAATTTCATTATACATGACGTATAATGAACATGTTCCATGTTTTGACTTTGGTTTGATGGTTTGATATTTTTTTAAAAGTTCCAAGTTTTTCTTTTTAAAACTAAAACAATGTAAAAATTTATCTCAAAAAAAAAAAGAATTAAAATTAGTAAACGAGATAATCATAAAATTTAATATTCTTTTACAAAAAAAAAGGTTAATAATTATTATAGAAAACTTGATTTTCCTTAAACAATAGAAGAACAACAAAAAGAAATATAGTTCAAAATTAATGTGTGTAGTAATAAATATTTCATATTCATTAAGAATAAAACATTTGATTATTTTAATAAAAGTAAATTCAGATACTGTGTACAGTAAATTAACAATTGATTTCTTTTATTTCTTGAAAAAACTATATTCCGGTGTGATGTGCATAACAAAATTAAATCATGGTTTTCTTTCTATGAAACAAAAAGATTGACGGCCTTGAATTAACACGTCATTTTACCATAGCCAAACTGGTATATGATTTTTGGCCACAAGTATACACCTTGCTGAACTTAAACCACTAATTCTGATATAGTGGAAAGGAAAGTGCTGCAGATCTTAATGTTGTTTGGGGGGGCAGATTCACTATTCGCTCGAATATATATGCAGCAGTGCCGTCTTAGCCCCAAGGCGATATAGGCAATGCCTAATGGCACCACGATTTGGGGGGCACCACAATTTAGGGTAGATCACGATCTGATCTGGTTAAAAAAAGTTAAAAAAAAACACATACTTCTGTATAAAAGTATTTATTTCGAACTATCGACCTTTTAAAAATGGTTTTCTGTTATAATGTATAGTACAAAATCAATTATTTTCTGATTTCTCTATGTTCTTACGTCTAATTTTGGCTGCAATAAAAGTGTCAATAACTTCATCGAAACTAATCGCGTCTAATACGCGTCGTTCAATGCAAATTAGAAACAACGCATTCAATTTGTCATCGGTCATGCTATTTCTTAATAGTTTTTAATAAACTTTAATTTTGAAAACGATCGTTCGTCAGTTACATTGGTTACAAAGAAACAAAAATAAATTCGGAGAAGGATTTCAATGTTAGGAAACGTTGCGGTTAACCCGTCTTTTATGATGGTTGTGTAGAAGGACGCATGCGTTTGACCAGATATATTAATCATGTCTTCGTCTAAAAATAGGTAGGGCTTTGCTAATTCGCATTCATTGACTAGATCGGACTCAGAAACATCCGCTTGATAAATAGCACATATTTTTTGCAGGCAGCCATTATTTGATCAATATTTAAGCTATTTAGCATTACTAAAAAATGAAAATTTTCATAAAAATCCCTGTATATTTGTTTCCTTATTTTCAACTGGACGAGATTAGAAATTAATATACTGACAAAAATTGTGGACGATATTAGAAATTAATATACTGACAAAAATTGTGGACGAGGTTAGAGCAAAGTCCTCTAATTGTGAAGTTATCGTTACCGGTGACTTTGACGTCCACAACAAATCGTGGTTGGAATTCTCCAAATCGACCGACGATGTTGACAATAGGGGAAAGCTGGCAGAAATTTTTGCCGCGTCTCAGGGCCTATTCCAAATTGTTAAAAGCCCAACTGTCACTCCCCGTAATGGCGGTGAAAATAGTTTTCTTTTAGATCTCTATCTTACCACAATGCCAGATATTACGAGTGTCGATGTCGCGAAAGGTAGTATTGGAAATTCTGATCATTATTTAATCTCATCAGTTATCAAAACTGATTTACTTAAAACTACAGCTCCCAAACCCCGTAAAATATTTCACTACTCAAATATGGATAAAAGTGGTCTTCAAAATTTTTTCCATGGTTTCCCTTTCGACCGTCATTGTTTTTACACTGACAATGTAAATGTTTCTGCTCAAAACTTAACAGAAACCATCCAATTTGCTATCAATAAATTCGTCCCTTTTTCCATTGTAAAACCCAAGCAAAAATACTTGTATTCGAAGGCTGCCAAAGCGGCACTTAAAAACAAACGTAGATCATTTAACATATGGATTTATAACAAAACTCCCGCCAATCGATCCCAATATCTAAAGGCCAACAAAATATCTAACCAGATTATCTCAAACGAAAAGTCTGAAATTGACAGAGCGCAAGCTTCAAAACTTACGTCTGTGTCTATCTCTGACAAGAGTTTCTACAGTGCGATCAATTCTTTAAATTCTGGTACAAAATCTTCTATTCCTCTTATTATTGATGGTGATTTAATCGTCAATGATCCCACAAGAAAAGCTAACTTGTTCGCTGAACGCTTTGCTCTGAACTCCACTGTTTTGGAAACTCCTAAAGAAATACCCCAAATCCAGTCTTCAGGAGTTAATATGAATGAACTTCACTTCAAACTCAAAATAGTCGTCAAATTTTTAAAGGGGTTAAACATCAACAAAGCCTCAGGAATGGACAATATTCCACCCATTATTTTAAAAACCTTTTCCAAAGAACTTGCACCAACTTTGACTAAAATATTCTACCAATCCTACAAATCTGGTATATTTCCCTCGTGCTGGCCGATGTCCAGCCCGTCCCCAAAAAGGGACCAAAATCCGATATCTCAAATTATAGGCCAATAGCTTTAATATCGGTCCTATCCAAAGTCTACGAGCATTGTATTAATACACACATTTCAAAATTTCTGGAGGTAAATCATTTAATAACCGACAGCCAATACGGTTTTCAAAACAGAAGATCAACTACCGATCTATTAAACTATGTAGCGCATTGGAACAGCATACTTGATAAAGGTGGTGAAACATACGTTATCGCTTTAGACATCTCCAAGGCATTTGATCGAGACTGGCATGCCAACTTGATCCACCTCCTAAATAGACGCGAACAATTTTTCACTCCATACCAATTGCTCCATGTTTATAAGTCCTATATTCGTCCCTGTATGGAGTACTGTTGTCAAGTTTGGGGTGCTGCTTCTGTTTCCATCTTGGCTCTCTTGGACTCTGTTCAAAAGCGGGGTATACGAATTGTGGGTGATCGAACTTTGACATCAAAACTTGATTCCCTACAACATCGTCGCACTGTTGCTGACCTCGTTGTTTTTTACAAATATCGTCATCAACAGTGCTCAGATGAAATCAGCAGCATTATATCCCAAACTTATTCTTACCACCGTTCCACTCGACAATCGGCTACAACAAACAGTCAAACGGTCGAGATCCCACGCTGTCATACTGGCAGATTGCAGAAAGACTTCTTTGTCCGAACTGCATACAAATGGAATAGTTTGCCGGCATCCATAGTCTCAGGTGACTTCAACTCGCAGAGGTTTAAAAAAAGCGTCCATCATGACCTTAGAACGCCAGTTGTTGTGGGACCTAGGTCTAGACCTAGGTCTTAAAAGGTATTTATGTGTATTTGTGACACTAATTGTAAACCCTATAACACAACACATTTTATTAAAAAAATAATAATAAATTTGTTATAATTGGTAAAAAAAATGCTGTCACGAAATGCCTCCTTGTTTGTAATCGTGAAAGTGTTACCTGAATGGGTTCGCGCGCTATCCTGTAAAATTTCTCTCAAAGAGTTGTCAGGGAGAACATATTCATTAAAATATATCTCACAATCATTGAAAAATTCATCGAATTCTGTTTTTAACGTTTCTAAAAAAGAACTAAGGAAGTGAAGTGTTTTACGGTAGAAGATAAATCTAAACCCATTGCTTGCAATTTGGTATCCACTCTTGAACCACGATTAATATTATTCTTAAGATAATAATAGATTTGCCTTTATTGCCGTGATTGGCAATATGTGTCGCCAGAAAGGGGTCATACTCGCTAATAAGTTCCAGTATGCTCAAATAATTGCCGTTGGTGCTTGGGCCGATTGTCTGATCACTACCACGGAACAAACCTCTTGATGCCAAAAATTTTATGACCGAAAGAATTCTGCGCAGGACTTCTCGCCAATAATTCATTTCAATCTGTTCTTGTTTTAGAAATTTCACATCTAGTGCATTTGTTTGTTTCACTCTGGTACGATACGCTAAATGGTTATTGGCATGATTTTTGCTAGTTTCATGCAGGCCAAAACGATAACTACATTTCTTCCAGTCATTAAAACGAGCAACCATTTGGAGTACAAGTGTGAAACTTTCACCTTTGTGTTGGAGGTTGATGTGCCAACCATCACATATTTTCAAACAATACAGTCCACCTTGCATCGATAGCACAACAGAGTCGTTTTACAACAATGAATAAAATCGGTCGTTCGGTGATAACAGAACAATTAAGTATTAAAACCGTCAGTCGGTCTAGAAATTAACAATTTGCATTTAAGTAGCAACGAAAAATAAAGTCTATCAAGTTGTCTCAGTTCTATAGAATAATAATAAAAGTGCATTAGTTATAACTATCCATAAGTGTCAACAGTGTAAAAGAAATTGACTAGAATATTACTCAATAAAATAAATTTATATATATATGGGGCATCCCACGTAAACGGGAACAACCAAAAACTTATTTTTGCCCAAATTTTGAGGATTGATAGTGCTACGTTAGAAAACGATTTCGTAATTTTTTTAGATTTTTTGGCCAACCCCTTTGCCGTCGGTGACGGTCACTAATTTGAAATTTTTTCTTGAACCCATTGTGGTGTCCAACCCACCTTTTCACTTTACTTAACCAGTATACTTTACGTATCCAGTGTACGTTAAAAATTATTATATTCAATATCTCATTTCACAATTTAAATATCGTCGTTAAAAAATTAATTAATAAACAAATTCTATAAAATTATTTTTCTCATGAAATAAAATAAGAACGCAAGTTCTTATTTTTCATTTTGTATAATGTTTCACAAAAATGCAAAAAGGGCATTTTTGTCACGCACACCATAGTTGTTGAGGTTCGGTTGAAACCAAGCAAGAATCAGTTGTTGTGTGGTATTAATAGTAGTGAGCATAGCTCCTAATTTTAAAACGGTTGATTAACTAATTAGAAGTTCATTTTTTGCTAACAATCGATGTGATTAACTAATTTAATTAGAAGTTCAAGTTTCTTTCTAATAATCAAGATTTCATAATCAACGTGAATATATATAACGCACGAAATTACAGTGGTTATATAATTAAATAAAATAATAAAATTAATTTCAATTTTTTTGAATTCAATGTTATACTAATTAATGTGAATATAAATATACTCGAATGATATCTATGAGTTGTGTTTGATTTAAGCATGAAAAATTACAAACAAGCACCCTATGAGCAGCAGTGGATTGAAGATAGCAGAAATAAAGGTAACAGTTAATTTTTTCTAATTGGACGCTTGCTGAAGTGCTTTGGGCACAACACCGTTCACGTGGAATATATATTAGCTTAATATCTGAATTTTAATAAACTACTTGACGTTTGTGATAGTGACTGTGAAACAACAATTTAACTGAGTAAGTGAAACCAATAATCATACAGCAGTGCTCACGCAGTTAGAAGCACTAGGTTACTCAAGAAACAGTATAGTGTATAAAGGAAATCTCTCTCCCCACAATAAAATCAGCGTTATCAGACAACTTTTTGGCATCTACATTTTAATAAGTAATGTTCAATCATATATCTACACCACAAATTTCAATATAAGTCGAAAAGCAATCCCACTACATCATTTTACAGTAGTGTGAAACCGAATATCAGCACTACACTTTATCATTAGTAGTGTTCTAAAACATTTGCACTAGACTCTGCAGAAGGAGGAGGATTAAGACGAATTAAAAAACTGAGTGCATACGAATGTATCGATGAACCCATTGTTGGCTCCAAAGATAAACTTAAAGCTGAATTTTACTTTTATATATTAGACCAAGCAGTTACTTCTATTGGAGAAAAATTTCATAAGTTAGTAAAACATGATAAAATCATTAGATTTCTCTACGACATTAAAAAGCTGTTGTTTATTCCATTGACCGGGATAATGCAGAATTCCATGACACATCCAAAAGCACTTACTGGGCTCGACGGTATTGCAGATATTAGGGGTAAGGAATTAGCGCTCGAATTACAGGCTCTCTCAGACATTATAACCCAACAAACAAGTCCCATTGAAACTTTAGCCACTTTGTCAATAGAACGTAAGTTGAATTATGATGAAAATATAATTTTTATTACCAATTTACAATTTTTTATTAATATTTAAAGATTTCATTGCTTTATATAATTCAATTTTTTAACTTGTCTTAATTCATAATGAAAATTGTCTCATTTCATATAGTCATGTAATTTTAAATATATATTCTTGTTACAGAAACACAAACAAATTTACCATTTGATAATGACCCACAAAAGGGTCGAAATATAATGAAATTTTACATAATCAAATAAATTGTTCTTAATTCATGGTTTGATGCTGCAGTTGTATAAAATACATCATACAAAGAACGTAAGTTGGTTGAAACGCTAGAGTATGAAGATCTTATGCATCAATTTGCTAAAATTAAAGCTAGACGGGAAGATTTTAGTAATGATGTACATGAAAACCCATATAGCGCGAGTTACATACTGCAGAGTCCTCCACATAATCATAACTATGAGTCACACTCTGTTACTCATATAGAAATTAAAACTAAATATTAATATAAACTAAATATCAATTATTAAATAAAGATTAGTAACTAAATATTAGTAACAACTAAATAATAACCATTTCATTAAATATTAACTAGAGATAAGATATATTGTAAAACCCTAATCAACATAAAAACATAAGTATTATTTTTAACAGATAAGGGAAACTCTCATCAATAAAGATAAAGCAAAATATAAATAGATCAAGCATTAGCTATAAGAATTTAGAATTATTGTAGACTTTAACTTAACAAGTAATAATAAATATTTTTTGTATCCAATTAATTAAAACAAGTGTTTTTTTTATGTTTTATTATTATACGGATACGTAATTGGCGCAGTTGATAGCGGATATTTTTTAATATCCATAATATTCGTGAAGTGAAATTTTTTTAAGTCATTAATTAAGTCAAAGTGTTTTAATTTAATACGATCGGAAAAAAAAGAAAATGTTTTCATATCAAAAGTATATTGATAAGTAGTGATCGTAATAAAAAAAAAATGTTGGTATTAATTGAGTGACAAATTAAAACTGTGAAAGTGAAGTCAATTTTTTTTAATATGTTCAAAAATAGAAAATCCGCTCCTACACCTCAAAACAGTAGTGCTAGTCGTGGTCGCAGTAATTCTCAAACGTTCGCGGAATACGAACATAGTTTAGGACAATCTAGTAATTCTACAGTATACGGAATTGACGATCTTATTAATAGATTTAGCAATATATCAACAAAAGAAATAAAAATCGACGATGCCACGGTTTATGGTAAAGACGAAAATTTAATAGAATCAGATCAAACAAATAACATTAGTTTTAGTAATAATAAAAACGGTATAAAAGAAAAACAAATCAAAATGTCTGATGCAAAAATTAAAGAGCTCTACAATGCATTACGTATACCGGACGTCATTGAAGATCTACAAACATTTAGTGGTAATAAACACACTCTTAATGAGTTCATTGAAAATGTGGACGGTATATTAGAGATGTGTACCCAAATAACAGGTGACGATAGTCGGCCCCGAACATTCCTTAGGGCAATGCGAAACAAAATTATCGGACAAGCCGATGAAGTTTTAAATATGTATGGTTCTCCTCTCGATTGGGATACCGTTAAAAATAGTTTAATAACGCATTATGCAAACAAACGAAACGGAACAAGTTTAATACGAGACTTGCATACTATATACCAGGGAAACGATACGATTGAAAAATACTTTTCCCGAATTATTGGCATTCAGTCAACTATCATTAGTCAAGTAAAACTAAATAGTACTAACACAACCAAAGTTAGTACAAAACAGAGCTTATATGAGGAAATGTGCCTAGTCACATTTCTAGCAGGTTTGAAGGAACCCATTGGATCCATGATCAGAGTTATGCAGCCAACAACAATCTACGAAGCGTTTAACCAGTGCATGAAACAACAAAATATGCACTACATCAGAAAAAAGTCACCAACACACCAACCCAAGCCAGCGCCACCCGGACAAGTAACAACACAATTTTTAAATCTTAGTAATCCGAATCCATTCCGACCAAGGCAACCTCAATTAGAAATACCTCGAAATAATAACATCGAGCATTCAACCCCTTACTAAAACCTCAATAGACACAACCTTATAAGAAAATTGAACCAATAGATACTACTCCAATATAAATAAATACAAACAACCTACAAGATTTCCAAACCAAAGCTATGTTTATAACAAACCACAAAATTTTATTCAACCTTCTGAACCACCACGATTCCTATCCCAAGAACTGTTCCTTATGGAAAATCATACCGACGTCGACCCTATACAACATGTTGACGAAGATTCTTCACAAAACATACAATACTTGCCAAATTTAGATCACGCAGTTCAGGAAAACACCAATACTGAATATGAATCTCAATACAATGAATACTTCTACCCAGAAATTGACGACCAGGTTTTTCAGGAAGCAGCCTCGGAAAATCAATTGGATTCATAAATCTAAATACGCACCAGTCTTCTTTACTCCCATACATTCACATAAAACTTAATCCCCATACAACTCTAAAAATGTTGATAGACACAGGAGCCAATAAGTCTTTTATTCATCCCCAATATGTCCATCCTTCGCGGATCGAAAACATTTACCCAGTAAAAATTAAGACACTATTTCAGACCCACGAAGTAACCAGTCAAATAACCTTAAAAGGATTAATGGAATTTAAAACTCGGGATCCATTAAAATTCCTAGTATTTAAGTTTCATAATTACTTTAACGGTCTAATGGGATTAGAAACAAGGCAACAATTAAATATTAAATTAGATTTTAAAAAATCTATACTAGAGACCAATGGTACAACCATTCCTCTTATTTTCAAACCCAATTTTATCTCAAAAAATATAACGATAATGCCTCGAAGTAGAGCAAGTGTCAGCGTTTCTGTTGACATACAAAACGGAGACATTTGTACCAAACCAATACACGTTCAAGATGGATTAATAATACCAGAGGGAATTTATCAGTCACACGATTGGTATGCATTCGTAAAAATAGTAAACTTTTCAGACCAAGAAAAATCATTTATGATAGAACAACCTATCAAAGTAGAAAAATTAGAGGAAAACTATCAAGTAGAAACGTACCGCTCCTCAGTTTCTGATGCTAGCCAAACGTCCCAAAACATAAAACAATCAATCCGCACTGACCATCTAAACGAAGAAGAGAGGAAAGCTATACAGAAGCTGTTCAGAGAAACATGAAGATATATTCTTTAAAAACTCACACAAACTGTCATTTACAAACCAAATGAAACATGAGATTAATCTTACTAATGAAAAACCCATCTTCAGTAAAAGCTATAGATATCCGTTCATACACAAAGATGAGGTCAGGACACAGATTGATAAAATGTTAGATCAGGGCAGAATAAGACCGAGCAATTCCCAAGGTCATCACCAATTTTTGGATAGTCCTAAAAAAACGGATGCCAGTGGCAAAACCAAATGGAGACTCGCGGTTGACTATAGGAAGTTGAATGAGCAAACTATGGACGATAGGTATCCTCTACCAAACATCACGGAGATACTAGATAAACTTGGTAAATGCATGTATTTTACTACACTTGATCTAGCCTCAGGGTTTCATCGAATTGAAGTAAGAAAATAGCATATTCAAAAAACCTGCCTTACGGTAGACAACGGTCATTATGAATACGTCAGAATGCCATTTGGATTAAAAAACGCTCCGTCAACGTTTTAACAAGTTATGGACAATGTTTTAAAAGGCCTGCAAGGGAAAACTTGCCTTTGTTATATTGATGACATAATAGTGTTTTTCACATCACATACACACATCAGAACATATGGAAAGCCTTGCACAATTATTCCAAAAACTGGAAAAAGCAAATCTAAAGGTCCAACTTAATAAGTCCAAATTTGACAACAGAGGGTGCCAAACTAAATCCAGACAAAATAAAAGTCATAAAAGAATTACCGATACTAAAAACAGAGAAACAATAAATCATTCTTAGGGTTAATAGGATATTACCGTAAGTTTATTAAAAACTTTGCAAACTTAACAAAACCAATGACCGAATGTTTACGGAAAGATAAAAAGAATATCCTCAGTGCTGATCATGTTGATTGTTTCGAAAAATGCAAAGACCTATTATGCAACAACCCTTTATTTCAATGTCCAGATTTCTCTCAACCATTCATTCTAACTACAGACGCAAGCAATGTAGCACTAGGAGCTGTTTTATCTCAAGGTATTATAGGACATGACAAACCCATATGTTATGCTTCACGAACAATAGCAAAAACAAAACAGAACTACAGCACAATCGAAAAAGAACTATTGGCAATCGTCTGGGCTTCGAAATATTTCAGACCCTACCTGTACCCAGATCATGGGCTACCGAATAAGATAGTTACTGACCTAGGGACTGAATTCTCTTCAAAGTTATTCAAACAGTTTTGCGAATTATACAAAATTAAACTACATTTCACATCAACTACACGTTCAACAGGCAATTCACCTGTCGAGCGTTTTCACTCAACCATAACTGATATTTATAGAGTAATCTATTCAAAAAATCAAACGAAACTAGCTCAAGAAATTGTTATGCTCGCAATTTGGTTCTGTCCAGCATGTGCTGTTGGTGGATTCAAACTCAGAACAATTTGGGTCTGTGTAGGATGGATTAACTGGAATCTAAGGCTTGACAGATCAAACACCTAGACCGGGTGCATAATCAGCAAAGATTAGGTCCTAGTTAATTCATCCAATACATTCCATCCTTGAACTACCAACCTATATGTTGTGTCTTATAGTAATTTCAATTCAACAGATTGCAATGTTCATAAATAAAATTGACGGGGCACATTGCAATAGTTGAGTTATGTAGTTAACGTTACATTAAATAAAAATTGACGGGGCACATTGCAATAGCTAACGTTCGCATTAAACATAATTACCAATACAAAAGCGGCAAACGACTTTTTCTTTTGTGAATTATTTTTATTGTACGCGCTCTCTATTTACCATATCTAAATGAGAGAAATTTGCAACACATAGAATAAAATCTCTTTTTACATTTTCTTTGTGTAGCAAAACAAAAACAACAATGTTGCAGTGTATTAACCAAAACTTGTTTTTCTTTTTTTTAATGCCACGAAAGAAAGCGACGGATGGCACTGAATCATCTATTTGTCTCGTTTACTCCTAAGACTAAAATATTATTAATACTAGGATGTTGGCTGATTTTCAGTTAGTTGGTTTATGATTCTTAAAATCAAAACTTTAAAAATAAATTATGATCAGTTGATGTTTAATATAATTTATTAAATTAGTTGGTGTTTGATTTCAAATCAAAATTGAATAATAATAAAAATTTGAAATCAGTTGATGTTCAATAATTGTTTAGATTCATTGCAATTTAAAATTAAAATTTAAAAAAAATTGTTTATAACTTTTATGTTAATGGAAAGAAAAAATAATTTTAAAAGAAAAAAAAATGAATTTATGTGTGTACTTGTCTTTTTTGATTAATATGAATGAATGTATCTTAACCTATAACAATTCAATTCATTCGGTAGCAAAACTCACCCCTTTCGAGTTAAACATTATGCAAACACAAATCCCTTTCCGGACAAAAAAGAACAACTAAATAATAACCATTTCATTAAATATTAACTAGCGATAAGATATATTGTAAAACCCTAATCAACATAAAAACATAAGTATTATTTTTAACAGATAAAGGAAACTCTCATCAATAAAGATAAAGCAAAATATAAATAGATCAAGCATTAGCTATAAGAATTTAGAATTATTGTAGACTTCAATTTAACAAGTAATAATAAATATTTTTTGTATCCAAATAATTAAAACAAGTGTTTTTTTTATGTTTTATTATTATACGGATACGTAATTCGCGTGTATTGATTTTTGAACCAGTGGGATGCAGCATATCAAGAAATGGAAATTTTGGAATGGGTGTAGCTTCGTGAAATGCCTTTATGGACAAAGGTCGAAGGAAGTTTGGAATATATTTTAGAAAAAAGACAGCATCTAAAAATTGACGATGCCGAAGTTTTCGACGAGTTTTCCTGCATTAAGAACTACGCGAACTCTGAAAAAATTCAAGAATGGGTAAAGAATCAAATACTTGCGGAGGAACGATGGGTGGAAATATTTACTCATTTTGATGAGAACAACATTTTTTATAAATATGTTTTAAAATTCGTAGATTTCAACATGTCCTTACCGGCGTCAAATGCACCAACGGATATTTTCTTTGATGAATAATATTTGAACCGCTGAAAAAACTCAAATGAAGGCCGAAACAGTAAAAGCACTCTTAATTACTAAATGTAATTACAATATGGATTGTTTGCAATTTAAAGAATATTTAAGTACCAACCGTGATATTTTAAAGAAAATCCATAATATGGAGAAATACCAAAATTAAATTTAGTTTAACTAGTATAATTTAATTTTTATTTCATTTTACAATATATATTTTAGTCTCTAAGACTGATTTTGATTTTCTTAATACATATGTATTTGCCTAGTCCTGAAGACTTATTTATCATTTATTTGATTTATATTTTTATTTATTTTAAAGTAAAATAAAAACACAATTTGGAAATTGTTGGCAATAAACCTTGAAATTAAAGTTTTGTAATTTTTATTTTTGTCCTGTATTTTTCTCGAGAATTTATGGTCACCGTCTAAAAAAGACAATTTGCGACGTTTAATTTTGCTACTTAACATTGACATTTTCGAAAACAATCGCAACTTACTTATTCAGCATTGTGCTAAATAATGCGACGACTGTTGTTTTTGTTTATTTGATTGTCATTTTAAATTTTGTTGACCGTTAATAATGATATGTGAGTGGTGTATGATGGTGTGTATGTGAGTGTATGATGGTGTATGAGTGTATGAGGTGTGCAAGAAACGGTGTGAAACTTGAGGGGTTGGACGTGATGATCGTGGTTGATTCGTATGCGGGGGTCGCCAGAGTCTATTCTTTTCACGTAGCTTTTCCTTGATTCGTTCGTTTATTCGACACGCGTACAATTCTGATATTGGTGCTGAAGTAGCGGTATTCTACTCTCGTCCCCACAGACTAAAGCTAGTTTGGGGCTACAAAAACTATCTCGCTAGGTGCGCGGCCTGCTATGCCACTTCGTTGGTATTCAACGAAGAAGCGCTTCAGTACAAAATTCAAAAAAAGGACGTAAGTCAAACTACACAGAAAAAGAACTATTGATTTTTTTACAATCGCTTGAAAAAAATAGTGAAGTGTTATCATGTAAGTATATTATAAATTGCTTGTACCACATATTTGATTACTAGGCGTGGGTAAGTAAGTGAGCGATTATACTAACATATATAATTTTAATATTTATAAGATGATTCCAATTTATACGGGGAGGAGCTAGCTCGCGCTTGGAGTAATATTGCGGTGGAATTTTCGTCGCAGACAGTCGTTCCACGAACAGACGAGGCACTCAGAAATAAATTTAAGGACATGAAATCGAGAACAAAGAAAAAAAATACGCGAACTCAATCAACATGCAAGAGCAACCGGAGGTGATGCTTCTAAGCATCTGTCGTAGGTGGACAAGCTGGTGGAGAAACTTATAGAAAGTTATAAAACTTGTATTGTTAAATATTATTTCAAACGTCAAAATTTTCAACAATTTAAGGTTATGTCGAGTGTTAAGTAGTTTAATACGAAAAATGTGTGGTTGCAAAAAAACAATAAAAACTTAACGAGTTGCAACTGTTATTCGTGTCCAGATTGTCAATTTCATTTTTCAGCGGTGTTAACTTACTTAACACGCTTGCGACCGAATGGAGAATGTATCCCTATATGCGTATAAATTATGACTTTTGAATAAGGAGATTTACGCACACAAGTTTGTTTTTCAGTTAAACTATTGTGTATTTTATTTAAAATGCATAAAATATTCTGATAATTAAGATATATCGACTACTACATAATAAGTGATCATCAAGAATCATGCCTAACTTTTCAAAAGACATTCTTTGAAATCATATTATTTATTTTGTATTTATGTGCAAGTCAAATATATTATAAATATCGTTATTTATTCAGAGCATAGATTAAATTTAAACAATCGAGTCAGTTGCAGTTAACATTTCAACGTGTTGTTTGACCTGTGAATTTTAAAGAATTTATTGTATAAAAATGTATTATATAAAATATTGGTTTTCTACTATTGTGTTGTGACGAAGGGAATTTTGGACTCATTACTTTTAAGCTAAAAACTTTTTATCTCCCCATCGTCGCAAGTTTCCAGAAAATATTCACTTTTCTAATTGTGTCTTTTTATCTACGTCATATCTATTTTCTAACACAGTTTCCCATGTTTCGTTTTTGCAAATTATGCAATAACATCATTAAATTAAAATTTTAATTAAATTTCGTTTATGTCTGACATTCAGTTTTCTAAAATCAGATATTTTCTTTTCTGGAATTCAACGTTTTTGTCCACGAATGCCTTTTAAGCCGTGAGATTTTTTCTTTGAGATCAACGTTTGAAAAAAAAAACAAACGAAGATTTGGACACTCGGATTATAACTTCTGACCAGTATGGTCAGGAGGTTTTCGTGTTCCTTTTGTTTTTGTTGAAAATTGTGGAAAAAAAACTGTGTAAATTTTGATTGTCAATAACGAGAAACGTATAGTGATTCATTGATCGATCGATTGTGGTATTGTGTTAATTTTGTTGATTTTTGTTGTTTAATGTGAAAGAATGTTATGCCCGCCAAATTACGTATTAAACATGTATCATTAACAATTTGGGTCTGTGTAGGATGGATTAACTGGAATCTAAGGCTTGAACACACACACATTCATCACATGCTTGAACTGCCAACCTATCTGTTGTGTCTTATCGTAATTTCAATTCAACAGATCACAATGTACATAAATAAAGATAGACGGGGCACATTGCAATAGTTGAGTTGTGTAGTTAACGTTTTCATTAAATAAAAATTGACGGTATACATTGCAATAAGACGTTTGCATTAAACATAATCACCAATACAAAAGCGGCAAACGACTTTTCCATTTTGAATTTTTTTTACTTAAATGAGTAAACATGAAACAAATATATTAATATTAAACCCCAATTCTCACATTTTCTTATATAATAAAAAACTAATACATAACGAATGTTCAATGTTCAACCAAAACTTGTTTTTTTAGAATATTATAAATAGAAAATTAATTTAAAATATTTTGGTCAGTCATGTTTAGAACATAAAACATGAAGTATATAAGATTAACAAGTGTTCAGAAAACTAATAAAACAAATGGTGATTAATCTTTGTTATGTTGTTATTTTGTATAAAAATAATTATAAAATAAATAAAACTAAATTATAAATAATTTATTATGTTCATTTGTGGAAGTATTTTTCCCATTGATAAAACAAACTTTAATTTCATGCAAAATTACTTACTGTAAGCTTAACATCTTTTAATTTATTTATCTTATATAATTTTTTGTTCTTGCATGATTTACAAGAAAAGTTATATTATGCTTATGTACTAATAATATATTAAAATATTAAAAACAAAATTTAGAAAAAAAATTGGCACCAGTTTTTTGTTTTTGTGGTAGTTACAAAATCTGTACAGAAGTGCTTGTATTTTGTGTATAGCCAAGCACACAAAAAAATATTCAAATTGATGTCAGCTGGCATATGTAACACAGGTGGTGGGCTTCCTAATGTCACTGCTGAACTTTTGAAGATTATCACATTGAGGATCAGAAGAACCGAGAGCCGATTACAAAATCTATACAGAAGTGCTTGTATTTTGTGTATAACCAAGCACACAAAAAATATCCAAATTGATGTCAGCTGGCATATGTAACATCGGTGGTGGGCTTCTTAATGTCACTGCTGGACTTTTGAGGATTATCACATTGAGGATCAGAAGTTTCTTTGTGATTTGTTTTGAGTAATAGCAATCTACTTAGATTTTGATAAGTTTTGATTTTAAAATCGATTGTGATTTGGAATTTATATTCCAATGATATAAAGGTTGTTTCGAGTGAGAACGTGGATCACGGGATTTTTCAGGTGGGTAGGGCTGGTGTGAAGAAATAGACCTTCATTACAGTATGTTATTTTTTTGTATCGCTCTCCGCCAAGGACACTCCGACTGCCGAACACCCCACGGCCCCAAATGACTGAGCGAAGTTGATTGAGCGATTTCGGAGTTCTCTCAGAGTGGCAATTTCTATAGCCTTAGCATGTGCAATCTTTGCTCCTATATGGGGACGAGGTTGCACTGTATATCGTTACAGTGTATAGTGAAGAAAATTAAAAATAAATAGTTTAGTGACATTATATATGACTAAAATGGTGGATAACAATTGTGTAGTGAATAGTTTATATAGCTTCAATTTAACATCTGGACAAGAAGTATTAAAAGAGCTACTAAAGTCTTGGGAGTTTGAGTACTTGATACAACAATTTCTTAGCAAGATTTATAGTCCTGTGAATAAACCTGGGTCTGACACTGTTATATGTATTTATATCATCCAACTTAAAAAAGAATACAACTAAAAAAGAACATCTATAAGAACACGTGTTTTTAAAATATTAATGTAAACACGTTCGTGAATTATCATGTACCAACTTGCAAAATAATTATTCTTAACTTTATAGTCAAAAATATTTTAATCGCTGATCAGTTTAGGTTGTACATCTGAATTAAATTATAAGTAGGTAAAGTGCTATCGATAAAACGCTTTATGTAAAAATAACTTTGTACTTAATAATGTGACTGAAAAATTGTTCGTTGTCCCGTACATCTAATCATTTTTCCCATGTATTTATTTTATTTTTAGACATGCAGTTTGATCTAGAATCTTTCAAGCATTTAAATCCAAAGAATTTAAACTCAATTTTTATATTTGTTATGCCCGCCAAATTACGTGTTGTTAAACATGAATGCAGAACGACAAAATTGAGTGTCAAACTTGCCATAAATTTTACATCGGCCAAACAGGCAGGCCTTTCTTGACACGTTATAAAGAGCATCTACCTGGAAGAAACCATTCGATAAATAGTACCTCTAACTATGCTCAACATTTGATAAGTTCTGGTCATAATCACACAAATTTCAACGATGAAGTCACGTCATTACACCACTGCAATAAAGGTAAACAGCTGAATACATTAGAACAGTTCGAAATTTACAAAGCATTTAAAAACAATAGTCAACTTGTTTTTAACGACAAGCTAATATTTATACAAAATTTTCTATTCGAAACTCTCCTTGAAACATTAAATTGAGATCACCATACAACTACAGCATAGCACTAGTACTAACAGCTGATATTTTTTTTAAAATAATATAAAAAATTTTATAAATATTTTTAACCTTATTGAATTTTATTTTAACTGATTTATGTTAGTTTAATTTTGCTATTTAACTGATGATGGTAATAAAATTACCGAAACATGTTTTAATTAATTAAATTCTTTTTCTTTAAAATAACGCCGCAGACGGGACGAAAAACCACGTACGCATAGTTTTTTTCTGTGATATTACATTTAGTTTAGTCGATTTTAGATAAAGTTTTATGTTTTATTTTATAAATAAATTGTGCCGTATACGTGTGTTCAGATGTCAAATTTAAATATAAAAATCATAACAATTTTTAATTTTTTGTTATATATTTAGCATTAACATTTTTTCATAAATAATCATCGGCACACCTGACTTTTTTCTGTAAGACATCAAGGTTATAATAGTTTTTGTCATATATTTGAATTCTTTCTAAAGCGTTTCGAATTTTATTTGTTTTCTTTTATTATCATTCAGCTTAAACAAAAACAAAGCAAAAGAGATGACAATATGTGATTGATTGTAAATAAAATAAATAAAAACTGGTTACGTTTTCTAATTTGTGAATGTATTGATTACAAACAATATGAATAACGAGCATCTGTTTCATGTAAATCAACATTTCTTCTTTCTAGTTTAGAGTTATTTTAAAAATTATAAATAGAAAAATAATTTTCAATATTCTTGAGTTGTGTTTAGAACTTAAAACTAAATTTATGTTAAATTTAATATAACGAAAATGTTATCGTGCCACAAGTGTTCTAATAAAATTTAAAATATTGTAAAATAAATGATTTGTTGTGTATTATTTAAATTAAAAGTTGCTATTTATTAATTGTGAATAAAATAAAGAAAAAAATGAAAATTAACTAAAGATGTGTTATGAAATGTTTTCATTTTAATAAATAAAAGCTACGTTAACAGACAACGGAACGTAAAAATATGTTGTGGCACAGGTATATAAAGTTAAATAATTCTTACTATTGTGGTCTGTTGGAAGCGATTAGTCCGCGTTTTAGTCCGTACATTCGTACATAGTTAAAATTTAAAATACCTTAGGAAAATAGATACCGTAGGTATCATTATAAAAGTCGATTGCGACACATTGCAACAGTATGGAAACATGGCAAAGTTTCGCACAAAATTGAAAGAATGGCAAGTCGAAAATATTAGTTTTTCACAATATTTGATTTTAAGTATAACAAATGTATAATTTCTTAAGTAGCACAAAACCTTTTTTTTATTTTTATTAAACTATGAGTATTATAAATTAATTAATATTAATTAGAAATAAATAAATAACTGCGTCCGACAATTGAAAATAATACTCGAAAACCAAATTGTTTTCTATTTGTATCTACTTAATTAGTTTACTATTATAATTAGTAGTTAAAAATTGAAAATTTAGATTCAATTCAATTAAGTTTCAATTCAATTGCGATAAAATTAACGCAATTAAAAGTTTTGTTTTACAATATTGTTTAAGGGCATTTATTCCATGGTGGTGAAATTGATCACCTAAGTACAATTTCAAACTTGGTATCAAAATTTATTAATTCATCATACAACTATCAAAATCAACCATCAAGTTCAGTGGGATCACCATTTTTTTTCACTTTATCACCAGCAGCTTCACCAGCGTCATCACCAAATTTTTACGAATCAACAACATTGCCCTTTCCATCCACATCATCACAAAATTATTTGCTAGCTTTTTTTGTAACAAACCCATTGAAATTTTGATTTGTAACAAACATTTAATTTTTTTAGGATCTTGAATATTACTTACGTAAGAGTAGTTTAGGCTTTAGGATATTGAATATTACTTACGTAAGAGTGGTAAAAGTGTCTGGCAAGCATATGAAGACAACAACTATAACCTATCATTGCCTATGAGAGAAAAATTAATAAAAGATGTAGTGGGCTTTTATATTAATAAAAAATATTTATGCATCTGGAGCAATTCATTAATGCAACATCCCAAATTTGTACTAAATTTGATAAGGAATTGCCAGATCATTATTATTCAAACCAGGGCAAATTTCAATCTGGTCGGCTATACAATTCATCTAAAAACTGTCCATCAAAGCTACGCAGAGACAATTTGTTCCCCCGGGAGAATGATAGCACACAAGTTTGGTATATAGGTTCACGGTTCACTATATCTGTATATAGTGAGCCGTGGGACACTGTACTACAAAAATTGAATCAAACTTGTACTGAGCGACAAAAGCCAAGCATCATTGTTATGCTCACTATTCTCAGTTAAAACGAAAAATAAAAAAAAAAGAATCAATGAAATTATCCGTATATCTAACTCTCTAAAAAACCAACAAACAACAAAAATAAAATGGAAAAGTAAAATCAGAAGTAACGGCGCTCATTTTTTGTCTCACCAACAAAGTTGACGACATGACAAAAATACAAAATGTGATTGATGCCAAGTTTGTTCTTGTTATAAAGTGGATCACGCCTAATATTAGATAAAAAATATAAGATAACATGTCGTTAAAGTTAAAACTAATACGGCAAATATGTCATTCTTTCTGTGTTAGTTATAATATTTTCTAATTTAAAAACTAAAAAGTAAAATATGTTAGTTTTTCTGTGTTTTTACATTACCTTCTGTGAAAAAGAAAACACAATTGTTGAACAGTAAAATAATTAAAGCCATTTTGTTTTTTATTCTTTCCAATTGGAAAGCTTGAATATTAATCAAAAATATATGGAAGAGAAAAAAATGTTATGTTTTTGAATAAATTAGTTTCTTTTGTACAGGTTTTGCAGTTCAAATTCAACATTTTGCAAATCAAATTCAACTTTTTTCAAATCAAATTCAACTTTTCGCAACTCAAATTCAATATTTTGCAAATCAAATTCAACGTTTTGCAAATCAAATTCAATTTTTTGCTCTTCAATTTCATTTGTAAAAAATTGAATTTGATTTGCAAAAAGTTGAATTTGATTTGCAAAATGTTGAATTTGGACTGCAAAACCTGTACAACTTTAATCAAGCGAAGTGTTTCAATCAAGATTATTATAAAGAAATACACAAAAAAAAATAATAATCCTAGTGTTCGGTCGAGACAACGTGATAAAAAATATCATGATATTTCTGTACTAAAAAAATTAATGAACGCACTCATTTATCACAAAAAAAATCAAGTTTTTTCCTTATTCTAAATGTCAAAATTTATTGATTCTAGCTGTCATTAAAATTATTTTGTTTACGCTTGTCGCTAATGTTTTTGTATATGCCAAATTTTATAAAATTTATTTTGTGTTTGTTATTTTTGTTGCACATTATTTTATGTGATAATAATACAGTTGTGAGATATTAGGACTAATATTAATTTTTAATTAAATAAAATCAAATATTTTAGTTTTTATCAACAATAAAACTCAAACAAAAACCAATGTGGACGCAGTTTAATACAGAAATGCTTATCGAAGCATTTGAGGAATACCGCCATATGGAACATTCGGCTCAAAGGAGACGCCAAATGTGGAATAATATTAAAGAATATTTAATATTGAAAAATATTGTAAGTAAAGCTATTTGATTGTTATAAATTAAAGTAAATTTAAAACATTTAATATTTTTCAGAGCTTCACTGTAGCTCAAATAAAAACAAAATGGCGTAATTTGACTAAGAGCAGCTAACGATAGAATGCGGACGAGAGGGGAGTCCCATTCTACTTTCGTTTTTTTTTGAGAAGCTGGAACGAATTTTCGGAAGTAGGCCAGCTGAAATTGAGGGCAACACAACAGGCGAGGTATATACAGAGAGAACGAGGCCAGAATTTCATATTGAGTGGTTAAGCTCATCGTCATATCAAATTATTAACAATGTAGAGAACATTGATACAAACAATATCACATATAACGTCAATGTGGAGGAAAACCCCGAAGAGAGTATAAACCCCGAAGAGATAGAACCACAAATTCAACGGCGGAGACGACGACGGGGAGAATCGAATATGGATCGTCTTCTAAACTCTAGGGAAGCAGAGAGTTTAGAAGAACCTGCCAAGAGAAATTAGTGAAATCTATAGACAGCCTAACAGAGTCCCAAAAAAGCATTGCAATTGCGCTAAATAACATTGCTGAATCAATTACAGCTTTTGGCCAAACAATGAACAATGTGCTAAATAATTACAATAACCAATAAAAGTTTAATTAGTATCAAAACATTAAACATTAAAATGTATCAAACCATAAAAAATTATTTTATAAGTATTTTTATGAACATAAAGACAATTTTATTTTTCAAATAAATACAATTTTATAAAAGTAAATAAACAATTATGTTTCAATTATGTTATTATGTTTTTCTGAATTAATTCTTGTAGCAATTCGTTCTGCCTTGTCATCTGACTGCTCTGAATTTCTTCATCGTGGTTACTAATCGTATGGTACTAATTTTTGTTTTTATTTTGGTTGTTCGGTCCCGTTTGACGTAAAATTCAACGAAGTGAAGATAGCAGCAAAAAAATTGACGTACAATATCGTGATATTTCTTATGATATTGCACGACCGAACACAATGTAATTAATTGTTCTAAATTCGTTTATTATCCGCATCACGGAAATTTATGCCATATGGGAGTCAATTTTCGGTGTTTTCCTATGGCAACTATAATAGTTAACATATAAATGAACAGAATTATTTCTGCTAAACGTTCTAATCTAAACAATAGTCATATCTGTTAAGACTAAGAAATAAAAGGAAAAAAAAATACTGTATATGTTGTGTACGTCCCTAAAACAAAAACAAAAAAATATTTGAATGTTCTTAGTGCATAAGTCAAGCCTTTGTTCTTGTCGTTAGTACAATTAATAAATGAAATAAGGAATCATTAGTAAAATTATTGTTCGAATAATCAAAATAAAAGATTACGTATAGTGTGTATATGTTTCATTTATTATTTTCACTCACATTGTGTACACGGTCTGCTAGGCCGACCGCAACGTATATATGTGTTACCGTTCCAATCATATAATTTACGGTATATCCGCATCCAGCCACATGTATACGTGCTAATTTTCAAGCATAATATTTTGAGATATATCTGCAGCCAACTACGTATATATGATTAAGAGTTTCAATTATAAATTACGGTGTATCAACCAGCAACATATATATGAATAACCGTTTCAATTATAATTTGCGGTGTATCAGCAACCAGTGACGTGTATAAGTGTTAATTGTCAAAATATACCGATAACTTCGACATTCTTCATTGTGTATATGCTTCAAGTTTCGATTATCCATTTACGATATATTTCCAACTAGCTGTTTATATCCGTTTTAATTCAAATACACCATCTTACGACATTTCAACCTCCGACACCGGGTGCATGATCTAAATTTTGTTTACATCAAATACTGTAAGTACTGTACTTCAATCACCTGTAACGTGAAAAGGATTTTTTTTGGATTCAACTAGAAAACACCCCATATGAAGGGTTGGATCGATATGAATCCGGGTGACGTTATTGGCTAGGCAGTGTATTAAGGGGTGAAGGAGAGGGATCGGTCACAAACCTCAAGTGAGTCGTACTATTTTTTTTTTTAAAGATTTATAGAGGTATGCATGTGTGTATATGAAGAGGTATAGGTATATGCTTCGTGTGTATATATGTGCTGATAGGTTATCTATGTAAGGGTGTAGTTAGGTGTGTGCTGTTATGCCGCAATCTGACGTGAGTTAGGACCAGTAGTATTTGTAAGAGAGTCTATACCCCACTCCAGAACGAGTTCAGGTTCTGTACTGGTGGATTGGAGAAAATGTATGCTTTGGTAGTGAGATTTAATAATCAACGAACAGTCAAAGATATGTTTCCTCCGGTCGCCACACTGTTCTATTTTTCTCCCTTATAATATAACTACTTGGTATTCTTAATATCAAGATCCGCAAATACACATAACAACAAACATAATATTATCGACAATGCCTTACATTGTTCATTATCCATACGATTAATAACATTACACAGAACCTATTAATCGCGCTTCTTCAACAACACGATCGTATTGTTTCACGTTCGTTATCAATTTCTTTTATATTTACTCTGTTAAAAACGAACATAAGAAAAATCTAAATTATCGCTAATATTTTCTGATACGATCTGATATGGAGATTAATTTGACCTTGTTCATATAATATGTTAACGATTTAGTGTCATTTCATAATTTATTGTCATTTCATTTTGGTTATATTAATAACTGAAACAAAAACCGAATTAATGGACTTCTCTTTTTGTATGACTAGGTCACAATTGAAAATGAATAAAATGAGTTTTTTTCCCATGCAATGCAAATTTGAAATGCCAATTATTGTGACTTTGTGTGCTTTTTTTGTTGTTGAAAACGGAAAATTACATCAATAGAGAGAAATGTACGACTGTTTTGAACAATCATCTCGCTTCTACATCTTCGTTTAAAATTATTTATAGAATGCGTTTGCATTTTTAAATTCAGTTCAATTTTGATCGCAAATCAAAGATAATTGAAAAGAAATTTGATCGTGCGCGTTTGATCTCTTGTTAAAAATATTAATATTTAGTTTCGAGAATTCACTTGTGTACAAGTTGGTGATGTTTTTTTTTTTTTTGAGTAATGTGAATATCGACCGATAGTTTATAATTAACGAAAAAAAAGAACAGAAGAATCAGAATTAAATTCTTCGAACCGTGTTTTTATTAATTTAAACAATAAATTCGCCGTACAACCCGGTTCTAATACTCTCTCGTGAATTGTTTTTTTTTGTGATAATGGTTTATAACGTAATTCTAAAATTTTTTTTTGCCGCGTCGCAGAAGAATGTTGCGTAAGATATATTACATATTGGTCGTAGTTTTTGATATGATATCAAACAAACAAATGGAATGATCGTACATGTTTCAAAACATTTACGTCGTATGGTGCATTGATCAAATAAGAAAAAATAGCAAACCTAAGTTAATAATTGTGAAAAAAAGGCTAATATAAAAAAAAAGAAAAGAAAATCTGTATGTGTCAAAAGAAAAATGTTTTGTCATTCAATTCTGTAAATTTTTGTACTCTTCATTGAAATTAGAGAGGACAATAAAAAACTGTGTAAATTAAATTTGTGAATTTTTAACAAAATAAAGAACCAAGATTGTTATAAAAAAAATATATAAAACAGATATAAAATTTGTAGTTATTTGGTTGGTGGTTGATGATTCCATCGTTTCTTTTGTTCGAATAAATACGACATAGGTGTCGTAAGAAATAAGTCTGGAAATTATCATTATATTAAAGAGCAGGTCTGGGACCTTCAGAATGAGATTCAGGGCTTAATCGAGTCTCCATCACAGTCATCGCAGTCAGACCTCGTGCAAAATTGGCTCAAAGTATAAACGCAAAAGGAGCTAATACATTTACTAACAAAAGGGAGTTAATACAGTTACATCTTCGTTCGCGTTTAGTGAACGGACCTATTTTGGAATTATATGGGAACATCAAAATATCAAGTCATCCTTCAAGAAGTAAGACAAATTAATTTTATTTATATTCATTTTTTTTGCCTTTGAGTTTTTTTTTATTATGAATTATTGTTACATGACCTTCATGGCCATATAGGTTAGTTGTCTGGTAGAGATTTTTCTTTGGTTGAAGACCATTCTGAGTTATATTTTTGAAATACTTACACGACAAATATAAAATAACCCTTGGCATAACGTTGTGTCAAACAACTTGTAACGTCGACTATATTCGCAGTAGTAATATTAAAACCAATTTCCATTCTCTTTTCCATTCATCCAAAAATATTTCCATATTCCATTTTCATTTTTTTACAATCATAATAGTTTAACAGTTTTTTTTTTTTCAAATAACCGAACAGCCTCAAAATTGGAATATCACGAAAAATAATTAAACATACTCATTGCTTACTCAATGCTGGTTTCATTTTTTTTTTTGCTGAAAATAAGAAAAAACGTCAAAAAAATCACATTTTTCTAAATTGATTTCATTCTCTGTTTGATATTTTAAACTAAAACATTTAAGTTTGAGTATTTTTTCTTTCTAAACTTGTAGTTTAAAAATTTAATATTTTTAATAAAATATACATATACATACAGTGCCAAAATTGTGATTTTAAAAGCTAAATTATAAAATGCCATAATTGGTGAATATTTTTAATTCAATTTTTCCGTTTTTTTTTAACACAAAACATGATAAATATAACATGTATTCGAGTAAAGTTCCATAGTTTGACTTTAAAAAAAAAGGAAATGTCAATGAGTGTCTAAAATTCTTTAAAATAAAAATGAAGACAAAAGTTAGTAATAATAACAAACAAAAATTGTAATTTTTTTTCTTGAACAATTTTATTAAAACTAACCAAGAAAAAATTTAATGTATTTAACTCTCATTTTTCAATAAATACATATATATAAAAAGTTTTTTGAACAACTAAAAACAATGGAAATTAATGTGTTCATATTAATTGAAAAGTTTCAAAATTAAAAGTTTGGACTTTATTATACCAAACACCGGATACCATAATCCCAAATATATGAGTATTTGTGCTCTATCTGGAACAAAGGACGAACAATAAAGAGTAGATTAAATTACTGATCAAAGAAAGATTACAAAGGGCACCAACACACTGATTAAGGAAGCAAAACTAAGGACATCCATCAATCAGCTCCAAGTAAATAGATAAGTTCTTTTTATTGATTTTCTTTGCTAATATTATAATATATTGGAATTTTTTTTTGATTTTTGTTGTAAAAAGATGGTAGGCTAAAATTCTAAAGAGAAGAAATTTCCAAATTTAGGATTCGTGTGGAGACGATCCAGTCGTCCCGTTTAGTTTAATTAACTTATAATATTAAAAATTTGTGGTAAAAGTCCAAGCCGGTGTGGCCCCAATAATAAACTTTATAGTGCGTGTGTGTATGGGTGTCTGCATACATGTGTGTGGGTGTGTGAGTGTATGAGGTGCGAGAGCGTGTGAAAGTGTGCTGAAATTGTGGGGTTGGACGTGCTGCTCGCGGTTTTTTAACACGTATGGGGGTCGCCAGAGTCGTCTCGTATCACTTGATTTCTTTTGTTTGACCCGATTGAATTATAAAGCTCGCGTACTATACTGGTATTTGTGCTGGAGCAGCAGGGTTTCTTTCTCGTTCCCCACAGGCTAAAGCTAGCTTGGGGCTTTAAAATCTCTTCTAGGTGCGCGGCTTGCTATGCTACTTCATTGGTTGTCCAATGAAGGAACTCTCCATTACAAAAGATGGTTTAATTCGTGTAGCTACCGTGAAGACATCGTCAGGTTTGTTTCGACGAGCATTAAATAGAATCTGTATACTGCCTTTGGCAGAGGATTCGGAAAACGTCACGTAGCTTCCGGATAACCAGAGCGATAGCACATAAGCTCTTTTATAATTTTGTTGAAATATACTTAGTTTTAAAGATATTTTTGTTCATGAGATTGAAAAGTTAAAAAAAAAACTTAAAACTATCATGTCCTTTTAAATGTAAATATTTTGTAAGGTATAAATAGTTTAATCTAACATTGTAACGCGCGCGTCAGGGGTGTGAAAACCATACTCTGATTCAAACCTCCTATTCACGAAACAAAGTTATAAGTTTATAAATTTATAAGTTATAAATTTGTATAACTTTTCTTTTTTGGGACGAATATATGTTACAAATTAGCTTAATTATACTTATATGAGTTTACAACATAATATGTTATCAGTTCATCTTTTTGTTGAGTTTGATAATTTTTTTTGTATGGAAAATTAATAAACGAGTTTTTTTTGACTATCATATAATTTAAAAGTAAAATTGATGATTTGGTCGGCTATGTATTGTATAGATTTTTTTTATTATGTAATTTTTCTTATGTAAAACATTCTACGGTAAATCAAAAATATATATAAGTAGAATGTTTGCATGGAAAGTAAGTCAATAATTTTAGAAAATTGAAGAGGAAAGGCTTCCTAAAAATTCCTATAAATTCAAACAAAATGTTATAATATTTAAAAATCAAGTGATCAGTGAGTGATAGCACTATATGGTGTTGGAAAAGAAAAATTAATTAAATCAAAGTCGGAAATAATTAAAGCCTCTTCCTCTTCAAAAATATTCAAGCACATAGAAATAAAATATTTAAGCTTGAACTTAATGTGTTAGTGTAATTCTTGAAAAATTATTGTTAGGATAAATTAAATAAAAGCTATTGTGACTTGAATTAATTCCACAAATAAAAATAATGAGAAACATATAAAAATGAATTTGATATAAAAAAAAAGTTAAACACAGTATATTGTAAATGTAATTGTAAAGTATATTGTAATTGTAAAGAATTTGAACGTGAAGAGATTGGAACGACTGTGAATTGCAATTATAAAAAGGACTTCAGCCACCTTAGCTGGCTTGGATTCTGGGCATAAAAAGGACTACAGCCACCTTCGCTGGCTCAAATTATTGGATTATAGGACTTCAGCCACCTTAGCTGGCTCAAATTATTGGATTATAGGACTTCAGCCACCTTAGCTGGCTCAAATTATTGGATTGACGGAAATAACGGATAACACAACTAAAAAGAAGAAAGAAAACAACAGTCACCAGTGAGTCATTATTGCTTTATTATTAATTAATTAATTATTTTTTTTTGTTACTTTAAATTATTTTATAATTGAAAATTAGGCTAAACAGATATAGGGATTTTTTTTTGTTATAAATCAAATATTTTGAATTGCTAATTGTTGATTATTTTTTTTTGTATGAATCAATTTTCCTGAATAATGAAGATAATATTTAATATTTGCGGTAGTGCAGCAATTTTAAAGTTAGCATAGTTCATTTAAAGATGTGTTAGAAGTTTACATCGATGATGTGTGGTTGATCTCCTTCTGTCTCTCTCTGTCTTTCTGTCTCTCTTTATCACTTACCATTTGTTTTAGCCTACAGTTTTGGTCTATGAAAGCTGTCTTCCTTACTAATTTTAAAAAAACTTCTCATTCGATCTGGAGCCTCGATTGCCTTTGAATACTAATGTTTACACTCATTTTTTTTCTTTGCAAACAACGTTTTGTAACGTCTACTATATTCGCAATAGTAGCATTAAAATCAATTTCCATTCTCTTTTCTATTCGTCAAAAATAATTTCACATTCCATTTTCATTTTTTTCATCATAATAGTTTAACGGTTTTTTTTAAATAACACGAACAGGCCTAATTTCAAATATTGTCACAAATTGAATAAAAAGGAAATTCGCTTACTCAGCCCTGTTTGAGTTTTGTTAAGAAGAAGAAACGTCATAAATCACATTTTTTCGATTTCTTTTTCCATGGTGAAATTTTAAAACATTCAATTGATTCTGTTTTAAGTAATTGAACAAGTTCGATTCCATTTTTTTGATTATAAAATCAATGCAAATATACGGTAAATTATCAAAATTGTTTTTCAAAAGAAAAGGAATTAACAAATCAAAGAAAAATACAGTCGAGTTTGTTGCTAAACATATTATAAAAAAATTAACTTTTTTGGTTTGCTATATATACTGTTACGTTTTTCCAACCTTACTTCGAATTGGCCTTACTCTCAATTCGATAAACGTAATTCCCAAATCTCTTCAGAGTTCGATCACTGATTAGTAAGCACAAACACTAGGTTTTATTAAGTATTCAACACCTTAATTGTTCCACAACAACAGGAAAACAATACAGCAAACAATATTCTTCACTAGAATATTCTTTCAACAGCTTCAGAAACTCCAACGGTTTATTGTAGAAATTTCCAGTACACCACGTTCAAAATAATACACAAAATATTTCTGCTCTATAACACTTAAAACTTTATTAAACTTATAACTTTACACAAAAAATAATTTAAAGATCACTTTTATAATTTTAACTTCACTATCGCAGGTTTAAAATAAAACTAATTAAAAACTACAATAGGTAATCTTCTTATATACCTTCTGCAATACTTCTAGATAATTCGACATCACTTTCCAGAAACCTTGAGAAAATATTAGAATATTCGATTATTTTACGTTATGTTGATTTGATTCATAAAATCGTTTATGTTGACCCTATTTCTAAGAAGAGACAACAACAACAATATTCATTTCATTCAATTTCTGTTATGTTTTGTTGATTTTATTTTCCTGGAAGTGACCGTAATCGTTTAGATCTTTCTGTAATCGTCTAGATTTTCTGCAATCGTAACAATACCCTCCACTTAAGCCTGTTCGTCCCGAACAGGATCTAGCTCTCCTTTGTATAAGGCCAATCTTTCCAAATGTACGACTTTCGCTTTGCCCCGATGGCCTTTCCTAATTCTATAAACCACGTCATTCAACTTGGTTATAATGTTGTAAGGTCCTTCCCATGCAGCTTGCAGTTTTGGTGATAACCCTCGTTTTCGTTGTGGGTTGTGTAGCCATACTAATTGTCCTTCTTCAAAACCTTTATTATTAGATCGTATATCATATCGGGCTTTCATTCTATCACTGGTCAGTTGTATCTTCTGCCAAACAAGCTTGTGAGTATCCTCAAGGTTCTCCCTGATTCGGTTGACGTATTCTTGCGCAGACAATGATGTTGATGGTACCGCTCCAAATTTGAGGTCACCAGGAAGTCTTAAATCACTTCCAAAAATAGTTTGAGCTGGTGTCATGGTCGTGGTGTCATGAACTGCTGATCTGTATGCCATCAAAAATAAAGGAATATGTTGATCCCAGCTACGTTGGTTCTTACTGACCACTTTAGCTAGAAATTCCTCCAAAGTAGCATTGAATCTCTCAACCATCCCATCTGACTGTGGGTGTGAAGCTGTCGTTCTCGTTTTGTTAATCCCCAGCATTTGACAAATTTCCTGGAATACAGCTGACTCGAAGTTCCGTCCCTGATCGGTGTGGATCTCCATAGGAACTCCATAGCGGCTAATCCAATTATTTATCACAGCTTCAGCGATTGTGGTTGCTTCCTGGTTGGGAATCGCACACACTTCCGGCCACTTACTGAAGTAGTCCATGATCACAAGCACATATTTATTCTGATTATCAGTTGTTGGAAATGGTCCCGCTACATCCATTGCGATCCTTTCAAATGGAGCACCTACATTGTATTGCTTCATTTTTCCACGACTTCTTCGTGCGGGTCCTTTCACCGCCGCACATTTATCGCATTTTTGACACCACTCCACAATTGATTGCCGAGTCCCTGACCAGTAAAACCGTTGTCGTATTTTTGCAAGAGTTTTGTTGATCCCAAGATGACCTCCACTCGTTCCTTCGTGATACTCTTTCAATACTGCTGGTATTTTCCCTTTTGGTACCACTGTAAGGGATTGCTTTATCTTGCCATCTGAGCTTTCCCATACCCTCTTTAAACATCCATTCTCTAGCTGAAGACTGTCCCATTGCGCCCAGTACGCCTTCAAAGTTGGAGTTTTATCAGCAATATCTCCCCATACTGGTTTGCAACCCTTTTCCTTGGACTCGATGATCGGTGCAAGATCCGGATCTTCTAATTGATCTCTCCTTATGGCTTCAGCAGTCCATTCATCGTCAGGTAGCACTTGTAGTAATCGGACATCGATGATGTTCTCCTTATTTTCTTGACGACTGCAATGCTTACATTCAACTTGACAGGGTCGTCTCGATAATGCATCAGCGTTCCCATGTGCAGTACCCTTTCGATGTTCAATGTCCAAATCGTACGCCTGCAACCGTTCGATCCAACGTGCTACTTGTCCCTCTGGATTTTTGAACTGGAGTAACCACCTTAACGCACCATGGTCAGTTCTGAGATGAAATTTCTGACCATACAAGTATTTATGGAAATGTTTGACGGATTCCACAATAGCCAATAATTCCTTTCGAGTTACACAATAATTCCGCTCCGGCTTGGATAGCATTTTCGAGAAATAAGCTATCACCTTTTCCTGACCATCTATATTCTGCGACAAGACTCCTCCTATACCTTCATTACTGGCATCAGTATCCAAAATAAACTGAACATTTGGTATAGGATAGGACAGAATTGGAGCCGTACATAATCTCCTGCGGAGCTCCACAAATGCTTGTTCCTGAGGTTCATTCCATTCAAATGCCTTATCTTTTCTGGTTAACTCATGCAGACTTTTGGCAACGTTGGCGAATCCTGGCACAAACCGTCTGTAATATGTGCACAATCCAAGAAAGCTTCGTAGTTCATGTAGGTTCTTTGGTCTTGGCCAGTTCATAACTGCTGCAATCTTGTCGGAATCTGTATGAATTCCCATTGCCATAACCTTGTGTCCCAAATATTTTACTTCTTCCTTGAAAAGTGAACACTTTTTGGGACTTAACTTTAAACCGGCTGCTTGCAACCTTTCCAGTACCTCCGCCAAGTTCCTCAAGTGGTCATCAAAGTCTTTTCCCATGACGATGATGTCATCCAAATATACAAGGCATGTTTTCCAGTGCAAGCCTTTTAGTACCCGTTCCATTAATCTCTCGAAAGTTGCGGGCGCGTTGCATAACCCAAATGGCATGACATTAAATTGCCATAGTCCATTCCCTACACTGAACGCTGTTTTCTCCCGATCTTCATCCGCAACTTCAACCTGCCAGTAACCACTCTGCAGATCCAATGTTGAAAACAATTTTGAGCCCGATAATGTATCCAGTATATCATCAATCCTAGGCAATGGGTAGCTATCCTTCTTAGTAACTATGTTTAGTTTCCTGTAGTCAACACAAAATCTCAAGCTCCCATCTTTCTTGCCAACCAACACCACAGGTGAGCTCCAGGGACTGTCTGAAAGCTCAATTACACCAGCTTCTTTCATATCTCTTACCATTTTATCAGCTTCCTCTCTTTTAGCCAATGTTAATCGTCTTGGTGCCTGGCGTATCGGCTTTTCTGCTCCGGTGTCAATACGATGTTTTACCATATTGGTTCTGCCATTCCCTTCAGGTGTACTACAGAATACAGACTTGTGCCGCTCCAACAATTGACGTGCTGCTTTCTTCTGTTCTTCTGAAAGCCCTTCTGTCCATTTCTGC
This sequence comes from Diogma glabrata, assembly GCA_963693315.1. NCBI lineage: Eukaryota > Metazoa > Arthropoda > Insecta > Diptera > Cylindrotomidae > Diogma > Diogma glabrata. The sequence goes on along the minus strand of OY856188.1, from coordinate 253,968,938 downwards.
ACAAGTTGCTCCATTTCTGCTTTTTGTTGTTTTGTGTTGACCGAGCAATTGATGTTTTTCTGCTCGCACTTTATTATTTTAGCTACCTCTTCACATTGTCCTATGATTGATCCTTTCTTCATTGTTTTCTGGGTATCTGACAGATTTAAAACTCTTACTGGTATTTTGTAATCAGCATCCGATCTAACTAAGGTTTTTCCTATTACGACTTCTTTATAATTTTGATCTTGTTTATTGGCTTCCACAACCCACAACCTGGGTGACCCAGAACCTCCTTCCAATTTTCCCCAAATGATTGTTTCTGATTGGGGTGGCAGCTTTTCTCTGTGATCTAATATTATTCGACGGACACAATTTGAATCTTCACCATTAAATTGGAGTGGCAACTCGACATTTCCGTACGTGAGTACTCCTTTGCCAGCATCAATAACGAATCCATTTGGCCTCATGAAGTCCATTCCTAGGATGACTTCATCCACAATGTCAGCTACAACCACTTCATGTTGAAAGTGAGTATTCCCTATTTCAAAGTTGACCACTTTCTTTCCTTTAATACTTGCACTTTCGCCAGTAGCTGTCTGCATTCGGGATCTTCCTGCTGGTTTTAGTTTCCCTTTCACAATATCAGTGCGGACAATTGTATTTGTTGCTCCCGTATCTAACGTGATGACACAACTTTTTCCATCAATATTAGTCCTAACAGTAAGGCTGTCACCTCCCCTTGTCAATCTCGAAACATGGATGAAGGCTATGGGGCAATCGGTTGTGGGAGCCAGCTTACGCCCCTTTAGGCTGACTCGTTGTAGTTTAACTGATGCGGTGCTACTCCATTGTCTTCCCTAGCTTGCTGCACCCGTTCTTCTGCTTGACGTCGCTGCATAGGCGATGCTGATCTTGCTCGTTTCCTTCCAACATCTCGACAATCTCTCGAAATATGGCCCAACTTGCCACATAACCAGCATCGTATTCTGTCACTTCGAATACTTTCTCGTGCTCTGGGCTTGTAATTGTTATCATCAGCCAACTCTACCCGGCGTATTTTAATTGATGGTTTAATAATTGCTTGTGCCGTTTCATTTGTTAAGGCATAAGCAATGGTTTCTGCGAATGTTGGTTTTGGCGACAACATTACAGCTTTCCTTGTTTCCGGATCACGAATACCATCAGTAAACGCCTCGATCTTCATCTTCTCCATGAAATATGGTGGTGTATTTGAGTGTGCTAAATGAACAAGCCGCTCTACAGCCGAGGAATAATCCTGTAGAGATTCACCATTTCGTTGCAAGCGACCTTTTAGCTCAATCCTGTATAATTCCTTTTTATGGTCGCTGCCATATTTTCGTTCCAATGCATTCATTACTTCAGCATAGCTTTTTCGGTCATTTTCCGGCACTGCCTGTAGTGCTTCAGCTGCTTCACCTTTAAGCGCAACTATCAATGCAGCAAGACGATTTTCTGCGTTCCAAACATTCTGGTCTGCTGCAGTCTCGAACTGGAACTTGAAAATACCGAAGGATGTGGTACCGTCATATGATGGTGGTTTCAATTTAATATTTGCTATCTGTTGTACCACCTGTGAAGTAACTTTAGCTGTTTCAACATCCTGCAACCTCTTCTCAAAATCGTCAACTTTAGTTACAACTTTATTCAAGTCACGCTCAAATTCTTCAATTTCGCTTTTAATTTTCTCGACGTTTACATCAAATGCCGTTGACATTTGTAGAAGCTTCTCGTCTAAGTGTTGATTTATGCTAATGTGCAACTCATTTATTTGCTGGTTTATCTCATTTTTATTTTCAGCCAATGTTGTAGTTATTTCTTCTTTGGTAGCAGCCATTTGTTGATTGATGTTGCAGCTAATTTCTTCCTTGGTAGCAGCCATTTGTTGATTGATGTTACAACTAATTTCTTCCTTGGTAGCAGCCAAGCTTTGATTCACATTGGAACTTACAACATCCAGTTTTTGATTCATATTGGCATTTACGGCAGCCAATTGCTGATTCTGTTGACTGATGTTCAAACTCATCTGTTGCATCATAGCCATTAACTGCGTAAAATCACAATTTGCAGGTGGCAATGAGGTTGTTGTTTCCGCAACAGAACTTTTCTCTTCATCAACTGCTACTGCATCATTATTTGTCGTGACTCTTACAAACTGGTAACTTTCCACGTCCATTCCATTGGCTTCCATACCTTGTCGAAGCCGTAGCATTAATTCAGTTTTGTTTCCACTTGTTGACAATCCACGTTGTTCTAGTTCTTTCTTTAACTCAAGAACCTTCAAATCACTTAATAAAACCATTATTAACAGCTAACTAATCCGCCGATGTCACCAATGTTACGTTTTACCAAACTTACTTCGAATTGGCCTTACTCTCAATTCGATAAACGTAATTCCCAAATCTCTTCAGAGTTCGATCACTGATTAGTAAGCACAAACACTAGGTTTTATTAAGTATTCAACACCTTAATTGTTCCACAACAACAGGAAAACAATACAGCAAACAATATTCTTCACTAGAATATTCTTTCAACAGCTTCAGAAACTCCAACGGTTTATTGTAGAAATTTCCAGTACACCACGTTCAAAATAATACACAAAATATTTCTGCTCTATAACACTTAAAACTTTATTAAACTTATAACTTTACACAAAAATTAATTTAAAGATCACTTTTATAATTTTAACTTCACTATCGCAGGTTTAAAATAAAACTAATTAAAAACTACAATAGGTAATCTTCTTATATACCTTCTGCAATACTTCTAGATAATTCGACATCACTTTCCAGAAACCTTGAGAAAATATTAGAATATTCGATTATTTTACGTTATGTTGATTTGATTCATAAAATCGTTTATGTTGACCCTATTTCTAAGAAGAGACAACAACAACAATATTCATTTCATTCAATTTCTGTTATGTTTTGTTGATTTTATTTTCCTGGAAGTGACCGTAATCGTTTAGATCTTTCTGTAATCGTCTAGATTTTCTGCAATCGTAACAATACTAATATGATAAGTATCATAGTTTATTCTGTTATTTTATTAAGGAAATTGAAAAGTTTAATCTCATTTGATTAGAAATAAAGTGTTATAACAGTAAATATGGAAAATAAAACCTTTGTTTATTAAAACGAATTACCGAAATTTTAAATTTAATTATTAAATATAAGAATAACCATAATGCATTCAATAGAAATTCCAAACGTGTTTCGATTTGGTGACGGACATTTTGGGTCTTGGTATTAGAAAAATAAAGTTACATGGAATGATAGGGTGAAGGGGAGATCCAAAATCGATAATTGTGGAGCAAAACATATTGAAGGACATACGGGGGAGGGAATTTAATGTTCCGGTTATAACAAAGAAATTATCTGATATCAATAGTGCCTGTTTGGGAAATACAATTAAGAAAAAGGAGGAATATATTTATTTAATTCAACTGGATTTATGATAAATTCGCTGAAGATAGAGGAAAAGACATAATTTGGAAGTATTCTGAGTCATCAATCAATTTAGTCGGAAATAGCTGTAAGTTTATTATTAGATTAATTTTCTTTTAATTGTATGTCGAAATGGAAATTTCTTTTCTTTGTTTATTATCTACATTACTTAACTTAGACAATTCTAAAGGAATGTCTGAGTGAATTTCTCCCGTTTTTTTTATAAGAGATTTTCGGGTTTAGGTTCGTCAGGGGCAGACCGGTGGTCGTAGTTATACCTAGATAAATACGAGTTACGTGAATCGAATACTTTCTTTTGAAGTACTAATTGGTTAGTAAAAGTCCAAGCCATTCTATAGTGGCAGAACAGTTTATGGTCGCTATAAAATGGATCTGGCCGCGAGAATATCCCGAGCCGCTATGGAGTGTAATAAGCGACTGTTTCTAGTAAATCGAAACACTGGAAGAACGTTACAACATTTGTTGAAATAATTATATAATTATTAAAGTCTATCTTAATAAATTTTGAGTTGAATTTTTTTGTTGAATAATTTTGATATGTAAAGTATTATAACATTTCATTTAATAACGAATATTGTTTTTTGTAATAATTTTAATGTTAATGTTAATTAAGGGTAATTACAGTGTTACTAAATTTTTAATTGATTGAAGGCAATCGCTCCTTTCAATGCGTGGTGAATGTTTGAGATTGAATAAGATTAAAGAAATTAATCAATTATTTTCAACCAATATATTAATATTTTATAATTCCAATCAATATATATATTTAAGAGTTTTATCAATCAGGTATTACTGTAAAAAAAAACAAGTCAAAAGACATTCTTTTAATTGTAAGAAAATAAATACGAGAAATATATTTTTCTCACTTCCGTTTATAATTTTGTTAAGTGAACACGTATTGTTTTTTTGTTCTATTAATAATAAAATATTTTTTTGTTAAATAATTAATAATCAATTAATAATTATTTTCATGGTGGTTTAATTTCAAATATATGTATATTGCAGTCCATTAAATTTTCTGCGGAACAAACTCATACATAAAATACTCATACATAAAATTTTGAGTTTTGACTTTTTGTGGGAAAACCTGAATAACTTGGTGCAACTTGCACCAATATTCGTGTTTTTTTAACATAAAAGAAGAGAAATTGAATTGAATATAGGCTCCAAGAAATTGAAATTCATTCATGCAGTTCGTGTAATTGTTCAAATGCCCATTTATTTAAAAACATTCAGTGTTCGGTTATTGTTAAAAAAAAACAACGGCCGATTGAATTTACTCTAATTGTTGGTTATAGTAACACGTGTTTTAGACAATAATAACATGTCTCTTAATATAACAAAAATATTGCAGTTCGCAGTGCAAGAACTGCAAACGGTTTTAAAAAATCATAATATTTTTATAGAGGGTAACAAGTGACATTTACAATACCAGATAATTGAAATTTGTCACGAAGAAAAAGATAAAGAAATGGAAAAATTGAAGCAGATGGTTTGTCATGCTCCAATTTCTATCCTGCATGACGTCGCCTAGATTCTTTTTTCATAAAGACCATTTCTTTTCATTTAAATAAATCATAAGCTCTTATCATAAAACAATCCTAAAATTTCCATCCCATTCAACAAATTCGATCCCATAAACTATTTTCTTTTGATATAAATATTAATTACTCATCTTAAATTGTTTCTTTCAATAAATACTTCCGACAAACATTTATGGGTTTAAAATAACTATTTCAACATTTTATCGGTCACACCTTTCTCATAACAATGGACAATCCCAATTTAAATTCTATTTAAATTATTTGAAAAAACCATAAATGTTTATTCCCTTAACATTATCTTCTTAGTTTCCTATAATCCCCTTAAATAAATCTTCAAAATATGTATACTATAATTTTTAATTGTGTCGCCACGATTATATTTTTCTTCATACCTTTTTGTCTCAGCGATTGTTTTATTATCTTTCACGGATCATCCTTTAAATTTATTTTCTTTAACAATTTTTCTCTCCTTTCAAGAACAATCAAACAATAAATAATTGTGTGATGTATTCATTTGTTTTATATTTTATTATGTTTGGATTCATTTTTTTTAATAAAAGACTTTTTAAAACTAGAAAAAAGTTAGTTGGTTTTCAAATTAAAAAGAAGTAAGATAGTTTAGTAAGCATGCTAATTTAAATAATTCTTCTAAGTTAAAACTTCCTTGTTTTTGCATATTTAATACTTCAATCTTAATACTTCAATTGAATAGAAAAATAAATATACACGTTTACCAAAACAAAATAATAAATAATAGTGATTTAATAAAATAAAAATAAATATAAATTGAATAAAAAGTTGTTTGTTAAAATATATATATGATGATAGAAGATATATGAAATATATGATATATATATATGATATATATATATATATATATATATATATATATATATATATATATATATATATATATATATATATATATATATATATATATATATATATATATATATATATATATATATATATATATATATATATATATATATATATATATGAAATTAAAATATATATATGAGAAACCACAACAGGTTCTCGAATTTGAAAAAAAAAAACAAACTGAAAAGAAAAATGGCGACGCGTCACATACGCCTACCTAGTCATAAATCGAAAAAAAGGTAAATGTTATTTATAGATATCTCCATTCTTTAAGGGTACAGGTGTAACAGTAGACTGTTCCAGAGCACCGACAGTTTGATGTTTTTTTTTCATTTTTGTCTCACTGCATATTACGAAACATTTTTGATTACAATAAGTCACCTGCTGCTCACTTTACAATTTATAAAACAATAAAAACTGTTATTGGAAATATTTCCGTTTGCTAGTATTTAAATTGAAATAAATAAATAAATAAATAAATAAAAACTCAATTGCAACTGGTTTGGCAACTTTGCTCTTATAAATTGTTTAGGAATTGAAGAAATTTACTTATTTCTATCAGTACGATAACAAACATTTAGACATCAACTAATAAATTTGAAAATTATTAAAAATTATCTGTTGTTAAAGTAATTGATTTTTCGTTGTGATTAAAGTGACCAACCAAGTGGAAAATTTTTATCAAAATCGCTTACCAGGTAAATAATTATTTCTTTTATGTACTATAAAGTTGCATAGTGTTTTCTTTTTAAATTAAATTACGGCCAAAATAACTTAGTAATTATGTTTTCTTTTGTCTATTAATAATTCCGAAACGGATCGATCGGTGGTTAGAATAACACCATTTGTTGATGAGTAAAAGGACGATCCGTTAGTTGGTAAGCGTTAAACAGAAAAATATATATATTATAAAAAATTAAATCCCGACACTGAAAAATGGGTAAAAAAAACTTATCTACTGTAGACATACCTACAAACATTAGAAACATCGTAGCACTTGACGAAAAATTTTCTATCCCGGTTTCTAAAGAAAAAATACCGTTTGATATAATTATCAGTGACATAGAAAGTACTATGTATAATTTTGATGATCCATCCAAAAAAATTGAAGCAAGAAATCGATTTGTGAACATTTTAACAAATTTCAAAAATCAGTTAAACAATCGGCACTCTGACACAAACTGAAATAAAATTGAAACAAAACATCAAAGCAACAAAACAATTTATCAAAGACCATCCAGAACAAGTAATAACCAATGCAGACAAAGGAAATGTGACCGTACTATTCACCAAGACAGATTACATAGAAAAATGAAAACACTTTTGAACGATACGAACACTTATTGCAAAACCAACAACATCAGCATTGCAAAAACAACTTGATAGTATGGTAATGATGTTACCGATGATGTTTACGAAATTACAACGGAAATATTGCGAGGATATTGAATAATATCAGCTGCACTCGTTGATTGCGTATCCACAATTTATCTTGACGAGTCCAGTTGTACTATTTTTGTATTTGTTGAGTTTTGCCGCCTTTTATGTTTGTACAAACAAATTACCAAATTATTCCAAAAATGATGCGTTTCCTATTTCACAACAGAGGTTCAATTATTATATTCAGATGAGATGAGAATGTCCGGGTATAATTTCCAAAAATCGTTATTAAATAAAAACAATAAAATAATATTCAAATATTGTTTTATTTTAACAAAATCACAGCTAATTAATATTTTTCACCGTTCACAGGAAAATTCAAATATAAAGTGAAGATGACTATGCAAGTTTTTAATCAAAAAACTTTTAATAATTAATCGAAGCCTTTCTTAATATTTCCAAATATAAATTAAATTTCCTTACATCTATTGTAAAAAAGGTGAATTTTACTAATTTAATATGATCGAAAGGTTTTGACCTAAGCTAATTGATTATTCTATGATTTGTTGATTTTAATTAGATTCACTAAATCTATATTCTGATAGATGAACTAATATTTTTCTATATTAAATTATTGTTTTTTAATTAGTTGTTTAGGTATTGTCGTCATACTCCGCCTCGTTAACGACTTAGTCGTTAACCATCATCCTGTTGTGGTAGTTTGCAGATTTTAACGATTGGGCGTTTTAATATATTTTTGGACGTCTTTACAGTGACAACTCTAACATTGCCTTGATCATCTGGATGCAACTCTATGATCTTCCCAAGCATCCATTTGTATGATGGTAAGTTGTCTTCTTTAATTAACACCACGTCTCCATTTTTAAAATTAGGTTGTAATTCACGCCATTTGTTTCTTTGTTGTAGATTATGGAAATACTCCACACTGAATTTTTTCCAGAAGGATTGAACACGCTGTTGAACATTTTGCCACCTAGAAAGCCTGCTGGTCGGTGTATTTTCACTAATGTTTTCTTCTGGAATATAAAAATTTCCTGAGCCAATCAAGAAATGTGCTGGTGTTAAAACATCAATAGAAGCATCATCATCAGCTGTCGTGTAGAGTGGCCTTGAATTTAAAATGGCTTCGATTTGAGTAAGCATAGTTGTCATCTCTTCGAACGTTAGGTGAGTATTTGAGGAATATTTGAGTAAATGTGACTTCACTGACTTCACAGCTGCTTCCCACAAACCCCCAAAATGTGGAGATACAGGTGGAATAAAGTGCCACTGTATCTGATCCTGTGCTAAGAAATCTGCAATTAGAGAATTGTGATTAATATTGCTAATTTTTTCAAAAATTTCGCCTAGTTTTCGACGTGCTCCAATGAAGTTAGATCCATTGTCACTGTAGATATGTGCGGGAGCACCTCGCCTTGAGATAGATCGTTTTAAGGATGCTATAAACGCATCTGTAGATAGATCAGTAACGGCTTCAATGTGTACAGCTCTGGTCACCATACAAACAAAGAGTGCAATATACCCCTTGATAAACTTGGCACCTCTTCCCTTTTTTGTAGCAATCTCAATTGGACCCGCATAATCTACACCACAAGATGAGAATGGTCTTGTAGCTTTCAATCTTGCTAATGGCAGATCTCCCATTAGTTGCTTAGATGTTTTGGCGTTCTTTCTGAAGCAGACCACACATTTGTTCACTATATTTCTGACACTGCTTCTGCCTCCTACTATCCAGAATTGCTGCCTTATCAGATGAAATGTTAGAGTCAAACCAGGATGAAGATTTTTCTTGTGCACATGTATTGCAATCATTCGACTTAATGCATGACCCTTTGGTAAAACCATTGGATGTTTATAATCATATTGGCAGTCCAGATGTTTCAATCTGCCACCGACTCTTAACATCCCCTCTGCATCTATAAATGGTGCCAATGCTACAATGCTGCTGTTTTTTCTAATATTCACCTCTCTTTGAAGGCAATCAACCTCATCGGCAAACGCTTCTCTCTGTACATATTTGATGATTATGAGGTTGGCCTTCCGAAGTTCAATCACCGTAAGAGAACCCGAGCTTCTATTCAACTTGTCATTTCTCATATTATTTATAAATCTTAAAACGTAAGCAAAAATTCTTTTCAGTTTATTATAGGAAGATATCTTTTGAATTAATGTGCTGATTTGATCTTCCTTGCAATGGGTGTTGGAAACTAAAAGCTTGGTTGTTTTTCTTTCTTCTTTCAAATATTCTGGATTCACAGCAAAATCATCCTCTTTTGCATAAGTCGATTGGTAATTTTTTAACCATGCTGGGCCATGCCACCAGAGATCTAGTTTGATTAATTGAGACGGCAAAATCCCACGAGATGCGCAATCTGCAGGATTGTGTTCAGATCGTACATGATTCCAGAATTTTCTCGGTATCTGATTGATGATTTCAGCCGTACGATTAGCAACGTAGGTTTTCCACCTGACTGGATGACTCGACAACCACGATAGTACAATTGTAGAGTCCGTCCAGGCAAAACATTCCACTGGCATCTTCACTGTTTCTTGCACAAGACGCATAAGTTTTGTGAGTAAATGAGCACCACATAGTTCAAGTCGTGGTAAGGACACCTGCTTGATTGGAGCCACCTTTGTTTTAGCTGCCATTAAGTTAACTGAGACAACACCATTATTGTCTACCGCTCTACAATATACCACCGCACTATACGCACTTTCGCTGGCATCGGAGAAACCATGTAATTCCATTTTACCGTCTTGTGGAATGTATCTTTTGAGCTTTATTTTTTCTAAATCTTTCAACTCAACACGGATTTTGTTGTATATTTCTGATATTTCCGCTGGCAGATGATCATCCCATCCCAATTTGTGTAGCCAAAGCCTTTGAAATACTATTTTCATTAAAATGATCGAAGGAGATAACCAACCCAGCGGATCAAAGACCCTTGAATACTCGGAAATAACTTGACGTTTGGTGGGCTCATTACTCTCCTTCAAATCGAGTTTAAAGGTAAAAGTATCTTCTGCTGCGTTCCACTGTAGACCTAATATTTTTGATTCTTCTGAATTATTGAACAAAGTGGTTTGTTGTGTCTCTCCATTCACTGTGAGTTCAGGCACATTTGATTTCCATTTTCTTAGATTAAAACCACCGCTTATTAACAAATCATTCATTTCTCTTTTTAGTTTCGTCGCTTCTTCAATGTTATCAGCACCAGAGATAAAATCATCAACGTAAAAATCATTTATAAGATGATCAATAATATTTGGATGACTATCTTGATTATCATATGCTAGCTGATGAATACTTCTAATAGCTAAAAATGCCGAACTAGATAAACCAAAGGTAACTGTATTTAGTTTATAATGTTTAAGCTCATCAGCTATTTCGCTTCGCCATAAAATACGTTGAAATTGACTATCACTTTCACAAACCAAAATTTGATTGTACATTTTCTCAATGTCGGCTGCTAATGCAATTTTGTGCTTTCTGAATCTTAATAAGATTGACCATAAAGTGGGCTGAATAGTCGGACCGACTAACATCGTTTCATTTAGTGATATCCCAGAAGAAGATTTCGCTGATCCATCAAAAACTACTCTTAGTTTTGTCGTTTCGCTCGCTTGTTTTATCACACAATGATGAGGCAAATAAAAACACTTAGACTGCTCAATCATTTTATCAGCTTCAGAAACAGCTTCTAGGTATCCCCTATTTAGATATTCACTTATAAATCTAGCGTATTCATGTTTTAGTGATGGACTAGATTGAAATTTCCTTTCTAACGCTAAAAATCTTCTTTTGGCAACGTTGATAGAGTTGCCAAGCTGAGCGGTATTATTTTTGAAGGGAATAGAGACGATGTAACGACCCCTTTCATCATAAGATTGGTGAACTTAAATCACTATTTGCAAGTAACTGATAATATTCATGGTCCTTCGAAGTCGGATTTGCTGCATATAAAATCGTGAGTACAAGCCAAACTATTCTTTTATATATATAAACACTTTATACAAAAAATAATACTTAAAAACGGTGAAAGGTGATTATTTAAACGTGCCAATACTAATGAATGAATATAGTGAACACGTTATAAACTTAAGTGAAATTATATAAATACATTTGTGCGAAAATTATAAATCAAACTGTGAAAGGTGATTCTTGAAACGTGTCATTACTGAGTGAATCAATATAGTGATCACGTTATACGCTGAAATAAATATATATAAATACTTTGCGCGAAAATTACTAATTAAAACTGCGAAAAGATTATTGAAACGTGTCAATCCTGCAGTAAATATATATAAAAGATATAGTGAGCACGTTGTAGAATTCTTACAAATGGCGGAAAATAGAGCAATAAAGCGCTTCTTGAAAACATTAGAAAGTATGAAAGTGCAAGTAAATCTCTTTAGCATTAGTACTCCAATTAGTGATATAAAAACTTGCATGGCTCTGTTAGCAGACGATTGGAGAGAATTTCAAGCGCTAGAAAAGGCCGTAAAAGGGAAATTTGATGAATCACAAATAGACAACGTGGACAAAATTGAAAATATGTATCTTGAGTTGAAACAAAAGCTTGTCAAATGGGAAAAGCTTTATGAAAAGAATAATGCACAAATACAAAATAACTCGATGGATGATTTTATGCTTAATCAAAGCAATTTTCTCCAGCAAATATCATCTATTCATAAACCAGATAATGAGGTTCGTTTACCACGAGTTAATATACCATCGTTTAATGGAGTGTATGCAGAGTTTCCCTCCTTTCGTGATCTATATGAAGCGTCTGTCCATAACAATAACAATATCTCAAAGGTTCACAAATTGCAATATTTAAAAGGGTTGCTTAAAGGTGAAGCCTATATGCTGATCAATCATCTGGCAGTGACAGAAGCTAACTACGATGAAGCGTGGGACAAGATAAAGACACGGTACAACAAGCCAAAGCATGTCATACACAACTTGTTGAAACCATTTCTGGAACAACCAAACGTACAACAAGGTTGTGCAAAGTCAATTCGTCGCTTAGCTGACGTTTCGGATGAAGTCCTACGTGGGTTGAAGGTGCTTGATGAGCGTGCTGAAGGCCGTGACCCCTGGCTAATTTATCTACTTATTCAAAAACTAGACCAGGAAACGAGAGAAGCTTGGGCGCACGAGACAGCGGGAGTCAGCTTCCCTACAATGGAGCAGTTGTTTATCTTTTTAAACAAAAGAAGTGATGCCTTGGAGAGCTTAAGTTCAATGCAGAAGACCAAAACGTATCCTCAAAGAAGAACAAGTGCTTTAGTTTCGCATATAAACCAATTAGTATGCCCGTTATGTGAAGGAGAGCATTATTTAAGCAAATGTGATCAATATTTACAGCGAACATTTGCAGAAAGGAAACAACTAGTAGTTGAGAAAAAACTTTGTTTCAATTGTTTATCTTCATCTCACCAGTCAGTGGTGTGTAGATCCAAATATAAATGTGGTAAATGTCGCAGGAAGCATCATTTGACTCTGCACTCAGAAGAAGATGTTAATAATCCACGGATCAATGCAACTCTCAACGCAAATGCATTGAATAATACTTTGGAACCATCTAGCTCAACCGATGTTCAAGCAAATGCAGCAGCCATACCAAATTTTCAATCTTTGCTACCAACAGCTATAGTTCTAGTAGCTGACAAATCTGGAAATTCTCAGAGATGCAGGTTACTGCTAGATTCCGGATCACAAGCCTCTTTCATCACAGAAGCTTGTGCGCAGCGTTTGAATTTACCGAGATCTCAAGCAAATGTTGCAGTTACAGGTTTAACAGCTGGAAAAGTAACCACCAGAGGAATTACATCAATAAATATTAAGTCGTTGTATTCGTCAGAGGAATCGATTCAAGTTGATGTTTTGATCATAAATCAGCTGCCAACAAGATTACCAAGTTTCAATTTCCAGCTCCAAGACTGTTGTTTTTTGGACGATTTAAAACTAGCTGATCCATCTTGTAACCAAGTATCTGCCGTTGATATCCTGATAGGAGCTGACAGATTTTTTAGCATTATCAAAGATGGGCAGTTAACTAACTCAAATAATTCAATAGTCGCACAACGTACCATTTTTGGTTGGATTGCGGCTGGAGTTACCGGTGAAGAAAACGTCGTAAGAACAGACAGCAGCCAAGAAAGTTATTGTACTTTAAATTTCCATTTAGATGTAGACATTGATAGAACATTAAAACAATTTTTTGAGCAAGAAGAAATTCCCAATGTCCAGATTATGAGTCAAGATGATGTCGAGTGTGAAGAATATTATAAAAAGACGCACAAACGAGATGAAAGGGGTCGTTACATCGTCTCTATTCCCTTCAAAAATAATACTGCTCAGCTTGGCAACTCTATCAACGTTGCCAAAAGAAGATTTTTAGCGTTAGAAAGGAAATTTCAAATATAAAGTGAAGATGACTATGCAAGTTTTTAATCAAAAAACTTTTAATAATTAATCGAAGCCTTTCTTAATATTTCCAAATATAAATTAAATTTCCTTACATCTATTGTAAAAAAGGTGAATTTTACTAATTTAATATGATCGAAAGGTTTTGACCTAAGCTAATTGATTATTCTATGATTTGTTGATTTTAATTAGATTCACTAAATCTATATTCTGATAGATGAACTAATATTTTTCTATATTAAATTATTGTTTTTTAATTAGTTGTTTAGGTATTGTCGTCAGATATATGGATTACCAAAAATCCATAAGAACAATAAATAATCCTTTACGTCCTTCAGTTTTAATTTAAAATCAAGGCAAAAATGTAAATTCTGTGATGTGTCATTTTTAAAGCTAATTTAATTTGTAGGTCAGATCTTAATTTTAATTTTACATTTAATTGTAATATCGCGATTGTTTGTTAATTAACTTTTTAGTTATCCTGATGATGAATACGAATTGTATTCGAAACGTCGATTTTTAAATAAATGTATGTGTTGGCTAATACCAAATAATTTTAATGTGTAAATCATTTAAGCTAAAGAAAAAATAAAAATAATAGTGTTATAAAAAACTTATTCAGTTGAAATTCATAAAGTTTAATAAGAAACAGTAAAATCAAAATGAAAATAAAATCACTAGTATGTAGTGATGATAATTACGATGTCCCGCAAATTAAATTACCGACACAGTAACATTATCGAAATTGAAAATTTACTTACATATAATTTATTTATTAGTTATTAATATATATTTATTAAACAAAGAGTTTATTAAAGTAAGGAATACAATTTTCAAAAAATCAAAAACGTAAACAATAGCCTGTAGTCAGTTAAATAAATATTCTAACTACACCCCTACATTAACAAAGTTAGATTGTATTAGTTTAGAATAAACCAGCTGTAAAAATAAAATAAATAAAGAGATAGCAGTTGGAGACTGATGATTGAGTTGAAAAGGTGTTGTGTGCGTTATTTTTATTTTTAATTAATAAAAGTGTTTTTAATCAAAATAAATCAATTCATTTTACTCAAGTGATTAAAAATCAGAAACGAGATAAACTCACGTGTGCTTTTTATGTAAATATATATAACAAAATAATCGCTAAGACAATAATAAATAATAATTAGAAAATTATTGAAAAAGTGGCGTCATAACGGTATCATTAAAGAATATTCAAGAGAAACTTTATATGTGTATATGTGATAGTGATTGTGAGAAAAAAAAAACAACAAACAAAAAGCCGTTGCGAAATTTTATACCGTAAACTGACTATCGGGAAAAGATTATGTAATATTTTTATGTTTATTTTATTCAAAATGGAGTCCATTAAAGCGGAATCATCAGAGAAAAAGAAGGACGAGCTTGTGGTAGAATGTGCGAAACGCAATTTAAATTTTATTGGAAAGAAAAATGAATTGATGCAAAGAATTTTTTTTAGACATAGGAAATGGTGATGCTAATTTTAGTTCAAACAATAATTTTAGTGGAAATATCAGTGAATGTGTTAGTGAAGATGATGATGACGATGTGTATGAAGAAGCGCGAGGAATAGATTTTAATCTATTGAAAACTGAAGTTGACGTTTTAAATGAACAGAAAGAATTGTTGATTCAAGAAACCGAGTCTTTGAGAAAAAAAAATGAAAACTTTAGAATTAAGTGACAATAAAACCATTTTCTGCACGTATCGAAAGTGCTTTATTCGATTTTAAAGGGGAAGGAGAAAACTTCAACACCTGAAACGGGATCTGGATATAATCATGGGTGGAGTGATATTTTACTTTTAATTTTCATGTATGAATGATTGTAGATATGTGTGAGGGCGTGAGAGCGTGTGTATATGGACGTGTGGAAACGTGTGAGCGGGTGCGTTTGTGGCCTGAATCATTGTAAATAAATAAAACAAATTTTTTTTTCTGATAATTATTTCAAAACCAAACATTTACTGCTGAAAACATATAAATAATTATACATCTGATTACGAATCGAAACGTCTAGACTTGTTGCCAAAAACTACTTCGATCTGGAAATATCGGATTACATTGTTTTGGAATGCAAACGTGTACAAGTGTAATTTAACGAGTGTACGATCTCATTTTTTTATATCGTCACTACATTGTTTGCTGATTTCATAATGGTATTGTTATAGTTTGGTGAATTGGTGAATCAATTTAACTGCATGGTGCGTCCAAATGTTTAATAAATTCCTAAGCAAGAAGAAGAAGAAGTTTGAAGGTTGAGTTAACTGCAAGGTTTAGTAATGCTTTTATTTTCCAGGCAAGCAAGGTCTAGTCATGAAATGACAGTACCTTTAAACACTGATATTATACGTGATTCTGTAATGCAAACTCTAACAATTATATTAAAACATTGAAACAAAAAAAAAAATAAGTGAAAAGTAATCTATTTATAGGTGCTGGTGAATAACCAAGTATGCCCCAGTGTTTCAGATATTTACACATACATTTTTTTGGGATAAAACAATTTAATAAGGTATAACATCTTTTATTTATCTTTGTTTTGTTATAATGTTTTTTCGTGCACTGTTTTTGTTTTGTGTATAAGTTAACTTAAAATGAATTGTTAGTGTAAAGATTATTGGGGATGGTTGTAAAATGGCATATCTCCCTTCTGGAGATCTGGGTGGTGACGGTGGCACGCGAAATGTTTGTATTAGTTTATTTTAAAATTTTCTTGTACTGAGGTTGGTCAATAGAACCTTCGCTCTATGAGCTAGCGGCAGGGTTTTTGGCGTGCGTGATTAACTGGTAGACCTTCACGGTCTACCAGATAAACCTCCCATTACAAGATGAAAACCTAGGTGGTTACAAAAAAAAATTTAATTAAACTAACGGGTTTTTAATAGACTGTCCAGGTGTTAACATTAGTACGAGAAGCAAACACATGAGGTCTAGCTATGGCTCAGAAAGTCAAGGGCTAGCATTTTCCAACATATGTTTCCCTGTCGTCTCAATACCAACACCCAAACAACCTGTATTGAGAAAGAAAGTTGTTAGAAATGGTGTTTTTTTGGATGCAACAACCGTGGCACGAAGGACAGACGAATACATCTCTGTTATCGTCCACGGATATTGTCTTCCAACAACACCCTAACAGGCTATGCTCTAAAAATTGGTATCGAAGACAATGGTAAAATAAATTTAGATGAGCATAACAATATAAAGTTTTCGTTCTGTCGGGTACCCAAGGCCTAACGAAACATTCGCAGGGTGGGATGGTATTGGCGGAAGCCACCAATAACCAACAAGGTCCATCACCTGCTTGTTCCGTCATCCCTGACCTCCTCGACGAAACAAAAACTTTATTTTAACTCGGAGTTCGCGGGATCGTAACGTCCCGATAAGCATTAGCCTGATGGGCTAATACTCACTCCTGCGGTACTCACTAACACAAAATTTAAAAACAACTTCACTTTCACAAAACTCTAACTTTAAAAAATTCTAATAAAAATATTGTAGTCCCTAGAACATTGTTTGGATCCAAAGACCCAAACATTGTCGCCCTAGAGGCCCCACGTTGGGTGCCATCTTGTAATGGGAGTACAAGAAAATTTTAAACCTATACCCGAAAAACAATTTAATACCGATAGCTGTACATCGGGCTCAAAAATACCATGTGTCGGTAACAATTACAACAACAACAACCGAAAAATACCGATCGTCGGTTACATTTACAAAAACAACAAGTATAAAGAATGTAACCAAAAGAGAATATCAAAAAAATTTTGTTTTATGTTTTTTTGCAAATGAATTCTGAACAATTAGAGTGAGTGAGACAAACTATTATTAATAACTTTATTTTTTGTCGTCCTCTACATTCTGTTATTCATTTTGTTCGATTTTGTTTGCGCGTTGTCAAAAATATGAATTGATGTTTGAAAATTGAAAATATGAATTGATGAAATATGAATTGTTGCCAGAAATATGAATTAATGACCAAATTCTCTATATTTACAGCATTAACAGCAAAAACATTTTGACAAATTAGTTGACACTATCATAAATCGGTTACAAAAGCATAAAACTAGTAAGTTTCCGAACAAGGCCAATCAATTTACCGAAGGATAGAAATTTAAGATTATCACAAGCTAAAATTCAAAATCGGTACAAAATTTAGAATTCCTCTAAGTTTACAGCGTTTTAACCGCAAAAACATTTTGAAAAATTAGTTGACACATTCATAAATCGCTGATAAAAGCATAAAATTAGTAAATTACCGTAGAAGGCCCATCAATTTACAGAAGAATAGAAATTTAATAATCGGGTTAAAAAATATCGATCATCGGTCGCAATTTCAAAAACAACAACTTAAAAGTAAAAATTGTTGTTTTGACCTTGCAGAAATACAAAATATTCAGTTTATACGATTTTTTATTATTGTTTTACAGTGAGAGAACCTAAAATTTCTCAGATATTTTTAAAACTCGAATTTTTGAATGCGCCTGTTTTTTGTTTACTTGTACTGTTTGTATGCGCATGTTTGTTAGTTGTTAGGTTGCTCCAAATACAATGGTCAATGATATTAAAAAAGACGAAAACTCCTTTTCGTTACTTTCTCGTTACTTAAATAAAATTATTGTTTTTTAATTATGGTATTTTATTGGGGTTTGTCTTAACAATATTAATTGTTGCACAAAACAATTTTTTTTAAAACTAGGTAAGCAATTATATTTGCAATTTTACTTTGTAGCAATTATCTTTGTCAGTTATTCTCTGTAAATTATTGGGCCTTTTTCGGCAATTTATATGTTCAAGGTTTTATAATTTTGATTTAGCAATTGTTTCAGATGTAGTTTAGTTATGTATATTAATATTTTTGATTTCAATTTTGTATGGAGTGCTGTGAAGGAGATGGATATAGGATTTTTTTCCCATTACCACATGACTGAAACCTTGAAAAAATTGGGTTCAGGTTCAGGTTCGGGTTAATAAAAATAGAAAGTTCAGGTTCGGTTCAGGGTTCGGATTCGGGTTCAAAATTTAGAAAAAGAGTACAATATATTTTATTTATTTGTCAAAAAACTTTACTTATTTTTCAAAAATCTTCTCATTTAATTTAATAATCAAAATATATTTTAAATTTTCTTCTTTCAAATTTGATCTTTGTGGTGACAATACAAATTTCAAAGCTGAAAAAGCCTCTCTACGCTTGCTTACTTGCATAGGAAAATATTTTTTTTTATATTTATTTATGAACCCGAACCTGATGAGTTTTTGGATTCGGGTTCGGGTTCGATTTCATGGTTTATAAAAAGACCGAACCTGAACCCATTTGGGTTCAGGTTCGGTTTCAGTCCCTGCATAAAAGTGTTATTCCTAGGGGAAATTTGTTGGCGAAATCGTCTGTTTGATTAGTGGTTTTGTCCTGCTGAACAAAATATTTCAGAATGTTTTAGACAATTTTGCCTTCAAGCAGTTATTTAAAATATTTAATTTTTCTTATTTCATTTTTATTTATTATTTGTGTGCATTTGTTTATTATTTTACTGATATTTTTTTGCAATATAGGTAAAATGTATTGTGTTGTAGAAACAACCAAATCAAATGGAGTTATTGAATGTGTTGCAGTTTGCAAAAAATGGATAGCAAATGGGAAACCAATGTGGCCTAAACATTATGTTAAAGCTTTCAGCATCAAGTCAGATATTGGATCGGATTGGTTAGCTTATAACTATAAAATATTGAAAGATGATATCCGTAAGTTTTGCGTAATAACTACCTACTACAATATAACCTATAGTACACCAAGGCTATTTAAATCACTTTCAAATTAAAAAATTTCAGAAACCTACGATGAGGTAATCAAAGCCGAGGCAACCTATGCAGAGTTTACAAACTCTGAATCGGAAAAAAGAGCTACCCAAACCGTAAAACGCCATAAAAATGTAGATTTCAACGATTTGATAGAAGAAATAGATGAACCAAAGGTTAATATATCTGAAGCATGCACTTCACCAAGCACAGCGAAAATTTGCACTACTTTCGAAATTACTACAAATAATTCCAATCAAGGTAAAATAGTAACAAACACAAAATTATATAAACTGTTTAACTAATATTTGTTTTATATTGTTAAGGTGAAGATAATCAGCCGATATTTCCAACACCAGTTTCTCAATGTAATGCCGAGTATATGAAAGAGGGAAACGAGAATATTCCTGAAAATGAAGATATTGAGCCGGAAAGTTTCGATAAATTTAAAAAAAAGACGGGAAAACGTTTAAAAAAAATAGAGGAGTCCCAAATTTAACCAGGCAAAAAAATTGATACAATTTTTGAGGTGCTCCAATCACTTTCAGCTCTGGTCAAAAAAATCATTAGAGAAAAGCACCTCTATCATTCAAAAAGACCATACGTTTATAATGCCGCAGCTTCCAATAAAAGATCTAGAAAATATGGTAAAATTAAATTCAAAACTGGCAAATCCAAGCTACCTCGACCAAATGGTACATAATAGAAAACGAGGACATCAGTTTTTATTTTATTTTATTTAAATTTATTATTTTTTCAGACGATAAGATTACATAAACACGTATCAGAAAAATTAAATACATCGGTAAAGGAAGTTTTAGAAGCAGTGCTAGATTATCATCTTGTGATTCAGTATTCATGGACTGGACAAGCCGGCTTACAGAAATTTATGTATAAATAATTTATAAAATAATTTTGTGTGTAATTTCCAAAGAGAACTATCAAATCTTTATAAAGCCGAGTTTACACTTCAATTTGTTTCTTTATTCATTACTTTTTCTGTTATTTCACTGTTACTACCTGAATTACCCGGCGTCACACGGTATAGAAATTAGAATTGTTTAAATTTTGGAAATTTGGCAGGAAATGTCTCGACGTCGCTACAGTTGCAATCATATATCAAAGGAAACCATCAGTCAGGGCCGCGCTAACCCCGTGTTTGAGTGTGCCACGAACACGGGCGGCCAAATTCTAGGGGCAGCCGGATTTGAATTGCCATAATAACTAAAAATATTTTCTTCATGCTTAATCAAAATACTCTACCTAACTGTATAAATTTAAAATTTGCTTAAAAGAATAAAAGACAAACGAAACATAGATATTAAAATTTGAGTACATAATGTATTTACAAATTACATACAAATACCAATATCGTGAAGAAAACAACAACAAAAACTTATTTTTTTTTTCTGAAAAAACACTAAAAACAACGACGGAAACAACCTGTAATGGAGAGTTAAGGAGAAGTTAACACAATATAAAAAATGTTAATCTCTTTTTATTTATTTGCTGGTTTGCTGACCTGCTGAGTTGATATTGGTTTGTCATTGTGAAGAGAAATACGTAACACGTCGAAAGAAGAAAAGGAAAAGTGTAAATAGCAATCTACGCTCTTTATTTATATAATTATGTATTATGTGTACTGTGTCTGTGCTATATGCCTGTCTCAAATTTTTAGTCTCATTTATTTTTCATAAACTTTCGTCGATCGCTCTGCACCCAAAAAAAAATTCAATATTTTAAATCGACAGAGGTACATCGATTTAACAAGATAAAAAATTACATATAAAATTAATAATATTGCAATTAAACTGACAAAAATTCTAAAATGCTACTATCGATATCTACTTTTGATTCGCATATTCAAATCAAGATATAAAATTCTTAAATTGAATACAAATTTGTTTAATACTTTCCTGAATTAATTGTTAAATCAAAAGTACTGCTGTTACTTCTACAAAAATAGAAGAATTACAAAAACGAAAGCAAGTTTTTGATTTAAGAGTACATTACTTGTCTAGTATGTAGTATAAATGTAAGTTATAATAATGTTCATCAACATTAATTCAAAATCTCTGATATTATTTTAAAGTAAAGCCTTGAAGTCAATGTAGTTGCAATTATATCAAAAAAATTACAAAAACTTACAATTAAAACAATTTATTTGCTGTCAAAAGAAAGATATTGTATGCTCAATCAGAGAGCATCTATTCAATTCTTTAAAGTTTAACCTATTCAGTTTGTAGCTTTTATTTAGTGCATTTGGATGCAAAAAATTTTTCTTACAAACATGCGTGAAAGTTGTAATTAGTTAATTGTTTAATTGTTAAATAATAATTAATATTGAGTGTTAGTGATAATTATAATTATCCAAAATGATAATTATAGTAAAGAACTACAAACGTAAGTACATTAATTTTTTTCTCAGGCTAAACATTTTTTCTGAAAAATGTAGCAATGTGGCCACAAATTTATCGTGTTTTTAATTTTTTATTTTTTGTTACTTTTTTGTAAAGTGTAATAATTGCATTTATTTATTTTTTCGGTATATTGTATTAAAAAAATCATTCTAATTATTAAATAAAATTAAAATATGCATTGTTGTACTAATGCATATCTTACATTGTTTCAGATTGCAAAAGCAAAATATAAAATCAGTCAGAAAAGAAAATCACAAGACAAACAAAAGTTCTACGCGTTGCAGAGCGCAGAGCGTGAAAATAACTGAGGGAAGCGGACAACATGTCTATGTTAGTAGCATTTTAATAGCAAATACCAAAAGCAAATACCAAAGGTATTTTTACAAGATTACTTCCAAAGAAGAAAAAAATACGGTGTATGTTGCAACTGTGATTTCCGTACTTCGGGACTAGTTATTATTTTTAATATAATGTAATTTTTCTTTAACATTTTTATTATAAAACACATAAAATAAAATTTAATGTTATAATAAAATATTATTAAAATAAAAAAAATTAAAAATATATTTTATTTGAAAAAAAAATATCGAATTTCCCCTCCAATTCATTGCAGCTAACCTTTGTCAATTCAAATCGTTTCGACAACGAGTGCAATTGATTTTTTGTATTTAATTTTAATGTACATAATCATTAAAACAAAAGACTTACCTTCGAAATTGATGTTGGTTCACAATTGTAATAAAAGTAATGCCATTGGTATAACATTATAAAAATAACTATGTTGTATTTCGAATCGACGTTGGCGCTTTTGATTTAAAAGGATCTTGTTTTTATTTTAACGTGTTTAGTTTCGATTTTACAGTAATATGCTTGAAATTCTATATGCTTATAACAACAGCACAGACTGTTGAAACAACTTACAGTTTAATATTTTTGACAAACAAGTTTTTGTTTTTAATGCAGTGTTTGTTAAAATTAGTTGTGCATTAGAATTGAAAGCAGCAATGCCATCGATTTAACTAAATAAAACGTCGGAGCCAAAACAATGTCATTTTATTCGAATTTACCTGCAATTTTGTCGATTTTACCACGATTTTTTTTTTGGGTGTGAGTAAAGTCACAATCACAACTGTGCCCTGATTCTATAAAAAGTAAGATAATTTGTAAAATGGAAAACTTGTCTAAAGCAAAGCCTTCTCTTACTAGTTTACAAATTTTCAATAATATTTTAGTAGTAAAAAAATTTAAAATAAAAAAAATCGATCGCAAATTTGCAAAGTTTACCAGTTTTCATGTTTACAAATTATCTTATTTTTTATAGAATCAGGGTACTGGGATAACATTATATGTATACTTCTACACGTGTACTATAATTAGGGGATTTACTGAATTATTCTTGGTTATGTTTTATAGCGGATAGTATTTAATTATCAAACGAAAATATAAATGCATTCAATTGTTTTAAGTGCAATAAATTTTTAAATAAAAGTTTAATAAACATTAGTGTTAAATTTAACATTAGATACATATCTAACATCCTTTACTGTACATATTTTGTACTATTTACATTATACAACACATACATTGATAATTGTACTTAAATTAAATAGACAAGTGCATCGTTACGTGAAATTACCGATCATGTAAGTAAATTGTTTACATATTACATATTTATAATAGTTTGTAATGGAGAATATGTTTATAGAATTAGCCATCAGCCATGTCTAAAAACAGCCAAACTTACAGAAAATCGAAACGGTCCTCCGGTGCGCAATATCGTAAAACAAAAAAATTTAAAGACGAAAATAATAAAAAATCAGAAGGTGCT
This sequence comes from Diogma glabrata, assembly GCA_963693315.1. NCBI lineage: Eukaryota > Metazoa > Arthropoda > Insecta > Diptera > Cylindrotomidae > Diogma > Diogma glabrata. Next base: position 253,945,148 of record OY856188.1, on the reverse strand, counting down.
ATTTTAAAATACGTTAAACATCTTGAAGAACCCTCGACATCTTCAAATATTAATAGTGAAAGTGATAGTGAATGTGATTCAGGATCCAACATACAAAATTATAAAGATGGAGAGAACATCATTGTAGGTACAGATTGTAGTACTGAAAAGGGCTTTGTCGAAATTCAAATAAAGGAAATTGAAGTTAACGAAATAAGTGATGATCCGGGTAAGTGGCCGTTAAGTCTTTCTAATACTAAAATTCAACTGCTTATCCAAAATGATCCGGCACAAGTACGAAATATTAATTATCCTGTTGATCACAATGGAAAAAAATTTTCCGAATCTTATTATAAGCGCATCTTATCTAATGGGGAAAAAATCTCTAGAAACTGGTTACTGTATTCTGAATCATTAAATAATGTTTTCTGCTTTCCCTGTAAAATTTTTGGTTTTCCTAACAATTTATTAGCTACAACTGGATTTTCAGATTGGCAACATTTGTCACAATATCTATCAAGACATGAAAAAAGTGAGACTCTTATAAAAAATTTTAGTAAATGGATGGATCTTAGAAAAGCGTTTCAAAATAATACCACGATAGATCACTACGAGCAAGAAATTTTTAATCGTGAAAAAATGCATTAGTATGAAGTAATAAAACGTATAATATATATAATTCAGTTTCTAGTGCGACAAAATTTAGCCCTAAGAGGAACAAGTAATACTTTGTTTGAGGCAAATAATGGAAATTTTTTGAAAGCCGTGGAAATGATTTCCAAATTTGATCCTACGATTTCGCAACACCTTCGAAAAATTCAAAATTCTAAAAATACTCAGACATTTATGCCGACATATCTAGGTGACAAAATCCAGAATGAGATTATTTTGTTAATTGCTACCCAAGTTAAGAATCATATATTATTTATGGCAAACAAATGTAAATACTACTCTATAATATTAGACTGTACGCCTGACGTAAGCCATACCGAGCAGCTAACAATTATAATTAGATTCGTAAATTTAAATGAAAACACCAAAAAAGTGGATATTAAAGAACATTTTTTAGGATTTTGCCCAATAACAAATTCGACGAGGGAAGGATTGTGTAATTTTATATTAAACAAACTAAGTGAATTAGGCCTTGATATTGATGACATGCGCGGGCAAGGGTATGATAATGGGGCTAATATGCGGGGCAAGCATAACGGATTGCAAAAGAAGATTTTAAACAAAAATCCCCGTGCTTTTTTTGTACCATGTGCTGCACATACACTTAACTTAGTGGTGAATGATGCTGCCAAAATTAACTTTGAAACAGTCGATTTCTTTAATATAATTCAAGAATTGTTCGTATTTTTTTCTTCGTCAACACAACGTTGGGACATATTAAAAAACCATGTTACGAAATTATTGATAAAACCGTTAAGCGATACACGATGGGAAAGTCGCGTAGATGCAATTAGACCATTAAAGCAAGGAATTGGCGAAATTTATGATGCACTATTTGACATAATCGAAGATAAAAATAAAGATAATAATTCACGACATCAGGCGAAATGTTTAGCAACGAAATTAAAATCTTTTAAATTTTTATGTTCAGTGGTAATCTGGTATGATATTTTAAATAACGTTAACGTAGTTAGTAAAATAATGCAAAGTTCAAAGCAAAATAATGCAACTAAACATAAATTCCTGTATAGAGAAGTTAAATAATTTTTAACTAAATACCTGGAGGACAAGCGATCTGATGATGGGTTTTTAGAATTTTTAAATGAAGCCAAACATTTAGCCGAAATTTTGGATGCCGAAACTAAATTTCCCGATATCTCTCTTATAAGACGACGTAAAAAAAAATTCAGTTTGATTATGAAAGCCCTGATGAAACGGTGCACGATGCACAGTTAAATTTTAAAATTAATTTTTATTTTTCAATTTTGGATACGACAATAAATTCATTAAAAGACAGGTTTGATTTATTAAACTCACATTGTGACGCATTCAGCTTTCTGTATGATTTTAAAAACTTCAAGCTTCCAAGCGATGATGATATTTCCAAATGTTGCAAAGATTTAGAAATTAAATTATCGGACGAAATTAAGAATGAAAAGGATATCGATGCCGTTGAAATGATCGACGAATTAAAAGTACTTCGACATATTTTAAAGCCAGATTTATTAGGGCCAGAAATTTTAGAACATATTATTGAAAATAATTTATGTAGTACTTTACCAAACATAGTAGTTGCTCTTAGAATACTCTTTACATTACCAGTAAGTGTAGCTACTGGAGAAAGATTTTTTTCAAAACTAAATTAATTAAAAATTTTCTTCGAAGCACAATGGGCCAAAACAGATTAGATAACTTGGCATTGGTTTCTATTGAACACGATCTAGCTGAAAAATTAGATATGCATGATGTAATTAAAAAGTTCGCAGAATTGAAAGCTCGCAAAGTGCAATTTATTTAATATATGAGTACTCATTTGGTTTTTGTTTTAAATATTTTAATGTTAATTATTAAATAAATATGTGAATTTATATGGGTGAAATATTATTCTAAACGGTAGTTTTTTTTAGAGGTGAAGAAGAGCCGGCTAATTTTTCATATGAACACGGGCGGCCAATGTGCTAGGCGCGGGCGTGCCATCAGTAGCTGAATTCAGTCACTGAAATCAAATATTAATTTATTTCATTTATTTAAATTCATAATAAATCTGTTTGAGTCTATCAATAAATTCCAGCGGATCGATTCAATTGATTAACAGCGAAATTCATTTCGTATAATATTTCAAAGTCAACAGTGTTCGCTTTTGTTTACTGAGGCGACTCCTTTCCGATTATCTGACGATTGCATTGCATAGAGATGTATTACTTGATCCCCTCTCATTGCATTTCCCTATGCAAAATTTGAATAAGATTGAATGAATGGCGTGAAAGTTTCTAAGAAGAATTACCTTGATTCAGACGATGAACCTTTCGGATTCGAGCATATCACTAATTTTATTTAAGCGCTCTCCTAAACTCATTCCCGTGAATAAATTTAAAAAAAAATCGAAATTTTAGAGAAACTGACCGAACTGACCTAGACCACGGGGTCCAGCTCGTGGTAAGAATTTCATGATGATCGGTTGAGCGACTGAGACGCTCATTCGAAACAAACCGATTTGTAAATCTATGTTAAAATGAATTCTTGATCCAGGGCGTATTAGAAAAAATATACATATTAGAAAAAATTTGTACCGAATCCCTTAAACCCCGGGGTCCAGCCCCTTCAAAAATATCGTAAGGTTGTGTCTGGCCATGGGACTTATGCATGGCCATAATGGTAGCACAGTGGTAAGCATACTTACTTGGGTTCGATTCCCGACAGGTGATCAAAAATCATGGCTGGTTACATGCAGGATCAATGAACTAATCACTCATTATCCGTTTAAAATTAAGATTATGAAACTTCACTTCATAGTAAATCGGCCAAATCCCTGTGTGGGATGTAGCTCCAAGAGAGAGAGAGGCATAGTGGCTAGGACGCCCATTCGGAAGAAACAGTGAATTATATATCTATATTTAAAAATTTATTCTTGATCCAGGGACGAACCCCTTGAATTTCAGCATCTTATTTCATATAACCCCTATTCTAAACTAATTCCCGGGAACAAATGTTTAAAAAAATTGAAAAGGTACAAAAAAAGTACTGCAGCCCTGGAATACACTCCTTCAAAAATATCGTAAGGTTGGTTCTGGACATGCAACTTATGCATGGTGAAAATTTCATGGCGATCGGTTGAGCGGCGCCCATTCGGAACCCGAACTTATGGTTTTTATTTGATTCTTTTGCATGTTATAGACTGTCTCAAATGCAAGAGAAAGAATCGTAGACTTTCTCCACAAAATAAGTGGCGCTAGCGCCGTAACGTATTTTTTTATAATTTGATATTTTTTTCCTATTTTGCAGCTATACAAAAATTAGTATTTATGGATAACGTAGGTATTATCACATTAGTCAGCAAAGTGATAAATTATCGGAAAGACGAAGAAGCAGCATTTAATGAAGCAGCAATAAAAAACGCATTAAAAATTTTCCTTAAAAGATCGTCTATTAAAATAAAAGCTATTGAAAAAAAACTCTTAATAAAAAGCTCACTAAACTACTACTAAATGAGTAATAGTTAGCCTTAAACATAATAAATTTAAATTTATTAAATTTAATTTTTTTAATTTTTTATAAAAGCATTTAATTTAAATGTATTCATTAAAATGAATTAAACATAAGATAGGTACTTAAAATATAGTACAAAATAGTTTCTTAAAGTTAACTTAAATAGATAAACAAACAATATTTATTTTATTGAATTTAATTATTTTAATTTTTTATAAATATAAAATTTAAATGAAATCATTAAAAAGGTTTGAATATGAGATATGTACGTAGAATACCCAAGTAACAATTTTGCTCTAAATATGCTTTAAGAGCGCTCTTAGAGCTGATTTATAAAGCTACGTGCTTTAATGTTTGCTCTAGAAGCGCTCTTAGAACTCTTATAGAGCTTAGTAAAAGCAAAAAGTGGCGGTTTATAGAGCAACTTTATTGTTTTTTTATCTCTATAAGAATTATTCCGGATTCCATTATGAAGCGCATAACTCTATATAGCAATTAAATGAAAACGTTTGAACCAATCATTATAGAGCTTTCTTTCAGCATTTTGCTCTAAAACGAACTCGAATTATTTCCTAAAATATTAAGCCGACGTAATTTTAGAAACGAATTTATCCGAATAATAACATTATTTTTTATTAGATTTTTTTTAAAGAAAATATTTTGTGTGTTTGACTTATTAAACTAAATGAAAATTAAATTGGAATATCGTTTAATTTAAACTGTAAAATGTACATTTTGAGTATGGATTAAAGTGAAATATTCGTGCTATTTATTTTTTGTCGTGAATATTAATACGATACTTCTTAAATTTTCAACGGGCTCTTGAAATATGTAATAATTATTAATAAAATTAGTAGTTATAAAAAACACTTTTTTTTATTTTTGTAACAGACTTGATTTTTAAACTTAGTTTGGAAAATTGAGTATGATTTTAAGAGCTATACCTAAATTAAAAATTTCAAAAAATAAAATAAAAATAAATTTTCTATTAAATTCAAGAATGGCCGAATTTTTTTATATTTTCTTTGATTAAATATGGACGGATTCTTGCAACAGTTGTCATTTATGAACTTTAAAAGCTTTTTATCTCACTTGATATTATTACTCAGGATTTCTATTTATTGGGGAGTAGTTTTTTTCTTTGTTAAGATAGTTGTAAAGCAAGTAACTGTATATGATTATCCTTTTGTTTTCATCAGAGCAACAAGCTGAAATACAAAATAATAAATAAACATAGTAGAGCATTAAGCTCTATATTAGATTTTTTTGTTGTTGGAAGCGTTTTATAGAGTATATCCCTTATAATATTTTGACAGATAAAATGACACAGTCGTAGGCCATGCTAAATGAAATTCGATATGTGTTTATATTAAAAATCAGTTAATTCATTAACTTTTATCATTAGTTATTCTTAATATACATATTTACGAATGTTTTGTGCATTACCTGATTTAGAAAAAGAAAAAATCAGTGGTCTCATAAAACCTCAACAAACTACGATTATTTACATATAAGGAAAAAGGTCAATTCTTTCTAATAGAGCGGTTAGCTAAATCATAACCTCAAACAATAAAAAACGTTATGCATTTAATTGATGAATTGTGTACACGTTTCAAAAGATCCTAACATTCGTGCACAAACTGATTTTAATGAACTTTACTATTACTTTTCCTTTTGCGCAATATATACCAATGGCCATGGGATTAAAAAATTCAATTTTATTATTTGAAAAAAGAATTTGAGAAAAGAAGAAAATTAAATTTAAATTAAAATTATCTGCCAGCTTTACATAAGGAAAATGCAACTCCCAATAGCAGTAAATGAGTGTAAAACAAATTTGTATTAAAGCACTTAAATGAACAAACCAAAACACTCTAACCATGCTTTAATGCAGCTCTTATACGAGATAAATTTATGCCCATGGAATTTTTTTATTCCAATATATAGCGTGCTCTATAAGATTATATATTTAAGCTCTAAAAGTGGTTATAGAGCTCATTAATAAAGCTAAATGCTCTACAAGCAAAAAGAGCTAGAACTGTTAGGCAACAATGAATTAGAGCATTGTAAATTTTGCTTAAAGCTGTGAATCACTATTAATTGCGTTTAAGAGCTATCAGGCTAATTATTTTAACTTAAAGAACTGTAATAGAGCACATTGATTCTTTCAGCTCTAACAATTGAATATAGTACAAACAAATTTATAGTTTTATGACCAATGCAATGTATACTGGGGCCCTATTCCGGAACACATAAATGTCATCACAATATTGTAAATTCACACAATATTGTGAATTTCGTATTATGTAACACCAATTTAGTGAAAATTCAACACAATATTGTGAATCTGACAAGAACAATATAGTTACTGTCAAAATCACAATTTTGCTTTATGTTTTGTGTGTTGACTTTTTTATACAAATTTCATGGATTGGCGTAAAAATTAATTTATAACGCAAAATTAAGTCTTTAATAATATTAAATAATCATATTTTTATATAAATATCATTAAAACATATTTATTTATTAAATATATTTTTATTTCATTTTGCATCTTTTAAGATTAAAAAAGTTAGTTGTCAAAAATACGAATGTAGTACCAAAAATCTGTTGTAATTTTGTAAAAATTTGTTATAATTTGTTTGACACAAATATGTGTTACAGAATACCATTTTTAAACAAAGTTAAGCATTTTGGTGAAATTGACAATATTGTCGATTGACAAATGTGTGTTCGGGAATAGGGGCCCTGTTGAAATTGTTTTTTCGGCAGATTTAGATCAGTCAAAGTTTAACAAAATTTGTATACATTTGTAAAAAAAATATTTCAGAGGTACATTGAAATTTTATTGATGCAATAAACAAAACTTCGTACAAAAAATTAGCCGTTGCTTGTTTTAATAGCGGTTAAGGCAGTGTATGTGAACTGGAGCAAACTTTATGTAAATCTAACCAAACCGTAAATATTCAGTAAATTCGATAGACATTATACTGTAACCTCGGATACTTAAATTACTGATTGGTAAAATACATTTTATGGTAACGCACGGCAATAATGTACCGGTAATCTAAAACCCCTATAAATTACCGATATGGTTCAGTAAAATGAAAATTGTAAATTTAAAGGTACACATTCAGTAAATTCAACAGATATTTTAATGTAACCTGGCAAAAAATTTACCTATTTGTAAAGTAAATTTTATTCGAATAAATGCTATAATATTATGATAATCGTATAGTAATATAGGACGGTATTTATCGATAATTTAAAACTCTTAATTACCAATATATGGGTAAGTATTATCAAAAGTGTACTGTCAGTAAATTTAAAAGACAATTTACAGTACACAGTACCACAAAATTACCGTTTCTTTAAATAAATTTTATTCCTACTAATGATATATTATTATGGTTACCGCAGGGTAATTTAGATGATATTTCAAAACACTAAATTACCGTTTCGATACATGAACCTAGAATATTAAATTTTAGTACATATAAATTATAATCGTATACATACAGTAATTTGATCTGACATTTTACAGTATACTGGGACCACCCAATTATTTGTTTTCTACAGTAAAAGTAATCATTAAAAATCCTACAAATATCCAAGTCTCTGTATGTAAATAATAAACAACAAAATTACCGATTCGATGAAGTAAATTCGTCAGATAATAACTGCTTAAAGATTTACGCACTGGTTCAGTAATATAAACTAATATTTTACGGTTTTATGGAACCAAAAAATTACCGATTCGGTAACTTTGACCTGCCCAAAGAGCGGCAAAATACGTACTTTTGCCAGTATTATGTCAGTAATTGCCTGACACGGTCATCAGTATTTCTTCGGTAATCTTGCGGGTTCAAATTGGAAAAATGTTTGTCGGGATATGCACGGGTTGTTCACCCGAATGGAAAGATAATGTGTAACCTAGTGACATCTAAAACCAGAGTGGCACCACTCAAAATAGTGACAGTGCCACGGTTAGAGTTGTCAGCTGCAGGTTATTTGTTGAAACGAGAAAGTCTATGGAATGGGAAAATCGAAGTCATAAATAAGTTGGAGGGAAGTTACTTTGAGTTTAGAGAAATTGTTGGAAAAAATGTAAAAATTGTACCATAATATATCAAATAAATTGGATCAACGTAAAATATTTGAATAAGTTCGTAGAAGCCATCTGAAGATTTTTATAGTTACTATCAAGAGAAGATTATTTTATTTTGGGTAATCACATATGTATTGATGAGGAGGAAATGATGGACTATATAATTGAGGGCATGAATAACACGTTTGCAATGCCAAGCACGCATGCAATTGTCAGCTTTCATAAATATTACGGATCGAGAACGAGGATTCAAATTTGATGAAAATATGCCAGAAAAAATGTTAGTAAAAATAATAATGTCGTCAAACCTGTTCCAGTAAAACCAAGTTTTGTTAACAAGAGTCCGAGATGTTATAATTGTGGAGAATTGGGACATTTGTCAACGAATTGTTCGAAACCAAAACCTTTTTTTGGTTCATGTATAAAATGTGGATGTGAGGGACATAAGGTTCGGATGTGTCCTGAAAAGGAAAAAACAATAAACGTTTGTAACGAGGTACCAAAATTTTACAATACAGCTATCCTTATTGACCTAAAATGTTTAACGTAAATTTTAGTAATAATTGTTTAAATTTGTCTGCACTGGTAGATACCGCCCTATTAGTATTATCAAGGAAAGTTGTATTTCTAATAACTGTTTTAACATTGTAAAGAGTACTACTAGTAGCGAGTATTCGGGTATAAATCAAAGTAGACTCAGTATAATTGGAATCATTAATGTTAAAATTGTTTATTCTAATAATTTATATCGTATGGCGTTGCATGTTGTGCCAGATAGTACAATGTCAATGACATTATTGTAGGCCGAGATTAGGGTTGCTCTACTACTACTACTCTAAAATACGATTTTTGATTTACAAAAAAAACGGTAATTTAGTTCTAAGTTACCGAAAAATTCATTATTCCACATTTTTTTTATCTCTGGCAATACAGAAAAATTATGATGCGCGGTACATATTTTTACGTCACAAAATATTTACTGGGCAACATACTGTAAACGCACTCCTTAGCATACTGTAAACGCACTGCTTTTAACGCGTTTTATTTTCATTCTTATTCATTTTTTGACATATAAAAATTAAAACGTGTTACATTAACAAGAAAAATTAGTTAAAGGCAAAAATTATTTAATAATTAATAAAGCTTTTATTTTGATAAATTTGTAAGTATGACAAAGAAATGTATTATTTTCAGGAAATATATAATTAAATCGTACTCTTTATTTATTGTATTAGCATTTTTTTTTTGAAAAACATGTCCAACATTTGGGACCACTTTACCAAGAGCAGTAACGATCATGGAATATGTAATAAGTATTTGAAATTAATCAAATCATCCGTCGGATCCACCAGTGAAATGATATCACATTTGAAAAGCAACCACAAGATTGGTTTGACAAGAAAAACTAATGATAATGACAACGCGAATGCAGATTGCATATTTTTCAATTGTGTCCTATAGCATTGAAGGTAATATATATTCATTTTTTTGTGTGTAAGCATGATAATTAGTGCAACAATCTTTTCCCACATGAAGGTTAAGGAAATCTAAACTATTGAAGTACTTACGTGCTTGTTTAAACCTGATAATATATTCATAAAAAAAACCTTTCTTAAATTTGTATTTGGGTTTTGTTGATTCTTTTTTGTTTGAACATCTGCAATTGAGATTTTCCATAATTTAATTTTATGACAATTTTTAGTTTTTTTTTTATTAGTTTTTAGTTAGAATTGTGTTTCATAAGTTTTTTTTTATTAGTTCTCTTTTAGATCTGAAGATGAATGTGATCCCTTTGATCCTTCATCGTTTCAATTTTTACAATTATTTTTAAATGACTAAATTCTTCTATAGAATTAGTAATAATAAATTAAATTAAATAATATAAAATTTTTTCAATAAATATCTATAAAAAATTTGTGTTTTAAATAAATCAATCAATTATATAAAATTATTTTAATTTTATATAATGTGTCATGTACACAATTAGACAGTGCTGATTACCACGTTTTGGGGTGGTGTACTTCCAAACGGTTGGAGGGTCAGCAGCAATAACCATTACACCAATCAGTAATAATATCAGCAATTAAAGCAGTAATCAAATCAATAACTAGTCACCATCATTGTATCATATGTGTGGTTCATTATACATACAAAACCGTTATATTTTGTTGCATAAACTGCTAGAAAACTACGGGATAGGCGTGTAATTGAAAAGGAAAAAAAGAAGAAAAAAATAGAAAGAAAAAAACAATTTCAGAAAATTCCAATTTTTTTTTTTAAATTCAATTAATTTACATCCATCCTTACGTGGGAGTAATGCCAAAGTGCTAAGTTTCAATATAAAACGTAAGGCGATGAAGGCTGTGTATAGTGGTTAACAGGGAAAAGGGAATTTGTATAAAATATGTTAGATCATAAATTTTATTTTTTTTTAGCTATCAGAACTCTGGCCACAAAAACGTTTTTGCAGAGAAAGAAACTGTAAGTTTTATTTTATTACATACCAGTTTGTTTTTTTTTGTAACATATATATACAAAGTTTTTCATTACTACATATTTAAAATGAGCGATATCGAAGCGTAATTGTTAGTAATTAGTACTCGATTTATAAAAATGTATACTACAAAATATTGTTTTGTTTTACTGCGCGAATTTGAGTAACCATAATAAAAGTATTGATCAAGTTTCTAGTACATACATTATATATATTGAAGCGCCGCATGCATGATAAAGTTTAAACACATTCAAACTTTAATATATATAACGACGATTAGCAAACAGTCCGACCCGTGCAAACATATCCATTAAATTTCCTACAAACAAAACGAACGAAAATGAAATAAAATGAACTGTGGCAACCCTCCTTTTTTTGAATGTTAAAATGGTAGATGTAAATTGAATCATGACGAGTCAATTCAGTCGGCGTTTGATATTCAAACCAAACAAAAACTTAATTTCGTTTTGAAATTTGTGATTAATATAGAAATATCTAGAAATCGATTCAAAAAAAACTAATAGACGCGCATTTTATGTAGATTTTGTGAAAGTGAAGTTCTTGAGGATAACCATTTGCTGCTTAATATATCAGCAGAGACAGAAATCGTAATGACGGATGAGCTAAATGCTGTCATTAAATTATCCACTGATGCATCCCAACCAGTACCAAATTTAAATTCTATTTCCCGTTAGTTTACGTTGTTTGAAACCACGGGCAATCGGCGCAAGAATTTGAAGATTCTGTTTGACGCTATCAAAACTGTCAAACCGACCTCCATCAACAGCGAAACAACTTTTTCCGTGACTGGCAATTTTTGCACAAAAGTTATATCTAGACTTGGTGATGACCCATTAAATGCTCTGGTATTTCTAAAATACCATTTTAGAAACAAATCCAAGTAATTCTAAATCTTATGGACACTTATAGGTTCATATACATTTTGAAATAAATGTATTGTTTTTTAAAGAATTTTTTTTATTTTTCTTGCAAATTAAATTATCCTAATGTAAGTATGAATATTCCCAAAAATCTCGGATTTACCTAAATTGACCGGTTTTGGCTTGAAAAATTTACCGATTACCGGTTTTTAGAAAACTCGGGAAAATGAGAAACCCTAACTCCAGAATAATTATAGGGAATAGGCTTAGTACCGCACGTATATGAATTAATTACCGTAGCGAGAGGGTTGTGAGTAGTCATAGAGAAGGTCATGTAACCCCACAACCCAGATGTATGTGAACCGTATGTAAATAAGTTTAGGTTGAGAACGTGGTTATCGTGATTCTACACTCTTAATGATTATTTTTCATTTTTTGGTTAAAATTAGAATGAACTAGCTACTAAGTTATTTTGTATTTGAACTTCATAAAATTAATTTTGGATTATCTCGAATGAATTATATAAGTCCATATAATGTTTTTATTTTGGTTTTTGGAAAACGAATTGCATATTCATATAATATACTTATATTTTTTAATGAAATTTTCCTTATCATTTAATGTTAACATTATATTAAAATAAAAGATCTTTTGCCTTTTAGGCCATATTCTTAGATCATAATATATTAAATTTAAAAAAAAACATCCTCATGATTTTGGCTTAGAATGAAAAGAAGAAAACGCATGTAAATATATGCATACATGATTTTTTTTCCTGACAACCATTAAAGTTTATACCATATAATTTCTGTTTTATTTTGTGAACAAAGAAAATATAACTGTTGGACAAAAAAAAGAAAGGAAAAAAAGAGAGAAAAAAAAACACTAAAGTTTTTTCTCTCTTTTTATTGTCCGTCACCGTTTATAGTGAACGCTAGAACTACTGTTTACAATGTTACAAAGCAAGGTAGCCGAACTTAATCATGAAGGCATATATATATCCTACAAAAGAGAGTATGTCGTCATCATCATAGTTGAAGGATAGTTTGTTATTCTTCCTTAAGGATAATTTGTTATTCAACCTTCATTCAGAAAATAATGGCACACCGTTAATCTATATATTATTATTTTTATTACATTAATATTATTTTGATGTACAACAATCGCCTATGGCGCACCGTTAATCTATATATTTTTATTATTCCATCATTATTATATTGATTTACAACAATCGCCTGTGGCGCACCACTAAACTTTATTATTCAATTATTCATCAACATCAATCGCTTGTGGGCAACCGTTAAACAATATATTATTAAGATGACTTTTTAATTTTATAAGGAGTAAAGAGACGGAAAGAACATCATGGGAGGGTGCAAATTTTTTTTAATTTATTTATTTTAATGTACTAGACGTGATTGTACGAATCTGAGTGTGATGGTCTTTTTGTCTTTGTCCGTCTGCTCTGTCTCAAATGCACGCATACCGGTTAATTTTTAATGGATTTGGGGACGTTCACTCTCGTATCCACATGGATGTCGCTCGTCGGAATATAATCTCTCAAAGCGCGCAGTCATCCGATTGCTGCTGGTTGGTATCCCGACCAACCGGATCAGTCTCCATTACAAGATATGTTATGTATTCTTAAAAGGGAAAAAATGCCTTGGAATGTATTACTATATCGATAACGGCATGATGCCGTTAGAGATTAGCAATTAATGTATAAGTATTTGAATAAATATATTCATTTTGAGTTTATCTATTAACAATTGCAGTTCATTATTGATATACAATAACTATCTGTTACATAATAGGTTGATTAACAATAATGTATAATAGATGTCGTTGTGGTCTATAGGACTGTTGTACTATGGGCAACACTATTATGTAGAAGAACTTCCGTTTATGTCAAAGTCGCCATTAGGTTTTAGAATAAATATAGTAATAAAAATAACAAATATAATATAGTAATAAAAAACACAAAAATCCAAAATGAAATCAGCAGATTAAAAGATCAATCACCTAGAAATTCAAAAAGTGGAGTCTACGACATAAAATTTGCGGATTGTAACCTGATGTATATTGGTCAAACCTCAAGAGACTTTTGCACTAGATTGAAGGAACACCAGAAGGCTGATATAAGTAAATCCAGCGTTGCAGAACATATGACCACAAACAAACACCACATCGATACTGAAAACTCAAAGATAATAAAAACGAGCCATCAACGTTGGAAACTAGACGCATTGGAGTCGTACCATATCATCAATAAACAAAATTTAAGGAATAAGATGCCTAATGAAAATGCTAAAATCATTTCACCTTTATTCAACATTAAAGAACATCCCACCAGTTTTCAAGAGTAATAGTTACATACATAAACAAAAGCAATAAAAGAGAGAGGAAAGAGAAAAATTTCCATCTTTTAAATAAAGAAATAAAAAATTTTTTTCTAAAATTATTTTTTCCCCTCCTCCCCAAATACTTAATTACAGTTTTTAGGGTTTCAATTAGTTTCCAAAACAATTTTTGTTCTTTTGTTTTTTTTTCTCTATTGTTCTTTTAGAAAATAGATATTTTTACAAAGTTTTCCTTTTTTTGTGTGTGTGTTTAATTATAAGATAAAATAGTAATACCTCCATTAGTTCATTGTTAGAATAATATATAAATAACGAAATGAAACTGTAATCTTTTATTGCACCAAAGTACCAGTCGATGATCTTTAGATGATTGAAACCGGTAGTACAATTGAAATTATTAATAAAATATATAAGGTTTAACTAAATTTATGGAATTTTATTAAAGTGAGGAGCTGTTGGTTGAATATAATTAATTTTCAACCATCCAAAAATATCACATTAGAAACACTGTTTTCCAAACGTAAGCAAAAAGAAAGTGAAACCATCGAAGAATTTTTGACGACAATTATAAATTTAGCAAACGATTGTGATTTTAAGGAATTAAAACAGCAACTTGTTCGAGATATTTTTATTGCGGGCGTAAACAAAGAATATGTAAAAGTTGAGGAAATGTTACTGAACAGAGAAGATTACGACACGGAAAAAATGTTAGCAATTTCCAGAACTGTAATGGCTGCTATTACGATCAACCTGTTAAGACAACTGAAGTACATTTAATACATTATATAATACAACAAATATTTTTCAAAATTTGATATTTAAATATTTACTTAAAGTTAATATTTAATTTTAATTAATATGTATTAATTATTATTATAAAATTTATTCATTTTAAATTTTATTAACTGTCAGAATATTTTTAACGGTGTAAAGTCAATTCACATTTATGTATTTCAAAGCTTATATTATAAATCAAAACAAACAATATTTTCTGTTCAAATTGGATTTCCGATGTTGCACTCTAAACTTCATGATTTATTAAATAATTTTGATTGGATTTTATAAATACATAAAAATTAATTAAAATATGAAGTTTAGAGTGAAACATTGGAAGTCCAATTTGAACAGAAAATATGTTTTATTTGTTTTGATTTATAATCCACTGTCAAACTTTGAAATATATAAATGTGAATTGACTTTACACCGGTAAAAATATTCTTACATTTAAAAAAAAATTAAAATGAATAAATTCTATGATAACAATTAATACATATTAATTAAAATTAAATATTAGCTTTAAGTAAAGATTTCAATATCAAATTTTGAAATATATTTGTTATATTCCTAGTGTTCGGTACAGCAAATGTGAGAAAAAAAATCATGATTTTTATGATCAGTTGCCTAGGATGAAACGCACTCATTTACCGCGAAAAAATCAACCTTTTTATTGCTTTTAAACGTCAACATTTTTCGTATTTAAATGTCAGTCTAACGTTTGGCTTCATTTTCAATTATTGGTTATTGTTATTGTTTTTTATAGTTATTGTTTTGGTTATTGTTATTGTTATTAAAAAAAATTGTTGTTATTGTTGGATTTAGTTAGATTAATTTAGTTAGATTAGAGTTGTTTTAGATTAGATTAGGTTAGATTATTTTAGTAAGATTAGAGTATTTTAGTTAGATTAGAGTTGTGGAAATGTGGACGAACTATCCAGTAGAAGTCCTCATAGAGGCTTTTGAGGAGTACAAATATTTGGAGCAATCGGCTGAAGGCAGAAGGCAAATGTGGACGAATATTAAAGAATATTTGCTCCTGCGAAATTATGTAAGTAACTTTCTCATTGTATTTTAATCTAATGTACCATATATATAAAAAGCTTGAATATGATCTTAAAAACTTTTTAGAATTTTACAGTAACTCAAATAAAAACGAAGTGGAAGGGCTAGGTAAGACTTTACAAATCAGCCAATGACAGAATGAGGACAAGTGGCGAGTCCCATTCTACATTCCTACATTTTGAAAGTCTTGACCGGATTTTGAGCAACAGGCCAACGGAATTAGTCGAAGCCGAAACAGGGGAGTTGGTGATAATACGTGAATCAGAAAATTTTAGTGAAGGGTGGCTAGAATTATCGTTGGCGCAAAATCTAGACCAGGGCGAAAACAATGCTTCCCGGATGGAAAACGACGTGGAAAACCGTGAACAAAGTCAACCTGAACTGGACCCAAAGACGACGGCAACGACGGGGCCAAATTAATATGGAAAGGCTATTGAACTATGGAGCCTCAGAAAGGGAGTTCAAAGAAAGTTGAACAACGATCTAATTAAGTCGATAGACGGCCTATCCCAGGCACAAAATAATGTGACTGCAGCGATGAACAACATTGCTGCCTCAATTACCGGATTTGGAGAAACATTGGGCAATATATTGCAAAACCGAAATTAAAACTAAATATTAAGATTTATGTACAATTTTTACAAAACAAATAAATTTAAAATATGTTTGAATTGCATGCTTCGGTTTTCTTCGTCTTGATTCAGTCCGCTTGCAGCTGGTAGATTTTCATTTTCATCGGATAATCGATATGATCCTTCCACTTCTAGATCATCACAATCTATAGATTGTGAAGTTGTGACAAAGGGAATCCCAGACACACTATCTTCGTGTCAAAAACTTATCATATCCCCTTCGTCGCAAGTTCTTGTTATTCCAGAAAATTTTAATTTGTTAATTTCGATGTCTTATGACATCCTATCTATTCTCAACACATTTTCCCATTGCAAATTATGCAAAACAGCATTTAAATTATATTAAAATTTTCCCAGGTTTCGGTTTTGCAAATTATGCAAAATATAATTTATGTATAAAATACTCATTAACTTAAGTGTTAATCAAATTTCACTTAAGTTAATTCTTGTTTTTTATTCCCAACATCTTTTTAATTTTCTGGAATTTTTTGTTTTTTTCTGTCGATTAAGAGCTTTTGACAAGGGGCTCATATTAAACCGAGGTTTCGAGGGAAGACAAAAGTTGTTGAACGAGAGTCAGGTTTTAAGTTTGGAAGTAGAACGGTCTCTCGCGCTACCAATCGGTTCGGTTAAGTTTTTTTTGTTCAGTTTTGTTTTGAGTTTATTTTTTTTTGGTTTTGGCTTGGTTATTTGTGTTCTGTGGTAAATTTCAATTGGTAACACTACCAAGTAAATATAAAAGAAATCTGAATTATAAATTTATTAAGTGATTGGATAAGAATTGTTAAGAATTCTGTGTTAACTTTCAATTGGTAACACTACCAAGTAAATATAAAAGAAATCTGAATCATAAATTTATTAAGTGATTTGATAAAAATGGTTAAGAATTCTGTGTTAACTTTCAATTGGTAACACTACCACGTAAATATAAAAGAAATTAGAATTATAAATTTATTAAGTGATTTGATGGAAATTATAGATTTTACTGTTGTGGAAAATTGCTATCTGGTATGCTCAAATAAAGTCTAATAATATTAACGCAAAAGAAAACAAATTCTTTCCTTTATGTGTTGGGAAACTCATCAGGCAGTGGCATTAGCATCAGACAACTAACTACCAAGGTGAGTTTTAGAATGTAGTGGTTTTTTATTATTTGTGTAGATAAAGATGTTTTGGCCATCTGAGGTGGTTGGTGTTCTTCGAGAGCACGCAACTTCTGTCTTTAGATATTATGGCTAGCATAGATTAGTGAACATGGTTTTAGGATATCCTAGGTAGGTAGTCTATATTCCATATTTATACCGCTTACTACTAGGACTACCTAGTTCCCGGACAACCCACGACCTAATATACGTCTGAGCCAAGTCGAAAAAGCGGGTCCGGGTACTAACTAGGTAGACAAAATCTTTAATGTTAGTTAGTGCAATCTTTGCTTCCATCCGGAGGTCATAACTTGCACTACTAATCGTTACCAAGTGCACAAGCACTTAATACAAATAATATTATCAATTTTCTTTTTATATTCTCAAATTTTTGAAGACGCCGAAAACGCATCTTTAATAAGCCAAAATGCCTGCTCTATAATTATTCTTGCTTTTGAGTGTTTTGAATGACGCTTATTAAATTGCCGTTTATGATTGCTCATCCCTTGATTAATTTTGTACGGGGGAGCTAGCCATGAATATGTTTTCGGATATGCAAGATCCGCCAGTAAAAATCCTTTTGGTAATACCATTTGTTGCTGTCTTTCACATAAGTGTTTAAATAATTTGGATCGCCGCAATACGCGTGGGTCGTGCGTAGATCCGGTTCTCCAACAAAAACACTGGTAAATTTTTTGTTATGATCTACTGTTCTGTTGCCTGCATTTGTAAACTGTGATACTTTTTTCTATTTTAAAAATCTCGTTGGTGGTATTTAGGCCTAGGTATCTCTATATGCGTGCATTCGATAGCTCCAATTATATTCTCTATATTGCTGAACATTTTAAATCCAGCCGATATTTTTTTTTGCTCCTCTAAGGATGGCCACTCAACGAAATTTTTTGACCCATTTCCCATAAAAAAAGCCAGTTCTACGATGATATCATATGCGTGGCTTCGGCTGAAATCAAACCGATCTCCAATTTGGCGAAACGTTTCATTGTTTCCCAAATACCATATAAACATATATACTCGAGTTTTTGGTATCACATTTTGAAAAACTCGTTTCTTAGCAGCACAGTGGCTTATATATTTATCTGCAATTTATGAAATAAGATCTGTTTTATAGTTTATATTGAAAATTAAAGTATAAGGTCGGTTGTTTACCGACAATTACTTGAAGTGTTTGCCTGGATAATCTGAAGTGACATCGAAATTGTTCGTCAGTATAATATAATTGTCAATGACACTTTCGAAATTTTCAATTTTTCTGTGCTCTTCATTGAACAATTGCAAAATAAATTCATCCTCAATATCACTATCGCTTCCTTCAAACATTATTTGATAGTACAACTTAATAAACGAGAGAATCTGAAAACCAAAACTTAACCTCATTTAAAAAATAATGCTTAAGCCATTAATATTTACTTTTACCTTCGAATAGTTTAAATCAGTGAAAATGGAACACTAATTTTATTGAATGTACTTTCTAAATAAGATTAATAGACGAGGAAATAAAGCACTAAACCTAAGCAAATTGGCAGAGTAAGATGGATCGAAATGCGGTTTTTTGCATTCGATTCAGGAAGCCGTTAGGAAAGTTCGTGAACATAGCCACTTTTCGGCAAAAAACCTCTGGAGTACCTAGGGGCAAATGCGAATTATATACACCTCATCTCCTTGAACTTTCCATAAATTCAGCTCGAAATTGATCGAAGCTCGTTACTGGGGGGTTTGGGGCCGCCGAACACGATCGATCGGTACTTGGGGGTTTTTGGGGTCGCTGAACACGAATATGATGTCGGCGATGACCCTCGAAGTACCTTGGGCTCAGGACGGGTATGTCTTACTCATCTCCTGGATCTTTCCATAAATTCAGCTCGAACTTGATCGAAGCTCGTTACTGGGGGGTTTGGGGCCGCCGAACACGAATATGATGTCTGCGATGACGCTCGGAGTACCTAGGGACCAGGGCGGATTATATACACCTCATCTCATGGAACTTTCCATAAATACAGCTTGAAATTGATCGAAGCTCGTTACTCGGAGGTTTTTGGAGTCGAGCTGAACACGAATATGATGCCGGCGATGACCCTCGGAGAACCTAGGGTCCAGGGTGGGTATGTCTAACTCATCACCTGGAACTTTCCATTAATAAAATAAAATAATATAATAAAAAAATAAAATAATCGATTAAATAAAGTAATCGAGTTTTAATCATGGAAATTTTCAGGATATGAGTTAAATATACCCGCCCTGGGACCCAGGTACTCCGAGCGTCATCGCAGACATCATATTCGTGTTCAGCGGCCCCAAACCTCCCCAGTAACGAGCTTCGATCAAGTGCGAGCTGAATTTATGGAAAGTTCCAGGAGATGAGTTAGACATACCCGCCCTGGGCCCTAGGTACTCCGAAGGTGATTGCCGACATCATATTCGTGTTAAGCGACCCCTAAAACTCCTGAGTAACGAGCTTCGATCAATTTCTAGCTGAATTAATTTAAAGTTCCAGGAGATGAGTTAGACATACCCGCCCTGGGCCCAAGGTACTCCGAGGATCATCGACGACATCATATTCGTGTTCAGCGACCCCAAAAACCCCCGAGTAACGAGCTTCGATCGATTTCGAGCTGTATTTATGGAAAGTTCCAGGAGATGAGGTGTATATAACTCGCCCTGGCCCCTAGGTACTCCAAAGGTCATCGCAGACATCATATTCGTGTTTAGCGGCCCCAAAAACCCCCATTAACGAGCTTCGATCAAGTTCGAGCTGAATTTATGGAAAGTTCCAGGAGATGAGTTAGACATACCCGCCCTGAGCCCTAGGTACTCCGAGGGTCATCGCCGACGTCATATTCGTGTTCAGCAACCCCAAAAACCGAGTAACGAACGTCGATTAATTTCGAGCTGAATTTATGGAAAGTTCAAAGAGATAAGGTGTATATAACCCGCCCTGGCCCCTAGGTACTCCAGAGGTTTTTTGCCGAAAATTGGCTATGTTCACAAACTTTTCTGACGGCTTCCCGAATCGAATGCAAAAAACCGCATCTCGATCCATCTTGCTCTGCCAATTTGCTTAGGTTTGGCTTATTTTTGTGCTTTATTTCCTCGCCTATAAAGCAAATTAACTTTGATATTATACAAATGCGAATTAATGTTTTCTTGTATGAGGTTGTCACTAATTAATAATTGCGCTTTAATAAAATTTGACGTTTAAATCCAAAAAACATTTTTTTCTTTCTTTTCTGTTTCTTTTTAGTTTGCGTCTTTGCTTATTTTTTGACAGCTGTTATAACGAATGCTTAAGAGCTGATTGCACGATGGATTTTTGCATATGTTTTTTGCATTTGTGATAACATTTGTGAAAATTTTTCGACAACTAGTCGATATGTTTTAACACATGAGATTTAACTTTTGTGAAAACATATGTAATTTTAAAAAAATGTCTCTGACCCTCTTATGTTTTAACATTTGTGATTTGGGGTTTTAACCTCAAAGTTATACATTGTCAATAAAAAAATTAATAGTGAATATGATTTTTATTTCAAATTATGATTTAAATTAACTAATTTAACTAACAATTGCAGATCTATGCATAAAATTAGCAAGATGAATTGATAATTTATAACTTTCTCCATAATCATTATGTATATAATGAAATGCAAATGACAATTAGAATTTAGTTATCGTGTGATCTAAAATTTTGTCGAAAAATGTTTTTATTACATATGTAATTTCAAACATTTTTTTTACGTTGAAACATGTGTAGGAGCACATCGTGTAATTGGGCCTTTAGCCATCGTCAGTTTATGCTAAATTATTTAAAAACAAAAAAAAAACATGCGTGCAGACTAGCCTTATATCTTCATGTTTTATTATAAAACTTTTAAATATTTAATATGGCAACTTTTAGGGCAAAACTTGTACAGATCATTTTTTGTAGATACAATTTTGATTATTGGCAATAAAATGATTAAATATAAAGAACCCCGCTATAGTAAAGCGGTCTCATTTTTAACCTAAAACTCTTTTGTGAAGATTGTATTATTATAAAAGTGAAATATAATATATAATAGTAAAAGTCAAAGCTTTGTGATGGTTTCATCCTAAATTAAATTACCATAAACAAAATAATTGAATTAAAGTTCAAATAAAACTTGGTTCAGTGTTCAAAAGTTGTTAATTAAAATAAAAAAACCACTGAAGAATAATTGGTCGTAGTTAGTGCTGTGTTTTTTTAAAGGAATAACAAACGAATCAATTCAGGATGATTCCGTATTATTGAAAGAACACATATATGATTAAAAGTTGTTTTTCGAAACTGTAAAACTGTTTTAACCAGATCAGTTGCAGAATCTTTTTTTCTGATAACAAATTACATCTCGTAATGATGTCTCCAGTATGCAAAATATAATAAAAATTCAAAAGAAGGAAGAACTCGGAATCTCACAACAATTCAGTTTATTAAGATATACATAATAATCTCGGAATTTTAGTTTTCACAGCAATTCATTTTTTTATATATATATATAAGTTACCTTCAAATCACCTTTCGAATGAACACTTTGTTCATTGACTGTAATTAACAGTTTCTCATTCAACTGTAATTATTATAAATTATCATTTTCATTTCATTTCATATATAAAATTCTTTATCTTTCTTTGTTTCATTTTCTTATATGTATTAAGACAAAATGGAAGATTTATAAAGAATATTATTTTTAAGTTAGATTGAAGTTAACAGTTGTGAAAATAAGTCGTTGGACTTAATGTAAGTTTTTGAACTAAAAACTAAATTGAAATAAGTTTATTAGTTTTATTTACTAAATATTAATGGAATAATTTATAAGTGTACATTATAAATTATATACCAAAATTGGCGCAGTTGATAAACGGGGTTAAATATTCAAAAGTGAAAATTTTGAATACCCGCACCGAACCTAAATAGTTGAAAATTGTGAAAAATTTTACTAAAATAATTAAAAAAATTGTGTAAAATTTTTATTTCAAGTTTTAAACAATAAAAATAAAATTTCACTAAAGTGAAATTTTAATAAAAATCGAAAATTTTTGCTGAAAAGAATTTTCAACAAACGAATAAAACATACGTATTTAAAAAACATATTTTCATCACAACTATCGAACCTAACTCATCTCAAACAGCAACAATTATAATAGAAATATTAAGAAGATCATCATGGAAAAAACTCAGGTGAGTATTGAACCAATTAAATATTTAAATAATTTTCCTATTTTTAATGGTAATAGAAACGATTTATATACGTTTATTGCTTTAAGTGATCGTATTTTTCCTTTATTATAGTAAGTGTATATAATGAATTAAGTCAAAATGTATTCTTTGACATTATTGAAAGTT
Organism: Diogma glabrata; assembly: GCA_963693315.1. Taxonomy (NCBI): domain Eukaryota; kingdom Metazoa; phylum Arthropoda; class Insecta; order Diptera; family Cylindrotomidae; genus Diogma; species Diogma glabrata. Next base: position 253,922,178 of record OY856188.1, on the reverse strand, counting down.
TGACATTATCTGCCGCAGGAGGGATCGATTTTGATCGATTATGATCAATGTTGATCTACGGGTCTGACTACCCTGCGTACTCCAGTCCCTGCCATTGACATATGAGTTAGCGTGAGATATCACATACCACTGGCAATGGCAGGAGATGTCATTAGCCAAGATGATATCTTAGGGTGCTGGCGGACGAACTTTAATTAGTCAACGGCAGCACTTCCAGTCTTAGCTGGGCAGCGTTCCGTAGCGGTACCGCTCATTAGCTCTTCCGAGGAATCGAACCAACACGTAGTTATGTGTGGGCTTTGTGCCTCGATTGAAGTGGTGGGCGGTGCGTCTGGGGTGCGCTGCATCAGCTGGATTATTGGCATTTAGTTTTGTTTTGTTTTCTGCAAATTTCTCACAATTTGTTTTTCACTTATTATTTTGTTATTATTTCTTCATCTTATCATGAAATATTGGCATATGTCATATTTTGTAGTATGATAGGATTTTTTACTTAGTTATGCATTTTAAAATAAAACACAAAAAAATAAAATAAACATTTTGATATATATATGGCAGTACAACCGAAAAAAAATAAGTCTGCAAGTGGTAAAGCAAATTTGCGCAATCCACCCGCCCATAAAGCGGCATGTCCACGGAATTTGCAGGGACAAAACATATATGAATCAATAAAAAATTTTAAAATCCATGTTCAAAACATCTGCGGATTGAACGCTAACCATGACCACGTGCAACATCATCTTGAGCACGACAAACCGAACATTCTATTCCTTACAGAAACACAAGTTTCTGAAAATTTTCTCTTTATAGAATCGCTTAATTCTAAATATAGGCTCGAATCAGCTTTCAAACTCCATCAGGGCGTATGCGCATTCATTCATGAGAGTGTTGCGTACACGCGCTTTCCAAATTTTGAACTACACGGTGACGGCTTCAATACAATGGTTTTAAAGATTTGTCTTCCAGAAATGACTTTTTTTACAATAGCTTTATACCGGTCCCCCAACAAACGTAACCCAAACTTTTTTAATATACTGACAAAAATTATGGACGAGATTAGAGCAAAGTCCCCTAATTGTGAAGTTATCGTTACCGGTGACTTCAACGTCCACAACAAATCATGGTTGGAATTCTCCAAATCGACCGACGATGTTGACAATAGTGGAAAACTGGCAGAAATTTTTGCCGCGTCTCAGGGCCTATTCCAAATTGTAAAAAGCCCGACTTTCACTCCCCGTAATGGCGGTGATAATAGTTTTCTACTAGATCTCTATCTTACCACAATGCCAGATATTACGAGTGTCGATGTTGCGAAAGGTAGTATTGGAAATTCTGATCATTATTTAATATCATCAGTTATCAAAACAGATTTACTTAAAACTACAGCTCCCAAACCCCGTAAAATATTTCACTACTCAAAAATGGATAAGAGTGGTCTTCAAAATTTTTTCCATGGTTTCCCTTTCGACCGTCATTGTTTTTACACTGACAATGTAAATGTTTCTGCTCAAAACTTTACAGAAACCATCCAATTTGCTATAAATAAATTTGTCCCTTTCTCCATAGTAAAACCCAAACAAAAATACTTGTATTCGAAAGCTGCCAAAACGGCACTTAGAAACAAACGTAGATCATTTAATATTTGGATTCATAACAAAACTCCCACTAATCGATCCCAATATCTAAAGGCCAACAAAATATCTAATCAGATTATCTCAAACGAAAAGTCCGAAATTGACAGAGCGAAAGCCTCAAAACTTACGTCTATGTCTGTTTCTGACAAGAGTTTCTACAGTGCCATTAATTCTTTAAATTCTGGTACAAAATTTTCTATTCCCCCTATTATTGATGGTGATTTAATCGTCAATGATCCCGCAAGAAAAGCTAACTTGTTCGCTGAACGCTTTGCTCTGAACTCCACTGTTTTGGAAACTCCTAAAGAAATACCCCAAATCCAGTCTTCAGGAGTTAATATGAATGAACTTCACTTCAAACCCAAAATAGTCGCTAAACTTTTAAAGGGGTTAAACATCAACAAAGCATCAGGAATGGACAATATTCCACCCATTATTTTAAAAACCTTTTCCAAAGAACTTGCACCAACTTTAACTAAAATATTCTACCAATCCTACAAATCTGGTATATTTCCCTCGTGCTGGAAGTTGGCAAATGTCCAGCCCGTCCCCAAAAAGGGACCAAAATCCGATATCTCAAATTATAGGCCAATAGCTTTACTATCGGTCCTATCCAAAGTCTATGAGCATTATATTAATACACATATTTCAAAATTTCTGGAAGAAAATCATTTAATATCCGACAGCCAATACGGTTTTCGAAACAAAAGATCAACTACCGATCTATTAAACTATGTAGCGCATTGTTGGAACAGCATACTTGATAAAGGTGGTGAAACATACGTTATCGCTTTAGACATCTCCAAGGCATTCGATCGAGTCTGGCATGCCAACTTAATCAACAAGCTCGTTGCGTACGGTTTTCATCCCAATGTTGTGAAGCTGATTCAAAATTTTCTGTCCGGCCGATACATTTCGGTAACCTTAGACGGATATTCTTCTGAGTCTAAACTAATTAACGCTGGTGTACCCCAAGGCTCAGTATTGTCCCCAACCCTATTTTTGATTTATATCAACGAATTGTTGAAAATCACCAGCAACCCAATAAATAGTTTTGCAGATGATAGTACTCTGCACAAGTCGTTCGAGCCCCTTCCTTCAAAAGGTAAAATGCACGAACGAATTAATCCTGCCCGGAGAGACGCTGCCATAAACGTGAATAAAGACCTGAATAAAGTCGCCGACTGGGGTGACCAAAACCTTGTCAATTTCAACTCCACCAAAACACAGCTGTTGATTGTTTCCAGATTAAAGACCGAGTTCCCCAAAGATATTTTATTTAGTATGTGTGATGAACCAATAGGTGAATGTAAAAACATTCGTTTATTGGGTGTCACAGTTTCAAATGACCTACTCTGGAACGATCATGTAATGGCGATGGCAAAAAGCGCGTCTAAAAAACTCGGCCTCCTAAATAGATGCAAAAAAATTTTCACTCCATACCAATTGCTCCATGTTTATAAGTCCTATATTCGTCCCTGTATGGAGTACTGCTGTCAAGTTTGGGGTGCTGCCTCTGTTTCCATCTTGGCCCTCTTGGACTCTGTTCAAAAGCGAGCTATACGAATTGTAGGTGATCGAACTTTGACATCACAACTTGATTCCCTACAACATCGTCGCACTGTTGCTGACCTCGTTGTTTTTTACAAATATCGTCATCAGCAGTGCTCAGATGAAATCAGCGGCATCATGCCTCAAACTTATTCTTACCCCCGTTCCACTCGGCAATCGGCTGCCGCAACCAGTGAAACGGTAAAGATACTGCGCTGTCATACTGGCAGATCGCAGAGAGACTTCTTTGTCCGAACTGCGTACAAATGGAATAGTTTGCCGGAACACTTAGTCTCAGGTGGCTTCAACCCACAGATGTTTAAAAAAAGCGTTAATCTACACCTCAGAACGCCAGTTGTTGTGGGACCCAGGTCTAGACCTAGGTCTTAAAAGGTATTTATGTGTTGTTGTGACACATATTCTAAACCCTATTACACAACACATTTTATTAAAAAAAAAAAAAAAAAAATTAATTGGTAAAGCTCGTGAATTTATTTTAATAAATAATCCAAAAACATGGGATGAGTTAAAAAGTGTAATTTCTAAAACTTTTGGTGATAAACTTAGTAAAGATCTATTATTTGACGTTTTAAGAGGGTTGTCGTATAAGACAAATTGCCAAAATTTTTATAGTGAAATTAAAACAATATTAAGTAGATTAAATAGTAAAACAATTAACGAAGAAAATTCATATTTAGAAATTAATAGTAATTGTAAAATGGCTCTACGAGTGTTTATGAATAAAATACCAGAACCAATGATGGGTATTTTATGTTCTAGAAATCCAGAGGATTTAGAAAAAGCTATTCAGATATTGCATGAAACTGGATACGCGTATTTGTAACGAGGTAGTCTGGTGATCAACAAAGCAGTTGTGTAATTCCGATTTAGAGACGCACTACTTTCTCACACGCATCAAATTTGCATTAACGGAGACATTCATAATTATTTTCGTTTTTCCTTTAACCATATTTTTTTAAACTCAAACCGTAATTGCCATCTACAATGGTTTCCGTAAAAGAGATTGTACTAAAACAGTCGTGTGCTATTTTCCAATGTAATTCCCTTTATTCAATTTGTAATAAATAATCGCTATAAAGTTGTCATTAAACGGTTGTACAATGTCATTGAGGCGTTATCGCGCTATGTTCATATATAAATCTTGCAATCATTATTATTCTATAATTTTTTTTTGCAGTTTCCTATTTTAATACCCGGTGGTTATAAGAAGTCCTTAGTGGGTACAATAATAAATGTAATTTCCTACAATCGTTTCGTAATAGATATTTCTTTTTTATAGTTTCTTACCAGTTTTAGTACAAGATAATATCATAGACACTTTGGTGGTTACACATAATTAACCCAAGCAACAAATTTATCGTGTGTATCGACTTGTTATTCACCACGGTTGTTACCTTTTGGCTATAAATACGCGTACTTGCGTATAGAGGCCCTCTTAGTCAATTATTAATTTTTGTTTTGACGTTTCATGTTGAGAAGATCGGTAAATAATCAGAAACACGTTGAATGTATTTTTATTCTTCGTGTCAAAATTAAAATTGGATATCCAAAAAAATAAATCTAAGTTGAGAGATTACAATAGGAGTTTCAGAACGGAATAATGTCAACATTTTAGATGAGAAATATATGTAAACACCAATAATTGAAGAAAGCAGAAATCTAAATAAATCGACCTTCAAACCAAAAACGGAGGACACTGGATGAATAACCGATGGTTGAATCACGGTTTATCAGATAAGTATTGCCTTTTTACGTATTGTTTAAAAGATTAAGGCCAGTGCACGGTATTACTTTTGTGAATTTAAACGGTACAATTCTGATACTTCTTGCATCAAGATAATGGCTAAAATTAAAACAAAGGAAAATTTAACTTGGTGTTTATGTGATCCAATTGTTGTGCCAGGACTATTGCTCTTTTGCTTTAAAAATGATAGTTTTGTTTTCAATTATAATTTCATTAATTTTCTCAAAAGTCGCTATATTTTTGTATGCGACTGTGTCGCTATATTTTTGTACGCGACTGTTGGAATTTAGTTACGTCACTCAATTTCAACAATACAATAAACATGTTTGTATGCATTAATTTTTTTTAACTTGATTTGTTTGATTTTTGTTTATGGAGAGGGAAACAAAAAATCTGAAAAATTACTATAAAAACGAGAAATTTTATAATAAATTCAGTTCAGTATAACATTGAAACTCAACCAGTATACCATATATATCAAAGTCCATTTGATATTATATGGTATACTGGTAATGTTGAGTTCAGTATAATTTTAAAACTCAAATGTTATTAATATTTACTTCATGCATGAAATGAAAAAAAATAATAATTTAAAATAAATATAAAAATGTAAATGTTTGTGGAAAAATTTTTATAGAAAATTAAATGTTCTATTAATTGTGTATTTGAAGTTTTTTTATTTATGGTTTTTTTTAATGTGTTGAGTCTCAGTAGTGGAAAAGAAAAGTATAATATTATAATGTGATACTCAGTAGTTCTTTAAATTAAATAAAAAAAAAAGAAAAGATGGTGATTGTTGTTTTCGTCTCCGAAAATGTGTTGATCAATTTGGATGCAGTCTTCTCTAACTTAAAAAGGGAATTTGTGGTAAATAATTTGATCGAATCAAACAAATGGCCAAGATTTATTATTTTCATCAGTCTATATAGTAATACAGCTCGAATGTGACATTCATTGTTTGGGGAATATTAGTTGGCTGTGCAATGATAGTTTTTTGGCTACTAATGTTATCATAATTTTTCGATTAATACGAATATTATTACAACCAATTCAACGTCATCATTGCTAAGAGATGGTGGATCAACATTGAGGAAAATATATGTAAGCTATTTTTAGGGTTCCGTTTTTTATACGGAACACTATTGGTGAGAGCAAAACGAGTTTTTCACATTATATCGATTATCTCGTAAACTATAAATGCTATGGACTTGAAATTTGAGGTGCGTATAAAACTAAACTGTCCACATGAAATGACAAATACAAATAAAACTAAAGTGGTTTTCGTTTGGTTTACGTTTGGTAAAATAAATTTTTTTATAGATTCAAGTAGGGTATCATATGAAAGGGCTTGTTTTCAGTATTCCTTAAAAATTTATCTTGGAATTTTACACTTCACCATTTTTTGTATAATTCTGAATAATGACGTTTTTTTCGTGCTTTCTTAACTCGATTAGCTCCGAACCTAACTGATCGAAAATTTTCAAATGTATTTGGAATGATAGAAAAATTAGTACAGTTTTAATAAAAAATATATAAAAGTGTCATATTATCATAATTAGATTTATTAAGGGGGTGGAAATGAGGAGGGGTAAAAACACTATTTAAAATGTGGTCAAGTGGGGTGTCATTTGAAAGAGCACCTAATTTAGAAATCATTGCAATTTTTTTAGAATTTTGCAATGCACAGTTTTTGAGTTATTGTCAAAAACATACCAAATACCATGGTTTAATAAATTTCTTGTATAACTTTAGAAAATGTTGAGTTTTAATTGAATGGTAAGTTCGATAACCTGCAATTATTTTAGGGTTAATATTTGTTTAATATGCTATTGTTTAAGTCAAACATTGATCTTTTGTTAATTTTAAATATTGTTAAAATTATACGTTGTTTTTCAAGCACCGACCTAAATGTCGAACTTATGTAATCTAACACAAAAAAATTGTTGCTATAGAAAGAACTGAAAATTTTAGTAAAGCGATGAGCCTATAATTCTATGGAACACGAAAAGTATAGCGAAGCTTCAAGTGATTTTATTTCTATGTGTTTAGGGGATGGGAGTGGGGAAGGGTGAAAAATTGTTTTTTGACCCGCATGAGTGGGATGTCATTTATAGAGCACCAAAATTAAAAAACAATACAGTTTTTTTAGAATTTTGCGATGCACCGTTTTTGAATTATTCTCAAAAAAAGTGAACAAAAAGTTAGTCCCCCCCCCCTATACGTTTCTTCGTTGATTGACAGAAAAATTTGAAAAAATTCATAGAGATAGTAAATTTGATAAACCCTTAACGAAAAATATAGCGAAGCCTCAAGTAGTTTTAATTCTACGTGTTTAGGGGATAGGAGTGGGGAATCGTGAAAAAAAGGTTTTTTGGCTCGCATGAGTGTCATTTGAAAGAACACCAAAATTAAGAAACATTACAATTATTTTAGAATCTTGCGATGCACAGTTTTTGAATTATTGTCAAAAAAGTCCTATTTTTAGCGTTAACACCACTCCATCCCTAAATTTCGTCATTGTTTAACAGAATTGAGTCGTTCCTTAGCTACCATAAATAGCTATGGATATCATTTAACCTAAAGTAATATTTTTTATATCATTTCGATCAATTTAGATGAGATTGACATTAACTATTGATATTTACGATGAACCATTTAGTTTTTATGTGTCTATGGTCTGGCAATATAAACCCTTTACAACACAACTTTATGTAAATTATTTTGATATTGTTTTCTTTACATTCACGGAACCCTTGACGAGCGAATTTTATTCGCACTTGTCTGACTTTTTTGAATTGTATAACTTTTGATTTTTGTTAAATTGATTTCTTGATGTTAGTAATTTACAAGTTTAGTTTTTTGTGATATTTTCAAATGATAAGAGATTTCCGGGTTATAATGTGTTTGTTGTGATAAAGTCAGTGTATTTCAGTTTTAAATTAGTTTGTGAGCTTACGTTAGCAGCATTCTCTTAAAACAAAATGGAAGATTTATAAAGAATATTATTTTTAAGTTAGATTGAAGTTAACAGTTGTGAAAATAAGTCGTTGGACTTAATGTAAGTTTTTGAACTGATAAATAAATTGAGATAAATTTATAAGTTTTATTTACTAAATATTAATGGAATAATTTATAAGTGTATATTATAAATTATACACCAAAATTTATATATAATACATATGCATAAGCATATAATTTTTTTGTTTTCTGTTCAACTAATGAACGGTTTTTTTTATTTGTTTGTTTCATATATTAATTCTAATTAAATTATTGTTTTGATAAACTATCCAAAAAAAAATTTAGGTTAGGTACATCAACCATCAAACCAAGCGCTTGGAAGGTGATATGGTAGATGATCCGCAGTAAGTTGTGAAAATTTTGTTAATTATTTGTCTGATTAAATTAGTGTCTGCTATTAAATCAAAATAAAAAAATCAAAAAAAGAGAATTTTTTAAAATTAAATTTTCTAAATTTTTAAGTTAACCTTGTTTTCAAATAAAAATAGCAATTATATATGGCTTGTAATGGATAGTCTGGCATAATGTCAGAACGCAGTGTATTACAGTCGCAGTTTCCTTAGTTGTTGTTTCTTATATTAATCTGTACCACTTGTAATAGATTCTCATCCCTTCGTCATCAATAGTCATATTTCATGTAGTTTCCTTAACCCATAGTTTCCTTATGTTTCTCAGAATCTACTAAATCTGCAATGGCCGGACAAACGTATGGGAGAAAGAAAATCACACTAATTACCTTGAATTATTTATTCATTAATCTAACGCAATATTGGTTGAGTTGAATTAATTAATGGTTTTCCTTAATCATCATCCGTATAATCACTAAAAATTAATCAGAATTTAATCTTACAACGCACTAAAATTGACGCGCGTTATACTTCCATTCGATTGTCCTCGCCTTACTACTTGAGTTTGAACTTTTTTGTTTCAAAACCCAAACCGTAATGAAATAACGAAATTCTCAAAACCTCACAACAGCTACGTGTATTTTGTTTCCAATCGTCGACATACAACGAATTACTATTTCTGCTTTGTTAAACATTTGATTTGTCTTTGTATGAGTGTTTTGCCTTAGACAATCCTTCCGTGATTGATCTGAACTTCACGGTATTGATATTGCAGAATGTAGTTATTAAATGTCTAAACATCACTACATTGATCGAATCTGTATTTGATTCATTTTGAATTCAATTATACGTGTTATGAATGTGTCGGAAATATTGGGGATCCCAACCTTATTTTAGTACAATATTATCAAGTAGCAAACGGTTTTGTGAACTATAATAAGTTCCCAATAATTTGAAAATCTGATGTAAATTAATTATCTCTCATCTAAATACTTTATTCGAGTTATTGCGAGATTAAAAATTTGACTATATAATGAGCACGGTAACTTATTCTCTCTCTTAGTCTATTACATTTTGATTTTTGTGTGTGACACTCGCCTTCTGTCAACTCAATCATATTGTTGTGCTGAAAAAAAGATTTTGTTTCTGGTTCGGAAAAAAATATAGGATTATTGGATTGGATTGAAAACAACTAAAAGGGAGATAAATTCCGACGTCTGGATGGATAAGATGGCAGTAAGGATGAGATAACATTGGCGGACCGAAGTTTATTGGATGTGAGTAGCACAAATTTGGTTAATTTAATAGGAAAATAATTAGGGCGGTTAATCCGTGCATGGTCTTAGACTAAGTAGATAAATTCACAGATACCAATGAATCAATAAGAATCAGGAACCTGATATCGAATTGATACGTGTAATATACATAAAATAAGATAAATTTACTATTTAATTTTGCTAATGGCGTTCGAGAAATATCTAACCAAAGAGGACGACCTTCAGTAGATGATAACTAGTTGACCTTGAGATGAGATATATTTTTTACCAAAATATGAGGTCAAATGAGAATGAGAGTTATTAAACTAAAAACAATCGGTCATGCAAATTTTTTTTTGTGATTCGGGGAAAACTAACTATGAAGTGTTGTGCCCACAAGATTTTTGTGAATTGAATGTCAATGCGTACACGGTAAACCTAAAAGATTATTAGTGATTAGGGATATAACCTGTGATTTTGAGTGATAAATGTCAAACATAGCTATATACGCTTAGTGAGTTTTTTTTTGGTGTTGTGCAATTGTATCCGAGTTAGGATAATTTAAATAGTTTTCCAGCTGCATGATTCGAAGAATTCCTTTTGTGCTACCACGAGTTATAAGCCAAAATTTAAAGATTAGATCAATCGTATATTAAATTAAAAATATATATAAGCCAAAATTTAAAGATTAGATCAATCGTATATTAAATTAAAAATATATATAAGCCAAAATTTAAAGATTAGATCAATCGTATATTAAATTAAAAATATATATAAGCCAAAATTTAAAGATTAGATCAATCGTATATTAAATTAAAAATCTATGTAGTCAAAATTTAAAGATTAGATCAATCGTATATTAGATTAAAAATAAGTTAATTAATTAAAAATCTATATAGTCAAAATTTAAATCGTATATTAGAGTAAAAATAAGTTAATTAATAAAAATATATATGGTCAAAATTTAAAGAGTAGAACACTCGTATATCCACTTAAAAATAAAGTGTAATTAAAATCCAAAATAAAAACCCAAATTCTATCCAGGGTGAGATACATGATACTCATATTGATCAAAGATTAGAGTTGATTTTTCTTAGATAAAAGCTCCTTATGTGTGAATACAAATTCAAACTATTGTGTCAATAAAAAGAACAAAAAAAAGGAAAAAAAGAACTAAAGCATTTTTGGTAAGGAGAAAAACCGATTGTTGTTGGAATAATTACATTTGTCGTCGTGGGTGCTATATGTCGATTAATCGGTATCATACTCGACGATGATTTCGATGTAGATTGGGAAGCATATTTAATTGCATGATAGCTTCCACTTATTCATCCGTGTTACAGATTTGTTCGTCGAGGATTGATACGGCTTGTGGCATTGATGTCCAACGTATCCAACAATATTTGCAAATTGGTCAACGTTGCAGGCGTAAACTGTCGTCTGATACTGCACATATAGTCAACCGCATTTACAACTGGCGCCAACATATCTTTACACAAATTATTATATTGTATTCTCTCCGTGTTCATCTATATTGGCACTTCCTTTAACATTTACCCATTGTGGCTTCAGCGTATTCAACTGGGTTACAAGTTTAATCAACAAAATTTTCAACGCATCCATTAATTTTATACTACGCCTATTAGTATCGCTTATCTATTCAAATTGTTCCACGAATTACCTCATTTTTGATTCAACAAAATTTTACGAATTTATATAACGTTTCCACTTACCATTTTTGTTTCAACAATATTTTACAACAATTACATCACTTTTGATTCAACAATATTTTTCATCAATTGTATCAGTATTTGATTCAACCATCTTGTACTTCAAGTATATCATATTTGATTCAACCATATTTTACAACAATTACATCGTTTTTGTTTCAACAATATTTTACAACAATTACATCTTTATGTGATCCAACCATATTTTACAACAATTACATCGTTTTGGATTCAACCATATTCTGCATCAATTCTATCATTATTCGATTCAACCATATTTTACAACAGTTGCATCGTTTTGGATTCAGCCATATTTTACAACAGTTGCATCTTTTTTGATTCAACAATATTTTACATCAATTATATCATTATTCGATTCAACCATATTTTACAACAATTACATCATTATTGATTCAACCATATTTTACCTCCATTACACCATTTTTGATTCAGCAATATTTTACATCCATTGTATCATTTTTGATCCAACAATATTTTACCTCAATCACATCATTTTTGATTCAACAAAATTTTGCATCAATTACAATACTTTATTTTGATTCAACAAAATTTATATAACGTTTCTTCTTATCATCTTGATTCAACAAAGTCAACAATAGTTTTCATCAATTACAATATTTTTTTTTGATTCAACAAAGACATACCAGTTTTTTTTTATAACGTTTCTACTTACCGTTTTGATTCAACAAAGTATTCAACGATTGCTAGTTTATTGAACGTTTCTACCTAACAGTTTGATACAACGTTCGTACGTGCAAAGTCATTCAACATTTGTTTTTATACCAAGTAATTTTGGGGTATTTCAAACATGAACAACGTGCTGATGGAGGGCTGATGGAATTCGAATAGGAGGACGGGGTTTAATCATGGGGTGAGTAAATTTATTTCATTACTACAGCCATAATGATAAAGGGGTGTGAGTGTGTGTGTGTGTATGTGTGAGCGTGTGTGTGTGTGTGTGTGCGTGTGGGTGTGTGCGTGTGTGGGCATATGTGAGTGAACGTAGGGGTTGGACGTGTTGATCGTGGGTCTTTCGCAACAGGGGTCGCCAGAGTCTTCGTTTTTTTCCACTTGTATTTCTTTCCATTTCTGCAAACTTTCGTGAATAGCGTACATGTCTGTATTTGTGCTGAAGTAGCAGGGTTACATCATCGTTCCCATGGGCTGAAGCTAGTTGGGGCTTGAAAATCAATCTCGCTAGGTACGCTTCCTGCTATGTCCTTCTCGTTGGTTCGCCAATGAGAAAGCGCTTCATTACAAATTGGCGCCCAACGTGGGGCTACTCTAAGGGTCCCTACAGCAATGTAGGACTCTGGAGGAGTCCCTCCATAATTTCAAAAAATTCGAAAAATTTTTTTTAAAATTTTTCTTCAAAATTAACTTTCTTTTCCACCAAAACAATAGTAAAGACTCTGGCGGCGTAGAAGCAATTCCCTGCTTCATACGCGCAGGAGCAAAGGAAGTCTGAGATTCCTCAGACTGTACTTTGATGGGGAGTTGCGTCCCTACGCCTCCAGCTAATATTCTCCTTTTTTGTCTTTTTTTTTTAAAACGCATGGGTGAGAATAATTTTTCGGAATTATTCTCAATGGGCATTACAACCCCACGGACCCTAGTTACGGGGTGGGTTTCTGGAGACGTCTCAAAGGCCGAAGGTGTCTCAGGTGCCAGACCTAGAACGACGTGGTTTGGTGTATACGCCAAACCTCGTCCGAGTCTGGTCACCTGGTCAGGCTTCGGGTTTGCGGGGTCTTCAGAGCCCAACCTGCGCTACTATTGCCTAACGTTAGCGACCCCTCCCGGCAATACTAGCTTCCCTGTGGTTGAGGTGTGCTGGTTCTCATCGGGTGATACCGAGGAAGTTCTTCCAAGACAGCATTGGCCCGCTGTCGAGGGAAGATTTCGCTCGGCTGTCATGCTGATGTGTAACTGGTCCACCTCTGCCACAGCACCTTACCGTATGTGTGGGTGGCGTGGATCGCAGCTGCCGAGTGTTGTTGATAGAATGGTGGTGCAGAGGATTTTATCTTCTGACCATCCCATCAGCACTCGTCAGCTGGGTGAGGCACTACCAGCACATACCCCACCTTATTCCTGTCTCACCCTCCCTTCTCCCATCCTTATTCATCCCGTCTTGTTCCCTATCCTTTTCCACTTCCCATCCTTTTAACGTAGAACACTTTCAATTTTCATTGGTCCCAAAGTAAAAACATAAAAAAACCACAAAGCAAAATGAGAAAGATCGGCGGTCACCACCTTCAACCCCAGCGTGAGTGAACACCCCGTGGTTGATCCTTCCTCCGTCCAAAATAAATAATAAATAAATAATTCGTAAATAAATAAATATTAATATTTAATAAATAAAAACAGCTGATAATATCAGACTCTAATATTCGTTTATCTATAAATTTTAGGTCCAACCAATAATAAATAAATTATCAAGAAATTACAACGTAAATAACTTATCAAGAAGTAATATAATATATAAATTATCAAGAAACTACAACGTATATAAATTATCAAGAAATTATAAAGAAAATAAAGTATCAAGAAATTACATAGAAACCAAATTATTAACAAATCATAAGAAATAACACTAATACTCCGGAAACATCTTGCGGAGTCTGGAGAAAAAGTACCGAATGTGTGATTTTGTAAATTGTTAGTTTTTTTGTATTAGGGCATAACTAAAATCTATGTTTTAGGTTAATTGAAGACACATTCGGTTACTTCGAACTGTAAGTTAAGAATAATTATTAAATAAGAAAGGAAAAAGGAATAGAGACTAGGAAAAGGAAGTTTTTGATTGTTAATCTACTTCAAGTAACGAAAATTGTCGGATTCGGGAGGCCTAAGTTTACCCGTTTAGTGTCCTAAAATAATTCAACGTCTAAGATTGGTTGGGGAAACTTCCTAGTCCTGCTCTTATAATCCTATTAAATTCACTTAAATTAATCTTTGCATGTTAGATTTAATTTTTTTTTATATAACTTTTGCATGATAGAACTAGTTAATTCTCCTTGTCTAACCGGTAGGCTTGCCGCACTGTTTATTCGATCGCTCAAAATTTTTTTTCGTATTTTGCGACTTTCGCGGCACGGGAACCTCCAGATCTGCCCGGAATTGGGTCTGGAAAGTTCATATAATTGTCATCTTCTGCCATATTTTAGTATACTTGTTTTCTCTCACAGTACAATTTTTACCTTGTTTAGTCAAATCAGATACAAAACACAGGAAAATTTTCATAATTGCCATCTTCTGCCATATTTGTAGGGTACCTATTTTCTCTCAAATCTCACCGTTTATTTTGTTCATATATCAGCACCTTGGAAAACAATCGTAAATAGTAATAAAATAATATCAAGATAATAATCAATCTGATTTAATATAATTGTCGAATTGAAGGAAAAATATTGCGCAGCTGTTTGAGGTTTGAAACGCTAAATTTCCATATAATTTTTTTTTAATTCTGCTTTAAAATATTCAAAGTAATCAAATATTGGAATAAAATAATCTTTTCTGTTGATAATTGAATTGTTTATTTGGATTCAACGTTCACATCGATAGTGTAATAATTTTCGTTTCGCTCTCCATATACGTGCATTTATTGATCTGGTCCTGTGCGGCGGTTTGAGTATTCATAATGTCTGCCACTGATAAGATTGACGTTCTGGATAGGTCCAGCTCTTGTGCTGTTTGTCAACACGAAATAGTGCCGGCCGACGTAAAACTTCTCACTCGGTGTAACCATCTCTTTCATGACATCTGCCTCAACGACTGGTTGTTGCAGAATCACACCTGCCCAATTTGTCGAGCCGCTTGTGAGCGTGCAGAATTACAGAGGTTGCCTCGAGGGATAGATAAGAATAATTATACAATAGTGCCACCCCCACCGCGACCTGTGACTCGATCTGTTACCGCAGGTTGGCAACGTCGTTCCAGTACCGGAAATCAGCCCTCGTCCACGCCTTTGGCAAACCGTCTTCCACCATCTCGACTCGCCGATGAAGTGCGAGTGAATATAGCTCAACGATCTTCCATATATGGTGCCGCTGCAGCGGAAGATCAAGGTTTTCAGGAAGCAGTAAATGCTCACATCGATCAGGAAATTTCGAGAATTAATCACTCAATGATGCAATCACGTGCTCCAGCACCTGAAGTGGTACTACCCCTAGCGCATAATGTAATCTCGCCCACCACCCCGAGACATCAATCGGTTCATTCAAATTATACGCCAGTAAATGCGTTTGTGCAAAATAATGTACCAGTACCACCAATGTTTGCTGAACCTCATCCTGCTCTTGCTCCAGCTAGAATACGAACACATCTCGATCAGCACTCTACCACAGTTAGAAATTGGAACGTAACGTTCTCAGGCAGACCCGATGGTCTGGATGTTGAAGCGTTCATCTTCAGAATAGAGCGGCTGACAGAGATGTGTTTAAATAACGATTTTACTATTATCACCCGCTGTCTGTACCTGTTGTTCACAGATCGTGCCGCTGATTGGTTCTGGAGATATTTTCGCCAGAACCGACAGCTTATTTGGACTGACTTATGTCATGCTCTTCGAATAGAATTTCAAGACAGGCAGACGGACGAAGAGGTAAAGGAGCGGATGAGGGCCAGGAAACAGCGGCCCACCGAATTGTTTGATGAATTCTTACAATCAATTTATCGACTAGGCGATAAACTACGAGTACCGATGCCGGATGTGGAGTTGTTCTCCTTGATTCGCAACAACCTACGATTGGAAATTAGAAGGGAGCTACTTTATGTCACCATCTATGGACTGGAACATCTGCGCCAGCTCTGCCGTGACCGCGAAAAATTATGGGCCGAGTCAACAACCAGACCGCGCGATTATAACATTAGACCATCGAGACCGGTGTCTGAGGTGGATTTAGATCGTGAATTTTCACAAATACAAATTAACGAATTGCCAACTGAATCGTTACCAATTACATCCAACGAACTTGCGGCAATACAGCCCGCCCCTAATATGAGACGAATAACCAGTTCAACTATTTGTTGGAACTGCAAACGACCTGGTCATCGGTGGCACGATTGTCGTGAATCACAGCGATTGTTTTGTTGGGGATGTGGGAAGGACGATGTGTTGTGTCCTAATTGTGAAAATTGTCAGGGAAACCGAAGGGGGGGCCAGAATCCCAACGCCTTTTCTCGCTCCCAGGACCTGTCTTAGATGCATCTGAGACCAAAATTAATTTGTCTCCTGATCCTTCGGATATTTCATCTACCAATCCCAATAACTTACTGGTACACGATGCACTGTTGAGCCGAGCGTCAACCTCCACTTTTATAGAACACCCGTTGAATAATGCTTCTGATACACTGGTATCCACTCATGATACTGATATGAAATTATTGAAACGAACACCCGTTCATACTGAACCACCTCCATTATGGACCAAAATCAAATCGTTCCAACAACGATTGAACGAATACCTGAAGGTGCGCTCAAACATATTTGTCGATTCATTATCATCTTTGAAAATTCCATCGCGCTCTGCGCTCCGTTCTCGTATTTATTGGCAACAACGTCATTTGTTTAAAACTAAAACCATTTCCTCTATTGTGAAATTGGACAACGATGTGAGATCTTATGCCACAGTGTCAATATTGGGTAAACAACATACTGGACTGTTGGATAGTGGAGCGTCCTTGACTGTAATTGGTGGTGATTTTGCTAAAGAAATCGTACAGACTCCAGACCTTCTGACTTATTCGTCTGCCGTAGTTCGTACTGCCGATGGCCAAAGACAGAAGATCTTGGGGTTTGTAAAAACAAAGGTTTCATTTATGAACCAAGTCAGAACCCTGGACGTCTTCATTATCCCGTCTTTGACTCAAAATCTATATCTAGGTATAGATTTCTTTAACGCTTTTGGTTTGTTTAACCCGATATTTAACCTACCTACATTTTTGACTACGGAGTCAGGAATTTCAGAATTGTCTATGGACAATCAAACACGTCTACAAAACACTATTCAGCTTCTACCATCATTTTCAAAAATGGGTCTGGGTCGAACACATTTGTTGGAACACGTTATTGATGTGGGGACTGCAGCTCCCATCAAGCAACGACACTATCCAATATCGCCCGCCATTGAGAAACTGATGGGAGAAGAACTGGATAGGATGTTGTCTCTGGGTATTATAGAGGTTTCAAACAGCCCATGGTCAAGTCCGGTGGTCTTAATTCGCAAACCTGGGAAGAATCGTCTTTGTTTGGATAGTAGAAAGGTCAATACAGTTACTAAGAAGGATGCTTACCCCCTTCCACAGATAGATGGGATCTTGAGTCGTCTGCCACAAAGTAATTTCATTTCCAGTTTGGATCTGAAAGACGCTTTCTGGCAGATACCGTTAGAAAAACACTCCCGAGAGAAAACTGCTTTTACGGTCCCAGGGCGGCCATTGTATCAGTTCGTAAGAATGCCTTTCGGACTGTGCAATGCGCCGCAAACAATGACCAAATTGATGGACCAAGTAATTCCTCCACATCTCAAGTCGTGCGTCTTCGTATACTTGGATGATCTTCTAATAGTTACAGATACCTTTGAGGCCCATCTGAAACTGTTAGAAGATATCTCCCAGTGTCTTAGACGTGCGAACTTGACGATAAACGTGGAAAAAAGTAAGTTTCTCTTGCCGGATGTAAAATATTTGGGATATGTAGTGGGAGGTGGTAAGCTAAAAATTGATCCTGATAAAACGCAAGCTATTTCTGAATTTCCTACACCGCGTACGTCCAAACAGATTCGACGATTCTTGGGTATGGCGGGTTATTATCGCCGTTTTATATCTGATTTCTCTGCTATGTCCTCTCCAATATCAGATTTGTTGAAGAAAAATTCTAATAAATTCGTATGGACTCCAGAAGCTGAAAGAGCATTTACAAATCTCAAAAATGCTCTCATATCAGCACCAGTCCTCATAAACCCCGACTATACTAAACCTTTTACTCTCCAGTGCGACGCTAGTAATGACGGTATAGGCTGTGTATTACTGCAGTGTGACATGGACGGTATGGAACATCCCATAGCGTACATGTCCAAGAAACTAAATTCTGCGCAACGCAATTACTCAACTAGTGAGAAAGAGTGTCTAGCCGCCGTACTGGGAGTAAAGAAATTTAGAGCGTATGTCGAGGGTCAGGCCTTTCAGATCATAACTGACCATGCTTCATTAAAATGGTTAATGCAACAAAAAGACCTTTCTGGTCGATTGGCTCGTTGGAGCTTGAAATTGCAGGGTTACGTCTTTGATATTGAGTACCGAAAAGGAAAATTAAATACTGTTCCTGACACTCTATCAAGACGTGACTCTGTCGACATCATTTCTGAACTATGTCCAGTGCCTGAATTAGATCTTAATTCCCCTTTCTTCAACACTTCTCGATATTTGGAGTTGGTAAATCTGGTTACCGAAGCAGACGGTACATTGCCTGATCTGAAAGTAATTTCTGGTCGGGTTTATAAACGATTGGCTTGTCTAGATCTTGATATTCCTTCAGAGGGTGAGGTTTGGAAATTGTGGTTACCTGAGGAATACACTGACGAGTGTATTGCAAGGGCCCACAATCCTCCTACCTCATCTCATGGAGGTCTAGCAAAAACCTTATATAACATTCGTAAATTTTACTATTGGCCTCGTATGTATACCCAGGTTAAATCTTACATAGGAAATTGTAAGACCTGTAAAGAAATCAAAGCGACTAATGTTCCACTTCGTGCTCCCATGGTGTCCCAAATGAAAACAGAACGAATTGGACAGCGATTATATATCGATATTCTTGGCCCTTACCCTCGTTCAAAGGCCGGGAATATCGCTATCCTTGTAGTATTAGATCATGTTACTAAATATCCATTTTTATTTCCTTTACGGAAGCTAACCGCTGAACCAATTTGTCATCTATTGGCTACCAATGTCTTTCACGTATTTGGTTGTCCCGAAGTTATTGTGTCCGATAATGGGACGCAGTTTAAGTCTAAACTATTTGGAGATTTCTTGGCGAAGCACGGAGTGAAACATACATTACTAGCGCTATATTCACCTCAAGCTAACGCTTCGGAACGGGTAAATAGAAGTGTTTTATCTGGTATTAGAGCCTATTTAAAGGAGGAACATTCTAAATGGGATATGCACTTGAGCGAGATCGCTTGTGCACTACGTTGTTCCCTGCATCAAACACTTAAATGTTCCCCATATTACGCAATGTTTGGGATACCTATGGTGACTCATGGTTCGTCATATGAACTGCTGAGACGATTGAATAGTCTTCATGATCCAGGTGAAACGATTCTGCGACCTGATTATCTTAATAAGATTCGAATTCGAATTCTTGATTTAACTGCCGAAGCATTTGTCAAAAGTGCTGAAAGATACAATTTACGAGCTCGAGTAACTTTGTTTAAACCAGGTGATACGGTGTTCCGAAGGAACTTTATCTTGAGTGACGCCGGTAAGAAATTATCTGCTAAACTTGCACAGAAGTTTATTGAGACCAGAGTAATAAGGTTGGTAGGTGGTTCCGCCTACGAACTGGAGGACCTGGTTTCTAAACGTAGAGGTGTTTATCACTCCAAGGACATTCGTGCCTAACATCGGCAATAATTTTTTTCTGTCAGTATGATAGTAACCTTCGTGCGTGTTTCACCGCCATGGTAAGTCAAGATTATCGACGACCAGAAAGTATGAGGGTAGTTTCATCTTGAATGCACAGTTCAGTGAGTGTGTATCAACTTTGGTGTTCGGGTCTTGTTTCAAAATTTTTTGTGTAGTCTATTTGCCAGCGAAAATACCGAGATCGAATGTA
The DNA here is from genome assembly GCA_963693315.1 of Diogma glabrata. Classification (NCBI taxonomy): domain Eukaryota; kingdom Metazoa; phylum Arthropoda; class Insecta; order Diptera; family Cylindrotomidae; genus Diogma; species Diogma glabrata. Next base: position 253,902,014 of record OY856188.1, on the reverse strand, counting down.
TTGAATGTGGTTCAATTAGTTGCTTTGAACCTATGTGAACAGTTTTTTTCTCATCCTTCAGAGTCACTGGGACGGAAGCGTACAACAGTGTGGCCCGGCTAGCTCAGTCGGAGAAGTATGAGACTCGTGTTAGCTCAGGTGTGGGTTGCGAGCCTGCATAACGTAAAAACGAAATTGTGTCGGACGTTTCATTAAAGGAGTCGGTCCAATGGTGTTTTTTTTTCTTTTCGATCTGTAGCAGATTGAATAAATTTTTTTTGTGACTTTAGAGTCTCGGGAACCCCCAGATCTGCCCGAAATTGGGTCTGGAAGATTTTAGTTATCCACCGCTTGCAATAGAGTAGAATACTGATTTTATCGATACCCCTCCCAAAAGTTTTTTTTTGCATATTCTTAGATACTTTGTTACTTTGTTTCTGCTAAGACTGAGTTTGTAATACTGATCGCATTGATTGCTAATCTGTGGTACGTCGGGGTGCTTCACCAAGCTAATATGTATATACAAGGTCTATTGGCGACCAGCCTATGCCTTTGTCAACTTCTTTTGGTCGTAGGTGCTCGTCCCAAAAGCACTTGTTCTGTAATGGATAGTCTGGCATAATGTCAGAACGCAGTGTATTACAGTCGCAGTTTCCTTAGTTGTTGTTTCTTATATTAATCTGTACCACTTGTAATAGATTCTCATCCCTTCGTCATCAATAGTCATATTTCATGTAGTTTCCTTAACCCATAGTTTCCTTATGTTTCTCAGAATCTACTAAATCTGCAATGGCCGGACAAACGTATGGGAGAAAGAAAATCACACTAATTACCTTGAATTATTTATTCATTAATCTAACGCAATATTGGTTGAGTTGAATTAATTAATGGTTTTCCTTAATCATCATCCGTATAATCACTAAAAATTAATCAGAATTTAATCTTACAACGCACTAAAATTGACGCGCGTTATACTTCCATTCGATTGTCCTCGCCTTACTACTTGAGTTTGAACTTTTTTGTTTCAAAACCCAAACCGTAATGAAATAACGAAATTCTCAAAACCTCACAACAGCTACGTGTATTTTGTTTCCAATCGTCGACATACAACGAATTACTATTTCTGCTTTGTTAAACATTTGATTTGTCTTTGTATGAGTGTTTTGCCTTAGACAATCCTTCCGTGATTGATCTGAACTTCACGGTATTGATATTGCAGAATGTAGTTATTAAATGTCTAAACATCACTACATTGATCGAATCTGTATTTGATTCATTTTGAATTCAATTATACGTGTTATGAATGTGTCGGAAATATTGGGGATCCCAACCTTATTTTAGTACAATATTATCAAGTAGCAAACGGTTTTGTGAACTATAATAAGTTCCCAATAATTTGAAAATCTGATGTAAATTAATTATCTCTCATCTAAATACTTTATTCGAGTTATTGCGAGATTAAAAATTTGACTATATAATGAGCACGGTAACTTATTCTCTCTCTTAGTCTATTACATTTTGATTTTTGTGTGTGACACTCGCCTTCTGTCAACTCAATCATATTGTTGTGCTGAAAAAAAGATTTTGTTTCTGGTTCGGAAAAAAATATAGGATTATTGGATTGGATTGAAAACAACTAAAAGGGAGATAAATTCCGACGTCTGGATGGATAAGATGGCAGTAAGGATGAGATAACATTGGCGGACCGAAGTTTATTGGATGTGAGTAGCACAAATTTGGTTAATTTAATAGGAAAATAATTAGGGCGGTTAATCCGTGCATGGTCTTAGACTAAGTAGATAAATTCACAGATACCAATGAATCAATAAGAATCAGGAACCTGATATCGAATTGATACGTGTAATATACATAAAATAAGATAAATTTACTATTTAATTTTGCTAATGGCGTTCGAGAAATATCTAACCAAAGAGGACGACCTTCAGTAGATGATAACTAGTTGACCTTGAGATGAGATATATTTTTTACCAAAATATGAGGTCAAATGAGAATGAGAGTTATTAAACTAAAAACAATCGGTCATGCAAATTTTTTTTTGTGATTCGGGGAAAACTAACTATGAAGTGTTGTGCCCACAAGATTTTTGTGAATTGAATGTCAATGCGTACACGGTAAACCTAAAAGATTATTAGTGATTAGGGATATAACCTGTGATTTTGAGTGATAAATGTCAAACATAGCTATATACGCTTAGTGAGTTTTTTTTTGGTGTTGTGCAATTGTATCCGAGTTAGGATAATTTAAATAGTTTTCCAGCTGCATGATTCGAAGAATTCCTTTTGTGCTACCACGAGTTATAAGCCAAAATTTAAAGATTAGATCAATCGTATATTAAATTAAAAATATATATAAGCCAAAATTTAAAGATTAGATCAATCGTATATTAAATTAAAAATATATATAAGCCAAAATTTAAAGATTAGATCAATCGTATATTAAATTAAAAATATATATAAGCCAAAATTTAAAGATTAGATCAATCGTATATTAAATTAAAAATCTATGTAGTCAAAATTTAAAGATTAGATCAATCGTATATTAGATTAAAAATAAGTTAATTAATTAAAAATCTATATAGTCAAAATTTAAATCGTATATTAGAGTAAAAATAAGTTAATTAATAAAAATATATATGGTCAAAATTTAAAGAGTAGAACACTCGTATATCCACTTAAAAATAAAGTGTAATTAAAATCCAAAATAAAAACCCAAATTCTATCCAGGGTGAGATACATGATACTCATATTGATCAAAGATTAGAGTTGATTTTTCTTAGATAAAAGCTCCTTATGTGTGAATACAAATTCAAACTATTGTGTCAATAAAAAGAACAAAAAAAAGGAAAAAAAGAACTAAAGCATTTTTGGTAAGGAGAAAAACCGATTGTTGTTGGAATAATTACATTTGTCGTCGTGGGTGCTATATGTCGATTAATCGGTATCATACTCGACGATGATTTCGATGTAGATTGGGAAGCATATTTAATTGCATGATAGCTTCCACTTATTCATCCGTGTTACAGATTTGTTCGTCGAGGATTGATACGGCTTGTGGCATTGATGTCCAACGTATCCAACAATATTTGCAAATTGGTCAACGTTGCAGGCGTAAACTGTCGTCTGATACTGCACATATAGTCAACCGCATTTACAACTGGCGCCAACATATCTTTACACAAATTATTATATTGTATTCTCTCCGTGTTCATCTATATTGGCACTTCCTTTAACATTTACCCATTGTGGCTTCAGCGTATTCAACTGGGTTACAAGTTTAATCAACAAAATTTTCAACGCATCCATTAATTTTATACTACGCCTATTAGTATCGCTTATCTATTCAAATTGTTCCACGAATTACCTCATTTTTGATTCAACAAAATTTTACGAATTTATATAACGTTTCCACTTACCATTTTTGTTTCAACAATATTTTACAACAATTACATCACTTTTGATTCAACAATATTTTTCATCAATTGTATCAGTATTTGATTCAACCATCTTGTACTTCAAGTATATCATATTTGATTCAACCATATTTTACAACAATTACATCGTTTTTGTTTCAACAATATTTTACAACAATTACATCTTTATGTGATCCAACCATATTTTACAACAATTACATCGTTTTGGATTCAACCATATTCTGCATCAATTCTATCATTATTCGATTCAACCATATTTTACAACAGTTGCATCGTTTTGGATTCAGCCATATTTTACAACAGTTGCATCTTTTTTGATTCAACAATATTTTACATCAATTATATCATTATTCGATTCAACCATATTTTACAACAATTACATCATTATTGATTCAACCATATTTTACCTCCATTACACCATTTTTGATTCAGCAATATTTTACATCCATTGTATCATTTTTGATCCAACAATATTTTACCTCAATCACATCATTTTTGATTCAACAAAATTTTGCATCAATTACAATACTTTATTTTGATTCAACAAAATTTATATAACGTTTCTTCTTATCATCTTGATTCAACAAAGTCAACAATAGTTTTCATCAATTACAATATTTTTTTTTGATTCAACAAAGACATACCAGTTTTTTTTTATAACGTTTCTACTTACCGTTTTGATTCAACAAAGTATTCAACGATTGCTAGTTTATTGAACGTTTCTACCTAACAGTTTGATACAACGTTCGTACGTGCAAAGTCATTCAACATTTGTTTTTATACCAAGTAATTTTGGGGTATTTCAAACATGAACAACGTGCTGATGGAGGGCTGATGGAATTCGAATAGGAGGACGGGGTTTAATCATGGGGTGAGTAAATTTATTTCATTACTACAGCCATAATGATAAAGGGGTGTGAGTGTGTGTGTGTGTATGTGTGAGCGTGTGTGTGTGTGTGTGTGCGTGTGGGTGTGTGCGTGTGTGGGCATATGTGAGTGAACGTAGGGGTTGGACGTGTTGATCGTGGGTCTTTCGCAACAGGGGTCGCCAGAGTCTTCGTTTTTTTCCACTTGTATTTCTTTCCATTTCTGCAAACTTTCGTGAATAGCGTACATGTCTGTATTTGTGCTGAAGTAGCAGGGTTACATCATCGTTCCCATGGGCTGAAGCTAGTTGGGGCTTGAAAATCAATCTCGCTAGGTACGCTTCCTGCTATGTCCTTCTCGTTGGTTCGCCAATGAGAAAGCGCTTCATTACAGGCTATTATATATTAAAAAGAATATGTTTACTTTAAAAATGATGAATCTTTATGATTGATTAATTTCATTGATGGTTGTTGGTCCACAATAAGAGAAACGCAGGGCATGCCAGAGTGGGGTTGTGATATTCTATTAATTTTTTTACGCACTTATATAAATATAGTTTTGTACGTGTAACAAACACTTTTAGCTTATAGAACCTCCCAAGCCGATTGAGTTTCCTTTATGTAAGTGCGCAGCTAAAAGTAACGTTACACTGTCAAAAGACAAAGTTAAATTATTGAATAAGATTTTGTTTTTTTTAAAGTGACGCACTACAATTGTTAAGTTTAAAAATAATAAAATGAATAATTAGCCTTATAATATGGCAAATATTGAGGAAGAGAATATGTACGATAGCCATGGAGTTAAATATGAATAGTTTTTCCTACAAATTAATAATTTCTTTGAAAATGCATTAATTAAAGTTAAAACTAGAAAATCAAAATTCTAACATAACTTTATCTAATTTTATTAAACTTGTGTTTGTTATGACGGATAATTCAAACGGCATTATTATAATTCGAACCACTGTCCCGCTCACACGAAGTTTGCCTTAGCATAAATCCTCATATTTGTTTTCTTAGTTGTCTTCATTTTTTTTCTCTTTAAAAAAAAATAGTTTCTTATACTCAGTCCATGGTCATCATTTGAAATAGTTTCCGCTGCAAAAATTTACTGTCCTAAAACGGTAGTGTTATGTTTCACACTGCAATATTCTTTGTTCAATTTGTGATCGTTACTCACTATTAAACAGTTGTAAATGTCATTCATGTGCAATACACTGAATTGGAGCTATACTGCTTTCTCACGCGTATCAAATTTGCTTTGGCTGAGCCTTTCGTAATTATTATTTTTTTCTTAAACTCAAACCGTGGTTGTCATCTACAATAGTTTTTGTAAAACGGGGATTGGCCTAAAACAGTTGTATAATATTTTCCAGTGTGATTTCCTATGTTCGGCTGGTATTCGTTAATCACTATAAAAATTGGCATAGAACGATTGTATAATGTCATCGATTCATAATTCCCCTATGTTCTTGTATAAATCTTGCAATCAAGGTTCTGCTATAAATTGATTGTAAACTACTATTTTTTGGTTGTAACAGTCCCTTAGCGGATACACTAATAAATACGTTTCATGGTGGATGTCTCTGTTTACATTAGCGAAGACTTTTTTTTCCTTTGTACGTCTATTTTTCGAAGGCAAATGTCCTATAAGAAAGCTTATTACATTAGCGAAGACTTTTTTTCGTTGCACGTCTATTTTTCGAAGGTAAATGTCCTATAAGAAAGCTCATTACTTTTAACGAATTGTGATGTAAAATCGTTTTATTTTGGTTATAAATACGCCAATTTTTCGTATAGCGGTCTCTTAGTCTATTGTGATTTTCATTTCGACTATTTGTCTGTTGAAAAACAGCTGTAGTTTTGAAGTTCAGTGATGTTCTTAAAAACAAAGGAAAAACAACTGATTTGTTCATTAGGTGAGAAAAACAATAACACAATTTGGTGTTGTTTAAATTATAATTTCATAGGCCCGCCTTAAATAAATTAATGATTACTCTAGTAAAGGGAAAGACAAAGAAGTATTAGCAAAATTTTTTTTTTACATGTTTCGTGCACTTTTCCGTAGTCCTAAACAATTTTTTTTGAGGAATATGAACTGTGTACTCTGTGCATTAAATTTAATTTAGGTTGAACATAAAACAAATCAAAAAAAAAAATTTAATTATGTGTTAGTAACAGTTAAGCTAGAAAAATATTATTTATATGTGAGAAAAAAAATTTAATTATATGTAAGTAACAGTTAAACAAAAAAAAATATCATTTATATGAGTGGAACAAATTTAATTATATGTTAGTAACAGTTAAACTAGAAAAATATTATTTATGTATGTGGTCAGATCAGTTTTTTTGTGGAACTCAAGCTCCTATAAAGGAAACAAAAGTTTTTAGTTTCATTTTTAGTCAAATTAATTTAATTTGTAATGCTAGAAAAATTTAATCATATGAAATATACAGTTATGTGAACAAACTCTCAATTGATAAATCATTGCCAAATGAAACAAAAAATACGGTGCAATTTCCATCGATTCGAATTTTTTTTTTGTTTTACATATAAAAAAACCGAAAACAAAACAAACAGTAAGAAACCAAATTACCGGTGTTTATCTAAGGTGATCAGTCTAGAATAAAATAAGTTTATTACCTGTGATGAAACGAAATAAAGAAAAGAAAAAGTATTAACAAGAATATAAACAAAAACTGTATAAATCCATCAGCTGTACTAAATTTTTTTTAATAAAAATCAAAAGGGGACACGCGAACCCGCGATTTCTCGGCATTGATAAATTGTTGGCCAAGGAACGGAAGCCTACCCACCTAGTAATGCATTTGGTGTGGTGTGTGATTACAAGAAGTCAAGAATTTTTTTTAATAAAAATCAAAAGGCGACACGCGAACCCGCGATTTCTCGGCATTGACAAATTGTTGGCCAAGGAACGGAAACCTACCCACCTAGTACTGCATTTGGTGTGGTGTGTGATTACAAGAAGTCGGTCAGGAATTGTTTTTTTTTAAGAACTGAAATAAGTCTAGCTACGAATTATTTTGTTGTTGTTCCTTACGGGTAATACCCCCTTATCATGGTACTTCGATTAAACAAATTAATTGATTAAGAATTCTTATGATAGGAAAAACGAAGTCGTTATTGACTATTACTGTCCAACCTAAGGGGTATCTCCTCAGTTTATTTTGTTAAATAATTATTTTAAATATAAATATGGCATTAAATGAAGTGGATAATATTTGTGAATAATAACATTGTATGCGCTTTGCTATGTTATTTGCAATTATTATTGTTTCTTCCTTTCTGGTTTGCTTTCACATAAGCTTTGTGCAAGGAAATGATGAATGATAGTGAGACCGTTTAATCAGTAGGCTTTCCTATTGTAGTAATATACGAATACTTTAAGTTTTTTTTTTGAATTTCACACTGGGTATAATTTTGGCAAGAACATTGTTGTAAGTAGAGTTCATGGTCGGTTGATTTGGTTCGTGTATCTCCGAAAGCAGTATTCAACCTTCACTAAAATTATGTCAGTATATTAAGAAAAATAGTAGTACTGGTGGATTTGTTTTATTATTACGATATACGCCGTGAACTCGAGGATGAGAGTGGTGTGGGTGTATAGGTATGCGTGAGCCAGGCACGAATCCTCCATATATTGATTGGAATGAGTGCTTCCGTAAACATTTAATTTATTATATGAAACAATTTTGAAATTTTTGTTTGATATAAAATTACATCTATAAACCTTTTGTTTTTTTCCTACCATACTCATTTATCCACAAACACACGACTCAATCTGAATCAACAAACAAAATACTTACAAATTTACTCATCATACAAAATAATAAAAATAATGATCTCGCTAGATTCATTCATCTATCCATACATAATAAAATTCAATAATTAGAAATATTATATATTTCCCCTTAAAATGTCCATATGAAATTTGAGATAAATAATGAGTTTTAAAAATCATTATGAGAGAAATGAAATTTCTTTTGCTTGAGAGAATATTGTTTTAATTTATTTTAAATCTCTTTTTGGTTTCTTTTTGTTTCAAACTAAGAGATATTTTGTTTTTTGATGAAAAATTAAATTCATTTAAAATTTGAATTTGTTTGAGATACAGATATTTCATTTCGGCTTAAGTGATTTACGGCAGGTTTTACGTTTTCATATTTTGATATTGAAGTAATAATATTGTATACTGATTTAATTTTTGTAGTTTTATTTATATTGAAGAAATTATTGAATATAAATAAAATGAATGTCTGTAATTGTGTTGTAGGCAATATTTTAGAAAAATCTTTCTCATCAAGAAGTTTTGATGAAAAGAAAAAAATTTTAGATAATGGAAAGCCAACACCAAATTTGACCATTTCTACTGTCATTAAAAGATGTACAAGACATTTTTCAATGAAGTTTTATGAAAGCTATGTTTGGTTAACGGGCTGTAGTAAAACAAACAAATTGTATTGTTGGCCATGTCTTTTATTTGCTACGGAAAAGTCTGTATGGAATACTACAGGCTTTTATGACATGAATAATTTATCCAAAGCAGCTAAAAGACATGAAAAAGAATGCAGCTCTCATATGACTGCAACTATTGCTTTAAAGATATTCGGTAAAACACGAATAGAAAATGTTTTAGATTCGTCACGAGCAATGTCTATAAGAGCATACAACGAAAAAGTAAGGCAAAACAGAGGCATATTTAAATGTTTGATAGATGTCACATGCTTTCTTGCGGCCCAAGAGCTACCATTCAGAGGAGATGACGAATCACCAGATTCCTGTAATAGAGGCAATTATATTGAGTTGCTTAAACTTTTATCTTGTTATAACCCCGTACTCAAAAACCATTTAGATAATTCCAAGGTATTTTCTGGTTTATCCAGTGAAATACAAAATGATATAATTTCTTCTATTGCCTTTGTATTGTCAGAAGAAATTCATAATGAAGTTAACAATAGCGATTACATTGGACTATTGTTAGATGAAACAACTGATGTGTCAAATAAATCCCAACTGTCAATTATGGTTCGATACGTCAAAAAAGATTGTAACGTTGTTGAAAGGTTTATTGGATTTGCTGATGTTTCACTTGGTAGAACAGCTCGGGAATTGTTTGAGTTTATTGTACCCTTTCTGAAAAAACAAAATATGTTTGACAAATTGGTTTGTCAAAGCTATGATGGTGCTGCCGTTATGTCTGGTAATTCAAATGGGTTACAGATTAAAATTAAAGAATTAATGCCTAATGCGCACTATATTCATTGTTTTGCTCATAAGCTGAATCTTGTTTTATCGCAATCGTGCTCCAAAATCAAAGTTTGTGCCGGATTTTTCAAAAGTATGAGTTGTTTTGTGAGTTTTTTTAGTCACTCAACTAAGAGGTTAGCTGCATTTAATGAATTTGTTAAGAAAAAAGTTCCAACTAGTGCTCCAACTCGATGGGAATATAATGGACGTGTTGTTCAAACATTATTTGAAATAAAGCCCCATTTATTAACATTTTTTGAGAATATAATAGAAAATGAAATAGACTGGGACAATGAAGCAGTATTGCAATCAAAAGGCTTATTGCATATCTTAAATGACAAAAAATTCATTATTTTGCTTCACTTTTTTAATAAATTCTTTCCACATTCGGATACTTTGTTTAAAATATTACAAACTAAATCCAACGATATGCAATTTTGTATACAGCAAATCAATAGCTTCAAAAATACTATTAGTCGCATAACAGAGAATTTCGGAGATTTTTGGGAAGGTGTTGATCAAATGGAGAATTTAGACCTTTTAGAAACACGTCGATCAGATGCGAATCTATCTACAAAAGCTGAATTTGAAAATCTATTGAAAACAGTTATAACCCTCATTATTATAGAGCTAGATAATAGATTCGACTCCTTACCATATTTTGAGTTTCTGAAGCTGGCCGATCTTTCACAATATAAAAATTTCGATAAAAAATTTCCAGAGAGCTTAATATTAAATTTACAAAATGCTTATCCAGGTTTTTTTGATATTCCTGCCTTAAAAACAGAATTAAAAGTAGTTGTCAATGATGATAATTTTACAGCTAAAAAAAATATTCAAGAAGTTTTACACTTTTTAGTTGAAACTGAGTTGGATAATTGTTTCTCCGAATATTTTAAATTTATTAAATTGGTGTTAACATTTCCTGTAACTACAGCCTCTGTTGAGAGATCATTTTCTTGCTTAAAAAGAATTAAAACGTATTTAAGAAATAAATGTGGACAATCGAGACTATCAAATTTAGCCCTAATATCTATTGAAAAAAATTTATTAAATAATTTGAAAAGTGGTGATGATTTTTACGACAAAGTCATTAACAATTTTAGTTCCCAACAACGAAGAATTGAACTTTTATATAAAACTTAGAAATTTATTTTTTATGCAAATAATAAACTGAAATTTTTTTTTTATTTGATTTTGTATTGAAACAAAGATTTTTAATTATTAAATAACGAATTTAAGAATTAATAAAAAAAACAAATTAATTTTTTGAATTATGGATTAATTTATTTATTTAATTACGGAATTAAATTTACGAATTTTAAAAAATTTTAATTTTTAATTTTACTTTTATTTATATATGATTTGAGACAACTTAACACAGATGTAGCATTAGATGTACCGACTAGATTAATAATATTTTAATAAATAAATAACAAATATTTGTAGTATTCGTGTTAAATAAATATTTAGTTATATTCACAAATTTTGCATATATTTGTTTGTTTCTTATATGGATTGCGCCACTTATCTATTTTTGGAAAATATGAGGACGGAAAATTATTTATTTATCAAAATTATTAATCTAGTTAAGAATTTTTAATTCACTGGATTTGAATAATGAAACAATTTTGAATTATATTTCGGATTTTGATTGAGCACTTAAACTCAAGTAATTAAGAAAGTCATGTGAACTTTTTAATTCGAAAGTATATTTTGGATTTTTCTCACACAAAAACCCCTTTTTACCCTAACTAGCCTTTAAATTAAATGTTTAAGTATCAAATTCTGAATCTGTACAAAATATCATCTAAATACTTTAAAATTTGAATATTTGGTTTATTTGGTTCATTTTCTGTGTTTTTTATTAAAATAACGTTGTGTCAGCAAATTAGCAAAAATATTAGCAAATTTATTTGATTAATGCTTTTTATTTAATTTATAATATTCGAATGCATAAGTTATTTGATGATCATCAATTTTTTGTTTGTTTAAAATATATTAATTTAAAATATATTTGTTTAAATCATTTAAAATTCAACAAAATGAAGGTCTATAGTGTTTGTTATTCTTAATATAAAGTATTCTTAAATATAAAAATTTAATTATTATGTTTTGAAGACTAAGCTCATTGCTAAAAACTTGACTAGATTTTAACCATCCTAGTTGAAATACAAATTAACTAAAAGTACGTAGAAAAACAATGTAAGAAACATCTTGAAAAACAAATAAAGCACATATAATATAAAGTTCCTTTCCTTAAACAGTGTTTTAAGAAAAATTATTTCTAGAATTAACTGCTTCCGTCGTAAAACAAAACAGGCTTCGTGCCTGGCGTGAGCGTATGGGTGGTATGGAAGATGGTGCGTATGTATATATGCGCGTATACGTGTGAGTGTTCATGATGTGTGTGTGAGAGTGGATGAGGTGTGAGAGCGTGTGTCTGTGTGTGGTGAAAGTGTAGCGGTTGGACGCGATGATCATGGTTCTTTCAAATAAGGGGGTCGCCAGAGTCTCACTCTTTCACTTGCTTTTTTCTCATTTCCGTATATATCATGTTTTTTCGCGTACTATATTGTTTATTTGTGCTGGAGCAGCAGGAAACATCTCTCGATCCCATGGCTGAAGCTAGCATGGGGCTAAATCAATCTCATCCAGGTACGCGACCTGCTATGCGACTTCGTCGTTTTTCAACGAAGCAGCGCTTCGTTACATATTTATATTATGATAAACTATACATTTTTTTCTTCTACTTTTCACAGATCTTCAATATGCGTAATATCTGGAGAGGTAGATATTGCTGAACCTTATATCAATCCGCATAGAAACTTATGTTTATGCATAGAAACCGTCGAAAGTACTCAAAATTTATGTAGAGAAACCGGAAGTACTCAAAAATCACGGCTGGACGAGAAATGGGATCATGACCAAATTAAACTACTTTTAAATGAGTATAATGTCCGCAAAGAATTTCGGAACCCAAAAAAAAAGAAGCGTGTTTTTTGGAATGAGATAAGGGATAAATTCTATATCTTTGGATATAACTTCAAAACCGCGGAAATATATAAAAAATTTGCAAATTTGAAAAAAACTTATTTAAAAATCAAAACAAACCGGTCAAAAACAGGTCGTGGTACTATTCAAAAACGATAAAACAAAAAAAAAAAACATTCAAAAACGATAAAACCATTAACCTCCCAGAAAATTTAGAGGCTAGTACTTTGGAACCCGTTTTGATAGACGAATCAGTAACTCTACCACCGCTTTTCCAAAATGAATTAAGTTAAATGAATCGAGCAACAATTTATCGAGCAGTGGAAGAATAAGCGAACTGAGAAAATACCGGCAGGATATATTGAGTTCATTGCAGGAACTTACAAATGTTGCAAATAAAAACAATATTATACAAAAAGAAAGGAATGAAATTCTTAATAAAATATATGAAAAAATGTAATGTTCATTTTTAAATTTACTAATAATAAAGCATACTTATAAAACATTTTTTAAATAAATTTAAAACATAGAAGCAAAATATGTCTTTTTATTTTGAAGTTCACCATTTTCAGCTATTTCCTCATCAGCGGACACATCAGATTCATCATTTGAAGGGTGTAATTAAATAGTTTGAGGTACCGTAAGCCGTATCCACAATCAAATGACACTCTGATTTAATAGGGGGATTTTCACTTTAAAATTATTTAAAAATTGGTGAGTTCTAAATGTTTGAGTATTAAATGTTTTTTTAAAAATGGCATGTTACATAATAGGTTGATTAACAATATTATATAATAGATGTCGTTGTGGTATTGTAACGTCGACTATATTCGCAGTAGTAATATTAAAACCAATTTCCATTCTCTTTTCCATTCATCAAAAATATTTCCATATTCCATTTCATTTTTATAATTATAATAGTTTAACAGTTTTTTCAAATAACCGAACAGCCTCAAAATTCAAATATCACAGAAAACAAATGGATAAAAAGACTCATTGTTTAATCAACGCTGATTTTATTTTTTTGGTTAAAATATGATGTGTCAAACGAAAACACATTTTTAGAATTAATTCGTTTTTGATTTTACAAGTTAAAACATATTATTCCGTGTTCAAGCTTTTCAAACAAAACAAGTAAATTAAATATTAATTTCAAAAGGAATTCAATTCCATGTTTCATCTCGAAACGAAAAAACATGTTTTTTTTCAAGTTTTGTTACTAAAAATAAAAGTAATCGATTTTCTCTTTTAAAAACAAAAAGTTCAAATTGTCAAAAATAAAATACGAAATGTTAACCGGGCATTCCAGGACTGTTGTACTATGGGCAACACTATTATGCAGAAGAACTACTTCCGTTTATGTCAAAGTCGCCATTAGGTTTTATAGTAAACAGAGTACGGAAAAATTCAACTCGCGAATCAAAAATTTGATTCTTCTCCTTTTTTTTCATACGTGAACCAAAATATACAACTTGATAAAATTCGTGAGCGATTTTTAAAATGAGCATTAAAAACATTTAATTCGTTTGAGGGAACGAATGAAACAACTTTATTTTCTGTTCGTTTATTATTTTGAGAAAGACGAAAATTAAATAGAATTTATTGTTCACGAATGAGTGCGAGTTAAACAGAATCAATCGTTTGATTTATTTGATTTTTCTTCGTATGCTGTTTGTTTATGTTGTAAATGTGTAGTTTAGTTTTAATTTTTATTATTTTCATTCTGCTCTATTAGTTACGTTGTTTAATTTACTTTTGTTATGTGATAATTTAAGAAGGAGTTGTGGGTCATTTAAAAATATTTGATTATAAGGACTGTTTGTGAAGTTGTCAAATCTCTTCGGAAAATTAATTGTGAAGTTTGTGAAAAACAAACAAAATATATAATAAGTAAATAATACTGAAACCAGCTACACAACATAGTTGAGCGTTGAAATTCCAGAGGTCATCTTAGTCATTGAATATTTTAGTTTTAGTACTAATTATCATATAATGTCATGATATATAATACGTATGTTTGTTGTAAAAAATCTATCTTTTGTGTTCTGATATTCAACTGTGTGACGTGCAGAAAAAACAAATCGAAATAAATAATAGGTGATATTTAAAACAAATTAATTGAGTTTTTTATTTAGAAGAAAATTAAAACAACAAGTTCAAACAAGTTCATTATATGTATCGTATGATCCTGATAAGATTATTTCAACATGCCTACAGTGTGAAAAGACATTAACAGGAAACATCAAACGACATTATGAAAAAAGGCATAACATAAATTTCAAAGAAAGAGATAGTAGTGGTAAATGTGAATTGTCGACAACAAGTGGCAATTCCCACAAGAAAAGAAACCGCCAAATTTCTATAGATATGAACAAAAATGATTTTTTTTATATATCGTGTCGGCTTAGTAACAGTGAAAAATATGCCATCTAGAATATTTTGATGATGAGGAATATTTTAAAAAATTGTTACAGTCATATGAAGAGCATTTCCAAACAATAATTAATTCAAAAAATATTGTTAGCAGAGTTGAATTGGCTTCCAATAAAATTAAAGAAATAATAACAAAAATTACTCACAAAAAAATGGTGAGCCTAAAAGTGGATGTTGCTACACGTATGGGGAAAATCATTTTGGGAATAAATATTCAATATATAAAAGACTCAAAAATATGCATTAACACGATTGGAATGTAACCACTGAGAAATAGGCACACATCTCATTTTTAAAAAGAACAAATATTGCATTGTTTAAATGATTTTAATATTGAAGTAACGCAACTATACTCGAGCACAACAGATAATGGTGCTAACGTTATTAAGACGTCGAAACTTTTAAAGGAATTTCAAGAAGAAATGCAAGCTACCAATAATGACATCCTTCCACCTGAAACAGAAAACGAATTTCTAGAAATTGATTCAAGCCTTACTTTAATTTTGGCCGTTGTAAGATGCGCTGCTCATACCATTCAATTAGCAGCGTACGATGTTTTAAATTTAAAACCCCTAGAAAAGAAAGTGGATGAGTGTAGAAAAGTTGTCAAAGAACTTCGCGTAAAACTTCGAGGTGAAGAAAATCAGTGGAATTTAAAAATTCCAACCATAGACAATCTAACAAGATGGAATTCCACATTTGAAATGTTGAATTCACTTTTCAACCTTAAAAATTTCATCGAAGGTTAATTTCACGTAAATGTCAACCTATGGACTAACTTTAAAATGTTATAAAAATGTATTTATTATGGTTTTAGCTTATCAACGGTTCATATTTTCTAAAAATTTTGTTTTTTTAATATTTTTTTAATTAAAAACTAATTTGAAAAGATTTAATTACGAGTCATTTCATATTTACAGTATTAGCTAGGTACGGAAGCCGATTTTCCTTCATTCCCGCAACCTAAACTTGTAAATATAACTTCAATGAAATTCTTTTTATTTAAGTAGCCCATGTTTCATTTCTAATAAAGAAAAAAAACATTTATTTTTATCAATTTCCCAAAATAACTCATAAACACAACGAAACACAACGAAACCCAACGAAAGGACAATTAAAATTACATCAACTCTGGCAATTCTTTTTTTTTAACATGATGACGATTGTCAAAATAAGAAAATGCAAGTCACTCCATGTTTTAATTTTAAAACAAAAACATCAGGCAATAAAAATTTTAAATTGTGAAAAGAAATAAAAATTCGATGTTTAGTTATAAAACGGAAAAGAAACAGATGTTAAATTTTCAGTTTTTATGAATTTGTTAAAGTTTTAAATTTTTGTCGTTAAGAAATAAAGTCCAACAGTTCAAACTTACAAATTAATTAAGTTAACAAAGCTTTGCGGGTGAAATACGAGATGAAGAAAATAGATCCACCTATGTACTGTACTGTCTTCTAGGTCAACAACAGAAAGTTCAGTTTTTTTCAAAATTAGAGACAAAAATGAATCTATTAATAAATCAAACACAAACAACTTCTGAGGATAGAACAATGAGAGAATGTTGGAAAATTTGGTCCACAATGAGAGAATTTCATTCGAAACCAATATACTTGAATATTGGAAAACATTTAAACATAAAGATTGTGAATATTAATCAGTACTTTTCAATGAATAATATTCAATCTGGATTTGCCAAATCTGGTATTTGGCCACTTAAGGTGGGGGTGAGGTATTAAAAATTTTTTTTTGCATTTTTTTTAATTCAATGCATAATATTTTAAGAATATTGTGTCAAAATTTCAAGTCGATTGGAGCAAAATTGACAAAGTTAGGAGTATTTTTAAATTTGCTTATGAACGATTTATACCAGATTTTTTTTTGTTCAAAACTTTAAAGCGTTTTCCCAACAACTCACGTTTTCAGAGTCGGTGCCCCTTATAACTTCAAAACTACAGCACCGATCCTTTTGAAATTTTGAACAAACACTATTTCTGTACATAATTTACGAGGTAACGCTGGAGAGTTTTAGCAAATTTTGTTAATAATTTTTATTTTACAATAACAAATTAGCCGATTTTTTTCGCAAAAAAACGCGTTTTCACCTTCAAAGTGTGCCAAAAAAGTGAAAAATTAAAATTTCGAAAACCCTCCCAGCGTTACCTGGGGAAAACTATTATCTAACGAATGAACTTTGATTTTTTGATTTCGGATGATCCAGCACCAAGTTATGAGGGGCACCGCAATTCTACTTTTTTCCGAGACACGTCCGAATAATTGCTGCCATTGCCGTGTTTTTTAATATTTTTTCTTGAAAATTTTATACAATATTTTTCAAATGTCATACTTTGATGTACTATTGGTTTTAATGTAAGGTTTTCATTTTAAACTTACTACTTTTGTTAGGAAAACACTGAAAAAACTAAATAATATTACGTATAAAGAAATTATACGTTGTGTTGTGTACGAATAAATAAATTTCAGTTTACGATCGATCTCGGGCAATGAAAGATGTACAAAATTTTTGTTAAAAATAAATGCTTTTGATATTTCTTTGTGAAATAATGTATATTTTTATAAATAAATGTTAGTAATATTTCTTTGTGAAATTAATATTTTAATTTATTATAAATGCTCGAAATCCTTATAATTTTATCAGAAGTGGGATATGGTGAATATGCTTAGTGAAAAAAAATTTCTATGAAAAAAAAAAACTGATTTTACAAACTATTTTGTGCGTGAAAAATTTGGCGTCATCAAGCTTCTAAAAATAGATATAGAATTGTTTGAAACGAAAAAAAAACCATTGTGAAATTGTAGAAAACAGTGTTGACAATTTTATTAGTAAATTTATTAACTTATTTTGAAAAAAAAAAATGAAAATTAGTAAAATGAAAATAGAACAGTTAAGAGAGGAGTTGGCAAAGAGAAGAGCAAATACAGACGGAAATAAATTGGAGTTGGTGGCGAGATTAAAAGAGTTGTTAGGAAATGTAGAAGATATTTTATCAGATGAGGAAGAAGATTTTGCGGGGCAACTGAAGCGGGAAAACGAAGAATTACGGCAACAAATTCAATTACTAAAAGAGAAATCAAGTCAAAGTAGCGAAAATGTAAATAGTGTTTTGGAAGATACGAAGAGGATATTGAAATCAAATGATATTTCAAAATCTCTCAGTATTTTTGATGGAACTAATGACTTTGAAAATTGGAAAAGTCAAATAGATGTACTTAAGGAAACATTTCAAATTTCTGACATAGAACTAAAATTGTTAATCATAAACAAATTAGAAGGACGTGCAAAGGAATATTTTCATTCCAATCCAAAATATATATATCTCTTCCTTATGCTGGATTGTTGGACGAATTACAAAAAATATTTTGGATACGACCTAATCGAGAAAAAATAAGAAAAGATTTTGAGCAGAGAATTTGGAGGTCAAATGAAGATTTTACAACTTATTATCAATCAAAACTAATTTTAGCAAATAAATTGAAATTGAGCGATGAAGATGTGGTAGATGGCCTAATTCGTAAGTCAGAAAAATTTATATTTGAAGTTATATCGAAAATAAAATGGACTTATGTAAGTAATTGTGGTTCAGAAGTCTCAAGTCATCTTAAGTCTATTGTGCCTAACCAACTCCTAAGGTGTAAAAGGCTTAAGTTGACATAATTTCTTTTAACCTGATATAATTTGAGTTCAAAGGTCCTAAGTCAGACTTAGTACTTTTTGACCCAACACAACTCGAAACCACAATAAGCAATATTTTGTTGTGACTTAAGTCTTTTATTTTGCTATAGTTAATAATAACAATAAGATCAGCTGTTGTTCTGTTTTATATTGAGAGATCTAACCTAAAAAGCTTCATGTTGAATGTTGTTTGTGCTCTTGTTAGTAAGATGAAATATTAAGTTGACTAGTATATTAATAATTGTTGTTTATGGGATTATTTATTGTATGAGTTACAAAGTTGCAATGACAATAAGTTCAAGAATATTGGAACTTGCATTAAAAAGAGTACAATCTACAAATGCAGGTAAGATAAACCAATAAGCTAAGCTACTTCACATAAAACATGAGTTAGTTATTTGACATCGCTACTGCCCGTTACAATGCTCGTAATTATTTTAATTAGAATATAATAATGTATTCAGTTACCTACAACGTTATATGCCTCTACGATGATAAGCCTACTAATAAAACTGTTGTAGAGTTGTCTGAATGAGAAATTCCAAAATGGTTAGTTGACCGTAGGGCCTGAAGAGGACCCTACAAAACCAACTTCATCGACAACTGAAGGTAGGCCTAAAGAAATTGTTCCTCTACTAGACATTACCAATATGTGTGACATATCGTCTGATAATGCCATTCAAGGAAATATTTTTACCAACCATGAGCTCACTCAACTTTATCAAGCTATTAATGAAAACTTAGATGAGTATGAGTTAGTGGAAGAAGTACAGATAGAACAACATGGAGATTTTATAACTATAGTGATAAATTATTTTTATTTTTATCTTAAATAATGGCTAATAATTTTAATAATAACCTAACAAATAACTGTTTCAATGATTATTTTCTGAATGTTGATGATTATAGATTGAACTCTAATTAAAAGTCTGTGAATCAAAATGCACAGCAATTGAAAGTATTACAAATCAATACAAGGGAATTAAATGAACAAAACAAATTTGATTCTATTCTTGAATTCATGGAGAGTTTACAGTCAGATGTCCCTATCCTGGTAATCTCGGAAACTTTCATTCAAAGTCAAAATGTAATTAAGTTCACGATTAATAATTACAGTAGTATTTTTTCATGTAGAGATGATAGGTTTGGTGGTGGTCTTGCGTTATATGTTAGAAACGATGTTGGTTATATATATTGAATAAAGATAATGGTCAATATCCTTTTCATTTTATACAAATAGAACTCCATCGGTTTTTTGGTACTAAAGTCTACGGCATTTATCGTCCGCCAGACTCGGACATTGACTGTTTTCACAATTTTTTAGATAGCTCTCTATCTGGAAGCGCTAAATCAGATAATATTATACTTGGTGATATCAACATACCAATAAACAATCTTGATTTTGTGATTAACTATAAAAATCTTTTGATGAGTTATGGGTTGATCACAACTAACACAAATGAAACTCGTTCTGCTAGTAAAAACATACTAGACCATGTAGTGTCCAGTTTTATAAACATAAAAAATACTTGTACATCTACTATATACTCGAATTTAAGTGATCATAATTTTCTGTACTCATCAATGAAAGTTCATTGATGTTTTTTGATGAAAAAAAAAAAAATTAGTAGAATTCGAATAAATATTATAAATTAACGTTTTTTCCATTACTATGGTTCGAATAAATTTTATATTTAAATTAACGTTACATTTTTTTTATGTTAAAATCCAAAATTTCTTATTGTATAAAAACAGCTGACTCCTTTTTTTTTTAAAATCAAAAACAATTTTGTTTTAGATTCATTGATGTTTTTTTGTTATTAAAATTCGAAATAAATTAACGTTAGATTTTTTGTGTTAAAAACCAAAATTTGGTAAATGTAAACAGCTGATTTCCTTTTTATTTGCTTGATTAAAACATGAAATTTAGATGATTCCTTTTGTTATCTTATTAATTGATTTGTTTTGTAAATTTAGTTAAGTTTAGAATTAAGCAATAGATGAAAACAAAATCCGCTATCACAATATAAAACTATCAGCAAATCACTATCACTATCAATCAATCATTTGAGAAACTTTAATGCAGTTGATAATCTGCAAGAAGCTGCAATATCATAGAAAAAAAATTATACGTTTTGTACAAAAAAAAAATCAATAGATGGTGTTATAGGCTTATTTAAGCTAGACGCTTTGTTGTTTGAACGAGTAAACCTCAACCAACGCTCCAGTTTTGTTATGTGCTGTGTTTCTGAATACTGGAGCAACAAATGATCAAATTATATTGAAGTATTTGATTGTGCTTTTGAGACTACCTGTCTGTGCGCCATAGGGCAAAAACATCTACCCTAACAATTTGGAGATAATGGAAATTTCGTCCAAAGCACTAAAATAAGGATAGCGAACATATTTTTTTTTAGTACATACAGAGAAAGACTTGGGGAAAAGACAGCAGGGGAAAATAATAATATATAAGAACGAGAAATATTATAGCTCGATCTATTGTGTTTTGGCACGGATCAACAACATATCTATTGTATTTGGGCGCGGATAAAGAAGAACACCTATCCTTGGTCTGGAATTATTCATCAAATATACATTCGAGGAAACTCTTCTTGCAGCATCAAGAATTTTTGGAGTGAAGTTTTTTTTTTAAGGACAACGTCTTACAAAAAAAACAAATAATTTAGGTATCTCTCCTATTTAATTTTTTTTTAATTTGATAATTATTAAAGTTGATATTTTTTTTGATATTTGATATAATTTGATATTTTGGTTTTTTTTTAAGTAAATAATTAATTAAGTAAAAAATTAATGTGCTGATTCAAAAAAAAATAATGTTGATTAGTTTGATTTAAATAAATTGTGAATTTATAATTTAATTGTTTATGTTTTTTTTTTCTTAGTCATCAAATAAGTGTTTAGTGTTTGTTTTGTTTTGTGTAGATCCTGAAGTTGGGAGAGGTATTTCGATGAAGCATTTTAATTGAAGGCCCGTCCCACAACTAAAAGAAAAAATACTATAGCGCTGCGATAAAGGTATCGTTATAATTACTAACTCTGTCATTAAAAGTCGAGCTGGTTTTTTCGCGGATATATTGTCAAAAATTTTTAATGAAAGTTTACAGACTGGCGTTTACCCGAGCTGCTTAAAGTTGGCTAAAGTTGTCCCTGTTTATAAGAGAGGAGACAAATCTATTATTAATAATTACAGACCGATCTCTACATTATCGGTGTTTGACAAGATATTTGAAAAGGTAATATTTTCTCGATTGGTTGACTTTTTGGACAAACATGATTTCTTCTACTCTATGCAATATGGGTTTAGAAAGGGAGCAGGAATAGAGGTAGCGCCAATTGAAATGGCTGATAAGATTTATACTGCTTTTGATAACAAGATGTCTGTAATAGGAATCTTCTTAGACCTACAGACGGCATTCGACTGCATTGATCATGATTTACTCCTTGATAAACTGTACTGTTACGGAATTAGAGGTTTTGCTTTCGATTTGATTAAAAGTTATTTATTAGACAGAAAACAGTTTGTTATGGGTAAAGATGTACGAAGCGAAATTTTAAATACTAAGTGTGGCGTTCCGCAAGGTAGTGCCTTTGTTAGGGCCTTTGCTATTTCTTATTTTCATCAACGACATGTCAAGGTTATCGTTAAATGGTGAACTTAGAATATTTGCTGATGACACAGCGTTGTTCTATAAAACTTCTGCACCTGCCTCTGTTTTTGATGATATGAAACATGATCTTAGTGTGCTATTAGAATACTTTAAATCCAATTTAATTTCCCTTAACGTATCTAAAACTAAATTTATGGTGTTTCACTCTCCATATAAGACCATGATTTCCTTACCAACTTTTAAAATTGCTGACATTGTGATTGAAAGAGTTAGCTCATTTAAATACTTAGGCGTAACTTTTGATGAACATATGTTGTGGCAGGAGCATATTACCGTTGTCAGTAAAAATATTGCACCGATTGTAGGCTTAATCAGAAAATTATCTTTTTTCGTTCCAACCTTTGTTTTGCTTAACATTTATTATGCATTTGTTCACTCACGAATTAGTTATGGTCTTATTGTTTATGGCACTGCAACAGCTATTAGGATGAAAAAAGTACAAACATTACAAAACAAAGGTTTGAAGGTTATATTTAGGTTACCACACTTATTCTCTACTAAGTCATTATATATTTTTGTAAATCATTCAATTCTACCAGTTAATGCTTTGCACAAATTACAGTCAACTTTATATATGTATAAAAACCTTAATATATCGTCGACGTTGTCGAATCTGAAATTTACATGTATGGATCATGGTTATGTCACAAGAAATTATAATATGATTATATATCATCATATTCGAACTGAATTTGGAAGGAAGGCAGTAACATTCATGGTTCCGTTTGTTTACAATTCAATCCCCGATGACATTAAGAAATCCGAAACCTTGGTCAAGTTCAAATACAATGTGAGAGAATATTTTAAGAATATAGTTGAATCATTTTTTGACTAGTTTTATATTGATTTGTATAATAATTTTTTTCTTGGTTTTGTTATACATATAAGTTAATTAACCTTCATATTACATTCCAATAAATGTTTTGTCTTCTAATATCCTATTACAAATTGCATTCCGTAAAAATTTTCTCACAGAAACAAACTCATTAATTGACAAGTTTAGTTTCTGTGAAATAGAATATAATATTTCAATAAAATTATTATAAATATTGTCTATTATGCAAAAACATTGTAAAACATTTTTAGCATTAAGTTTAGAAATTTCAAATTGTAATTTACTATCTTTTTGAGTTTAATAAAGTAAAGAGGTCTTCCTCTCAAAAAATTATTTTTTTTAAATAAATAAGGAATAATTCCTTAACTTATATGTGTTACTTATTTTTGTTTATATATCGCTAACTGTTTATATGTTTTTATTGTACTAAATATTTTTCTATTTGGAAAATCTGACTATCCTTCAAGGAATAATTAATTCACTGGCTAGTCAGATTTTCTTTTTTTCTTTGAGAATAAATAAATAAAAAAATAAATAAATAAAATAGTGGTACCTAACGAAGTGGATGCTGGAAAATTGATTGGGGACGTAACAAACAGAAGTGGTAATGACAGTAATCACACAGTTTTAGAACCTATGGATGAAAGTTTAATAACTAATGGAATAGAAAGTGAAGAGAGGGCCGAGGACGAGACTAACATCAATAACCATCAGGATGTTGCTATCGAGGTTCAAGAGGATTTGAGACCCCTGAATGGATTAGAGGTTAGCAATGAGTAGACGAGGGTAATTCTGAAGACAATGACAACAATTTTGAGCCTGTGAGAAAAAAGAAAAAAAGGGGAGAAGGCCCTTACGTTCGCTTGTTAAGACAAAATAGAACAAAATGCCGGGCTCATGGCAAACAATATGTGACGGCCAAAGGAAAGGATGTTCCGGAAAGAACAATGAAAACCTTAAAGAACTGTAGGACAAAATGTTCTACAAAAATACCAGAAGAAATAAGAGTCCAAATATTTAGTGAGTATTGGAGTCTTGGATCTCGAGATAGAAAGGTACAACTAATAGGTAGTTTAGTAGAGATAAAAACTACCAAAGTTTCTCGAAAACGTAAAGAGTCTTCAAAAAAAAAAAGAGACGTTACTTTTTTGTATCATTTTGATGTAAATGGAGAAAGAAAGCCAGTCTGCAAGGGATGTCTTTTAAACATATTGGATGAAAAAGAAAAATTTGTAAAACTGGCAATCAAGAGTAAAATTAAGACAACATCAGGTATCACACAAGTGGATCAAAGATGCCGGCACTCTCCGTTAAACAAAACATCTGAACGGGGAATAAATGAAATGATCCGGCATATTAAGTTCTTTCCCACATATGAAAGTCACTATACTAGAAAACGCATTGACCATCTCTATCTCCCTTCTCATTTAAATTTACACAAAATGTACAGTTTATATTGTGAAACTTGCATCAATCCTGTGTCACGCCAAATATACGAAAGTAAAGTACACGATTTAAAGCTTAAATTTAAAAGAAGAAAAACTGATACTTGTCATAAATGTGATTTATTGCAGATGAAGATAAAAGTTTGTGAAGACATTAATGTGAAGGAAAACATTCAAAAAGAACAAGATGAACATCACAAAGCAGCGAATTTGGCCTACAAGTCTAAAAATTCGGATAAAGAACTGGCAAAATCAGACAAAAGCGTCAAATGCATTTGACTTGCAGCAATGTCTACCTACACCGGACCTACAGACATCAGTTTCATTTTACAAAAGGTTATATTGGAATTATAACTTAACAGTTCACGATTGTGAAGCAAATGAAGCAACGCACTATCTTTGGCATGAGTCGTTGGCAGAAAGGGGGGGGCTAATGAAGTGGGGTCATGCCTTTACAAGCACTTGAAAGACCTCCCTGATGAAATAAATACGGTTATTTTGTACTCCGACACGTGTGGAGGCCAAAACAAAAACTCCCACATGGCAGCAATGTTCAGCTACCTAATGAAGAATAAAACAACAATAAGAGAGATTCCTCACAAATTTCTAATTCCAGGTCACACTCATTTAGAATGTGACGCAGACCATTCTGTAATTGAGAGGCAGAAAAAACAGACTGACATAAGTATTTCACATCCCCATGATTGGGCTACCTTGATAAGATGTTCTTGCCAACGATTTAAGATAGTAGAAATGACACAGGATGATTTTTTGGATTTTTCTGCTCTCTTTAAAGGACCATTAGTATTGAGAAAGATTGACGTGAAAAGTTTCTTTGGAAATCATGCCAGTAGTTATCATATACAAACGATTTTGGGATAATTAAATTCAAGACAACAATTCTAAAAGAAGAACCATTCAATGAAATTTCCTTCAAAAGAAAAGTCAACAAAAGAAGACAAAGCACAACGGATGTTGTCGTACATAAAGCAAATGATGGACCTCTACCAATCGCAAAAGAGAAAAAGCAGGATCTTCTGTCCTTATTAGATCTAATTCCACCAGTGTTTCACTCTTTTTACAAAGATTTAATCAGTTCTGGTAGAGAAGATGTGGATCCAGACTTAGTGGAAACTGAACCTGATGAAGAGTTGTAAAAAAAGACTCACAAAAAGCTAATGAGTGCAAGTTGTGACAGTTAACAGCTGATTTAAAAATTCTATAAATATGTTTCCACTCATACACGTGTATTTTTAGCAATAAAACAATTACATTTAACTACAAACTTTTTGTTTTCTTAAGTCCTAATGATTTTAATAAAAATTTTTACCATATTGTAAACGCTTTTTTAAATTAGGCTTAAGTCTTAGCCTATCAGTTTAAAAGACTTAAGTCACATTTTCAAGGACTTAAGTCAAAGGTCTATGGGACGTAAGTACATAAAAAACCTATATAAAACAATTTTATAGCTCCAAATGCGACATTTTTTGAATATTCTAAGTAAGAAAGTTGTAAAAAGAAAACATAGGTTTTAATGTTTTAAGTTATGTGATACTGCAAAGGTAATTTTTTAAACTTTTGTATTTGTATTTCTCATTTGTATTTTGTAGAAAAAGAATAGCAAAGCAATTTACAATTTAATATCAATATTCATTCTTTCCCAAACTTTTCGATGATCTATATCATAACTCATAAGCGATCGTTATTGGCAAATTTTTCAGAAATATTTAAGAATATATTTTGTTTTGTTAATTATTGGTGTTAAAATTATTCACGGTACAATTTATTACACTTATAAAATATTAGTAATTTTGAACTTTTACTTTGTAGTCTTTTGGAAAAAGCGATTTTAAGTAAAATTTTATTAATATTTACAATGGCTACTGAAAATCATTGCAAATGTGTAGTTGAAAACCTGATTGAATTTGGATTTGCATCAAAAACTTTTGCAATGAAGCAGGAAATAATTTCAATTGGAAGACCACAACCCAAATTACAAGGAATAAAATCGGCTACTAAACATTTTAATCGGCATTTTTCGACAGAATTATATGCAAAGCATATCTCGGTTTCTTTCTCAAGAAAGGTTTTTAGGCTTTTGGAATGTTTCTGCTGATCGTTCTGCATCTAATTTATTTGAAGTGGCCAAACACGTATTTGAAGAATATCAATGTACCGAAAAAATTGTAGCTCAGAGTTACGATGGAGCAGCAGCTACGGCCGGACATTTAACAGGTCTGCAAGCACGTATAAAGCAACTATGTAATGAAGCCATATTCATTCATTGTTATGCTCACAGACTAAACCTAATTCTATCTCAATCCATGTCGAACATAAAGGCATGTAGATCTTTTATGGCTCTTTCTGGAATTAGCTCTTTCTTTAAAAAATCTTTAAAACGTTCTTGTGCTTTAGATTTTTTAATCAAAAAACGCATTCCTGGTTCTGCCCCAACTAGGTGGCCGTATAATGCGCGAATAGTAAGTGTCGTGTTTGGATTTAAAAAGGAACTGCTTGATCTGTTCGAGCATATTTTTCCGATTGGGATAGTGAAACTATTATTTGGCACGCGGGTTTGCAACATATTTGCGAGATTTTGAATTCAATTTCTTGTTGGTTATTTTTTCAGAAATTTTTCCTTATTCAGATGTGCTTTTTGAATGTTTGCAAAAACAAGATATAGATATTACAACATCAAACAATAAAGTACAAAATTATCTGTTAATTATTCAGGATTTTAGATATAGATTTTAACAAATATGGAGACAAACTGACGATATTGTCAAAATTGATGAATAGATTCACTAGAGTACCAGACGAGCAAAAATAGACTTTGTGAATGACACTGAAACATATCTTACCGCAAATTGTTTTTTTAAATAATTGATAATATTTCAAATGAATTAACAACTAGATTCAAAAATATTACAGAACCCACATTTCTAGAGCTTCTTAATTGTACTTTTTTTCCAGAACAGCAGTTTAGAAAACTACAATATGGTTATGGTAAACATTTTGATTTTCCAAAATTAAGATCGGAGTTGACTGTTATTTATGGTGATGCCGATTTTTTGGCAAAATCAATATATGAGATATTCCATTTTCTAAAAGACAATGACCTAGCAACATGTTTCACAGAAGTATCAAATCTTTGCTGCCTGTTTCTAACAATACCATCAACAAGCGTTTCATCGGTGAGAAGCTTCTCTGCCTTACGAAGAATTAAAACCTATTTAACAAGCACTATAAGCGATGAAAGATTAACCCAGGTTTCTTTAATCTCCATAAGAATTATGTAAACTCAAGCAAATAGAGTATTATAAACGTTTATCGGAAAAGTTAAGTAGAGTAAAGGAATCAAGAGAGTGGTGGGAGCTGGTTGCGGAAATTAAAGGGCGAAAGTTTATTTGTGGAAGTAATGTTAAAATGTCTGATTTTGTTAATTACTTTCGTCTTTTACTTAACCCTCCTCTAACTTCATATCGCACTTTATATGCCGAACCCTATATATATCACCCGGTATTGGATTCTGCAATCATGATAGAAGAAGTGAAGACCTTCCTGAAGAAATCAAAAGAAGGAAAAGCACCGGGTCTAGATAGAATACCGTTTGAGTTCAACAAAAATTCTTCAAACAGTCTATTACAAACTATCGCTAAGGTTTTTACAGAAATATTCGATAATGGTATTGTTCGGGAATCCTTCCAAAAATCGATTATATTTCCTATATATAAGAAAGGCGACATAAACGAAGCGGAAAGATATCGTGGATTGTCTTTTATGGACACAATAAGTAAAATTTTTACGGGTATCTTATTACAACGACTGGAGAACTGGGTAAATGAAAACGAAATACTGAACGAATATCAATCAGGCTTCAGGAAAGGATACTCAACGGTGGATAGTATTTTTTCCCTCACAAGAATTAAGCTGTGCATTTTGTAATTTAAATACTGGTGAAAGTGTACAGATCTTTTCAGAAGAAACTTTTAAAAAATGTCAGACTATTTTGCGTTTACGAAAATTTCATAATTTAAAATATAGTGATGTTATTTTACCACGTGAACATTTAGTTAGTGGCTATCATCGTACTTGTTAGAAGACATTTACAGCATTGAAATATATTATTATCATACAACATCAAAAATTGTAGAAACGTCTTCATCTCCCTCTCAGTTAATTAAACACTCGTTGCCGCAATAAGTGCAACAGCCATCAACTTCTGTCTGTATTCCTTTTTTAATTTGTACGCTCTGTTAAAAAAAAATATAGAACCAAATCTGTATGAATAAGAAAATTAAAAAGTTTTGTTTATTTAGAAGAAATTATATTTTTAATACTTAACTGCCAGAGCAGAAATTTGTTAGGGCTCAAGTAAGGCCCTGATTAGGTTTGCCCTAACTCGGATCAGGCATTGGTAGGGCTGCCTGATTGGGCCCTGATCATGAGTGTAACGCTTTTGCCCTATCAGGTCCTGATTGGGATTTCCGGATCAGACCCTGATTGGGATAATCGGATCAGGCCCAGATAGGAATATCCTAACCAGACCCTGATATATATTTATATATTATATACATAAGTTAATCAAATTAAAATAAAAACATTACAATGGAAAAAATTAAAACATACATACCACCTTAATGACTATTATTATAGTCGTTCAGCTGAGAAGCTACAACTAAAATATACATGAAACGATTTTAACTGTATATTTCTAAAATGGATAATACTCTAGTGAATTTTAACCCATTTAAATTTCAGCTAGGGGTCAAATACGAAAAACCTGATCAGGACCGGATATATTCAAATAAGGTTAACCCTAAAAGGGTATTCTAAATCAGGCCCGGAACAGGCCCACATCAGATTGCCCTAATAGGGATTGCCCTTGTAGTACTGACCAGGCCCTGATCACGCCCTGACTGTATTCAGGTTTTCCCTAACTAATTTCTGCTCGGGTGACTATTGAATTATAACATTCATAAAAATTATTCACAATATATCACTACTGATACGCTTTCATTCCCATTCAGACAACGCAAGCCTTATAGCGTCTGCCCGCATGTTGGAACCGACCTATGTGTCTGCTTCTTAAAATATATATGTATAATAATAATGTAAATAACATAGACAAAGTTCAGCTTTGCTGAAATAACGTAAATTTTCATAAAATTGCCATTGAATTTTTTAACAAAAAGAGATTGTATACTTCAAGATATTAAAACGGCAGACATGCTGAAATCACGTTTTAAAAGTCAATTTTTACGTTTTTTGACTTCCTGACACGCCCAAGGGAACCATCGACGGGGATAGTGAATACCCATTTTACCTACGGCAGGTGAAAA
The DNA here is from genome assembly GCA_963693315.1 of Diogma glabrata. Taxonomy (NCBI): domain Eukaryota; kingdom Metazoa; phylum Arthropoda; class Insecta; order Diptera; family Cylindrotomidae; genus Diogma; species Diogma glabrata. The sequence continues at coordinate 253,872,020 of OY856188.1, read as the reverse complement.
AGTATACCTAACATCGATATGGAGTTTGCTAACATACCGTAAGTCTGCCGATCACCGGCTCTTAGACTACAGGTACACTTGTAAAAATACAAAAACAAACTGGTATATATGAATACATGCAACTAGTTAGTTATGTAGACGGTTCAATAAAGTTTTATTGACATCTCTAACAGCTAGATGGATCTAAAAACATATGATGAATTTTTAAACGAACTGCTAAAATTTTTTGTTTTAAATTCCCTACGTTATGTTGACTTAATTTTGATATCATATTATCCAAATTGAAGGAATATAAGCAGCAAACAAAAGTTAGAAACTTTGTTATTAAAATTGAGAATTAACATTTTTGTTGATTTTACCAATGTTCAGTAGATCGTAGATGATGACATAAGTTCGGGCCAAGAAAATCCTTAAGAGGGATTGTTTTAGGCACATAATACCACGTTCAGTCATTTTGGTGAGATTTGGTTTTAGAAATGCGTACATTTTTCAAAAATCACCAACTTTGAAGCGGAATATTTCCAATTCCGTTACGCAAATAATTTTGATTAAATTTTTTTCTTAAAGAGTATAGATTAAACAAACAAATAAGCTTTACAAAAAGCAAATCGGTTAAAAAATGAATTTTTTGTGGTTACTTGAAAACGGACATTTTACTGAAATTGTTATTTGTTGTAACTCCGCCCATGGAGAAGGTCAAATGGCCTAGAGGTCTAAAATATTTTTTTTCTACATACTAGAGGATATAATAAATAAAATCTGATGTGAATCATTCGATTCGGGTTAGAAGTGTCTGAGAACCAAATTTTTGAAATACGCTAAAAATGGTGATTTTCAGACATATTAAAGGCTCGTTCTCAAAACCTATGGCACCTAGAGGAAAAAAATTTAGTATGCGAGGATACTTCATAAGGTGCCTCAAAATTCTCAACTTTTAGCAAAATCGGAAGGGGTCGATCGCAGGATCAGTCGAAAACTAATGGAATTGCTCATGTACATTTTATGAAAATCAATTTGTATAATACTAGATAATATTGGAAATAAATTTCAGATTTATATTTATGTCTAAACAAGTTGTTTTATTCGTTTATATAATTCTGATGAAGTCCATTTCTCTTATGCTTAAGTGACTTCTAACAATTGAAATATAGTAATCATTTGATTCGCGCAAAGTATTACTATAGGAAGATTGGACTGTTCTGACTACGGACTTTTAGAACTGATATATATAATTCTCCTCACTAAAAATAAATATATTTAGTGCAACTCTTCATGGATCTTACGCATAATTTTTAAATAAATTACGCACGTTATATAGGTGAAAGTAAATTTGTTCAATTTTTTTATGTACATATAATTTAGGATAATTTTATTTTAATTGGTTAGTTATAAGTTGAATTTTTTGTTGTAAATATTTAATAATTTTGTTTAAGGAGGAGTTAATTCGGTTAGAAAAGTTTGTGTTAATATTTTGGTACAGGCTACTCCTTTGATGAGATTCTGAAGAGGGGACAATCTTCTCAGAATCAAAGATAGTTTTAAGTTTTTGTGAAAAAAAAATTAATTAACTTTGGTTCTTGGTTCTGATGGACACTTTTCTTCAGACCAAGATTATTTGTGTTATTATAATTTCTTGTTCTTTTCTTAAATTTTAAGTTCTTTTTTTTTTGTTTTGATTGGTTTCTGTAAGGACAAACTCCTTCAGACTATAAATTAATTTTTTTAAATTTGTATTCTATAAGTTTTTTTGTTAGAAAATAAAAGAAGGGTCTGAAACGAAAAGTTTCAGAAACATTGTGTTAAAATTAAAAAAAAAATATAAATCGTTGTAGATAAAGTAGTAAACGCCGGTTCGATTCCCCGAACCGACCGGAATTGAGATAAAAACTAATGAAATTACATAGCTAAACAGTTCTAGTTTATTTTATATGAACTTTAATACAAAAGTAAGGTACAAAATTGAGAGTGGTTTAGTGTTATATAATAAACTATTGTTTAAATAAACAAAAAAATATAATAAATTAAAATCAAATAAAAAAAACATACATTTAAAAAATTGGTAATTTGTTTATTGAGAAAGTGAACCAAAGGATAACAAGAGAAAGTTGACAAAGTGGGAAATTCTCGGTATGCATCCACGTCCCCAGCTGAGAAATATTAGCCGGAATATGGATTTATTTTCAAGGTACGTAAACAAGCAGCATACGTAACAAAATTGACTCGGATTCTGATTCCTTGACAGAAACGGAAATATCGTTGAAGGATTCAGAGGATTCTGATAATGGAATAGAGACCGAGTCTGAAAATGATGACCAAATTGTTGATCAGAAATTGCTTGTCAGTGACGTGTTGAAAAATTGAGATTTTATTTTGATCAAATTCCCTCAAAAACCCGGATACAATGATGTTTTTTACGCTGGAGAGATTGTGAACTTATACGACCAAAATGATGTCGATGTGAAATTTTTGCGTAACCATCAGAAAAACTTTGCTTGGCCGTTGATCGACGATGTGTCTCAGATAAACAGACCTGACATTATAACAACCCTGCAGAAGCTAACAATCGTAAAAGGCACAAAGGATCTCGTCGTCCTTAACTTTCTTGGAAAATTTTAATGGATTCAATATTATGTAAAAAACTACTAAAATTGATTTAAAACAAAATTTTGTGAATTGATTATATTAGTTGATACTTTTTTCTTTAATAAAAAAAAATATAAATAATTGTGTATTTTAAATTTATTTTTAAGGGATTTTTAGGTATGTTTAATGTGTCCCCACCTAAATATGGGTTTTGTTCTATCTGTCCACCTAAGGTGGAAACATGAAACGAAAAACATTGACCCCTAAATATATATTTTTTTAATAATACTATTAAAATAAAAATTGCATTTTGTGCGCAAAAAATGTACTAAAACTATAAAAAAATGGATTGATTTTAGTAAAAAAAAAAACTAAAAATAAAAGAACGAAAAGTGTACCACCTGTCGACCACTCCCCCTAATTCTAAAACATTTTTTAAATAAATTTAAAACATAAAAGCAAAATATGTCTTTTTATTTTGAAGTTCACCATTTTCAGCTATTTTCTCATCAGCGGACACATCAGATTCATCATCAAATTCAAAATTTTCATCGAGAGCATCCTCCAATAGAATAAAATTTTGTAGTACGCACGCCGCGCCGCAACTACGTTTTTAATTGCAAAATTTAGATTGTTTGTATCAATATATTTGAGTCGCCTAAAGGTTAGTACAAATGGTAGGAAAATAAAATTCCGTCAAATGTAGTCATTGTAATTGCGAAATAAGTATTGCTCAATCAGGAATTAGGGATATAAAAACCCATATGAAAACTAAAAAACATCTAACAAACCTTAAAATTAATGCAACTAGCAACAGACTTACGTCTTTTTTCAACTAGTAACTCGTCATCAATTTCATCATCAAAAAAGATTATTGCAGCAGAAGCAGCCTTTGTTTACCATACCATCAAACATGCTCATAGTTTTAATTCCGCCAATTGCACTAGTGCCTTACTCCACATACTTGTTCCGGATTCTGTAATTGCATCGACCTTTTCTTGTGCACGGACTAAGTGCTCTAAAATAGTGTCAAACGTTCTAGCAAAGGACTGTCAAAATTCTATCATCTCTGAAATAAAAACAAATAACATTCCTATTGCAACAGATGCATCGAATAAAGGAAATATAAAAATGTTGCCTTTGGTCTTGCGTTATTTTATAAAAGAGATAGGTGTGCAAACAAAAATTCTGATTTTTTTTGATAGTCCTAGCGAAACATCTAAAGATATTGCACATAATTTAGTTTGTCGACTTGAAAAAGCTGGTCTAGATCCACAAATGATTATTAGTTATAGCGCAGACAATGCTAGCGTTAACTTTGGTTCACATCAAAGCGTGTTTACTGAATTAGCAAAAATAAATCCAAAATTATTACACGGAAGGAGTTTATGCCACATGCTAGCAAATTCAATAAAAAAGGCTTCAAATTGCTTTAAGTTCGATCTTGAATATATAATTGTAAAAATTTACAATGAATTTAGCTGCCACACAAAAGTTGTCCCGCGCTGGATAAATTAATTTATTTTTAACAGCAACACTAATTTCTCCCTTAATTAAAAATACATTTTTCTTGAAAATTGAACGTAGAATACGATGGTTATATCAAATACTCTTTATTTTTGTAGAGCAATCACTAAAAATCGATTTTAACATTTTATTTGTTTATAACAATAGGAATTTGCTAATAATTTTTATTGACTATATTTTTCTTTTAAAATTCCATCTCTCAAAGCCATGCCACATACAAAGTATAAATAAACGAACGAATTCGGTCGTTTTAAGTAAAATGTGTCTCATGAACAAAAAAATTATCGGCGATATTTACAACAACAACAACACTAAAACTGACAGTTTGCAAAACAAATATGAATTGTTATATTGAATATGAAATGAAAATTTTTATTATGAATGTAATTATATTCCTAAAATTTTAATTTAAAACAAACTCAACGTAAATTATAAACAATCACAAAAACATAAACTTTCAAAATGAAAAATACCACGATGTGAGGTTAAATCCGAACGATAAAAAAAATCGGTAATAATTCTACAAAAATCGTTCATAATTCTCCAATAAATCAGTGAAGATTTATGAACGATTTTTTATTTCTATCGGCGGTAGAAATCGTGCAAAATGATGTTTGGAAAATTCATCAATTAAAATTAATTTATTAATAAGCTTTGTTTATTTTAATTGATAGGTATTCTAATTTACCATACATTTGGCATAATATCCAAATAAAGCAAGTTCTCGAGTAATCAAAAATTAGAAAATCGTTGCTAGCAATCCGGCAAAAATTTTTGTCATGTGGCAACGACTTGATAATATATTTTGAAGTAAAGTTTATAAAAAAGCCTTTAACATTATTTTTGGAAACAAATTTTATGTACAATTGTCTTGGACTTGGTGCTGTTTGTTTCAAGGGAATTGGGAATACTAAGATCCATCATTGTGAGGTAAAGCACACCAAGTCCTTTTTAACAAATAACCGTAACATAATATGACGTAATTTAATTAAGGATATCATGGAAATTGAAAAAAAATTACAAGGCAATAAAAATAGTCGGGGTAAGGGAAGCAGTTAATGGAGAGATAGAAGGGTTTGTGATTTTCAAACAGTTTTTTGGGTTTCCTGTAAAATTTTAAAAAATGTGACTTGGTGTAGTTTACCTCCCACATACAGATATATAATCGGTATTTACTATAAATTATAAAGTTAGAAATCGACAACAAAGCTTTCAAAATTCATATTCTATTTTTTTCATGGTTGCGTTGTTTAAAATACTTTGTAAAATTATATGAAAAACCATAGCAACTACAATTTGTTATTCTTTTGGAATAGACTTGCAGGGTTACCAGACGTCCCGATTTCGTCGGGACTGTCCCGATTTGTAACATAGATTCCCGCGTCCCGATTTTCTTCAAAAAGTCCCGCAATGCAAATTAAATTCAACCTACAATGAGAACACACAGATAAAATTTTGATGATGGGTCAACATGCTAAAACATTTTTGTCCAAAAATAATGCAATACTGCATGCAGGAATTGTCTTATGTAATTTTTGACTACTTCTTTACTCCAAATCTTGTAACTCTAGGACGTTAGAATTTTTTAAGTCGTTGCCACATGACAAACATTTTTGCCGGATTGCTAGCAACGATTTTCTAATTTTTGATTAAACGAAAACTTGCTTTATTTGGATATTATTATGCCAAATGTATGGTAAATTAGAACACCTATCGATTAAAATAAACAAAGGTTATTCTTAAATTAATTTTAATTGATAATTTATCCAAAAATCATTTTGCACGATTTCTACCGCCGATAGAAATAAAAAAAAACGTTCATAAATCTCCACTGATTTATTGGAGAATAATGAACGATTTTTGTAGAATTGTGACCGATTTTTTTTATCGGTCGGATTTAACCTCACATCGTGGTATTTTTCATTTTGAAAATTTATGTTTTTGTGATTGTTTATAATTTACGTTGAGTTTGTTATAAATTAAAATTTTAGGCATATAATTACATTCATAGTAAAAATTTTCATTACAAATTCAATATAACAATTGAAACAATTCATATTTTATTTTGCAAAACGCAGGAGGGATCGATTTTGATCGATTATGATCAATGTTGATCTACGGGTCTGACTACCCTGCGTACTCCAGTCCCTGCCATTGACATATGAGTTAGCGTGAGATATCACATACCACTGGCAATGGCAGGAGATGTCATTAGCCAAGATGATATCTTAGGGTGCTGGCGGACGAACTTTAATTAGTCAACGGCAGCACTTCCAGTCTTAGCTGGGCAGCGTTCCGTAGCGGTACCGAACATTAGCCCTTCCGAGGAATCGGACCAACACGTAGTTATGTGTGGGCTTTGTGCCTCGATTGAGGTGGTGGGCGGTGCGTCTGGGGTGCGCTGCATCAGCTGGATTATTGGCATTTAGTTTTGTTTTGTTTTCTGCAAATTTCTCACAATTTGTTTTTCACTTATTATTTTGTTATTATTTCTTCATCTTATCATGAAATATTGGCATATGTCATATTTTGTTGTATGATAGGATTTTTCACTTAGTTATCCATTTTAAAATAAAACATAAAAAAATAAAATAAAACCCTTTTGATATATATATGGCAGTACAACCGAAAAAAAATAAGTCTGCAAGTGGTAAAGCAAATTTGCGCAATCCACCCGCCCATAAAGCGGCACATCCATGGAATTTGCAGGGACAAAACATATATGAATCAATAAAAAAATTTTAAATACATGTTCAAAACATCTGCGGATTAAACGCTAACCATGACCACGTGCAACATCATCTTGAGCACGACAAACCGAACATTCTATTCCTTACAGAAACACAAGTTTCTGAAAATTTTCTCTTTATAGAATCGCTTAATTCCAAATATAGGCTCGAATCAGCTTTCAAACTCCATCAGGGCGTATGCGCATTCATTCATGAGAGTGTTGCGTATACGCGCTTTCCAAATTTTGAACTACACGGTGACGGCTTCAATACAATGGTTTTAAAGATTTGTCTTCCAGAAATGACTTTTTTTACAATAGCTTTATACCGGTCCCCCAACAAACGTAACCCAACTTTTTTAATATACTGACAAAAATTGTGGACGAGATTAGAGCAAAGTCCCCTAATTGTGAAGTTATCTTTACCGGTGACTTCAACGTCCACAACAAAGACAAGACATCTACACACCTATTTCAAGATTGTTAGAGGAACTAAATTGGATGAATGACAAGCAACGAAGTGTCTTAAAAGTTTTAATTTTTATTTTTAAACTCAAACACAATTTGATGGCAACATATCTCTATGATAATATTAATTACGTGAATGCTTCAACGAACTACAACCTAAGAAATGCAGATGACTTCCGACTGCAAAGATTCAACAAAACCTCAACACAGAATACAGTGATGTACAGAGGGATAGACATTTTTAACAAACTGCCTAACAACATAAAAAATGAAGAAAACTTAAAAAGATTTAAAACATTAGTAGAGATTTTTATTAAAGAAAAATATTGATTGCTTTTAATTTGTCTTGATTTAAAAGAAAATAATAATGATAATGATGTTTTATTGTAATTGGAGTTACCTACATTATTTTAATTTTGAAATTGTTAAACTTAAGGTTTTTTTATAAACCCATAAATAAATAAATAAAATAAATAAATAACAAATCATGGTTGGAATTCTCCAAATCGACCGACGATGTTGACAATAGTGGAAAACTGGCAGAAATTTTTGCCGCGTCTCAGGGCCTATTCCAAATTGTTAAAAGCCCGACTTTCACTCCCCGTAATGGCGGTGATAATAGTTTTCTTTTAGATCTCTATCTTACCACAATGCCAGATATTACGAGTGTCGATGTCGCGAAATGTAGTATTGGAAATTCTGATCATTATTTAATCTCATCAGTTATCAACTGATTTACTTAAAACTACAGCTCCCAAGCCCCATAAAATATTTCACTACTCAAAAATGGATAAGAGTGGTCTTCAAAAATTTTTCCATGGTTTCCCTTTCGACCGTCATTGTTTTTACACTGACAATGTAAATGTTTCTGCTCAAAACTTTACAGAAACCATCCAATTTGCTATCAATAAATTTGTCCCCTTCTCCATAGTAAAACCCAGAAAAAAATACTTGTATAAGAAAGCTGCCAAAACGGCACTTAAAAACAAACGTAGATCATTAATATTTGGATTCATAACAAAACTCCCACTGATCGATCCCAATATCTAAAGGCCAACAAAATATCTAACCAAATTATCTCAAACGAAAAGTCTGAAATTGACACAGCGAAAGCCTCAAAACTTACGTCTATGTCTGTTTCTGACAAGAGTTTCTACAGTGCCATTAATTCTTTAAATTCTGGTACAAAATTTTCTATTCCCCCTATTATTGATGGTGATTTAATCGTCAATGATCCCGCAAGAAAAGCTAACTTGTTCGCTGAACGCTTTGCTCTGAACTCTACTGTTTTGGAAACTCCTAAAGAAATACCCCAAATCCAGTCTTCAGGAGTTAATATGAATGAACTTCACTTCAAACCCAAAATAGTCGCTAAACTTTTAAAGGGGTTAAACATCAACAAAGCATCAGGAATGGACAATATTCCACCCATTATTTTAAAAACCTTTTCCAAAGAACTTGCACCAACTTTAACTAAAATATTCTACCAATCCTACAAATCTGGTATATTTCCCTCGTGCTGGAAGTTGGCAAATGTCCAGCCCGTACCCAAAAAGGGACCAAAATCCGATATCTCAAATTATAGGCCAATAGCTTTACTATCGGTCCTATCCAAAGTCTACGAGCATTATATCAATACACATATTTCAAAATTTCTGGAAGAAAATCATTTAATATCCGACAGCCAATACCGTTTTCGAAACAAAAGATCAACTACCGATCTATTAAACTATGTAGCGCATTGTTGGAACAGCATACTTGATAAAGGTGGTGAAACATACGTTATCGCTTTAGACATCTCCAAGGCATTCGATCGAGTCTGGCATGCCAACTTAATCAACAAGCTCGTTGCGTACGGTTTTCATCCCAATGTTGTGAAACTGATTCAAAATTTTCTATCCAACCGATACATTTCGGTAACCTTAGACGGATTTTCTTCTGAGTCTAAACTAATTAACGCTGGTGTACCTCAAGGCTCAGTATTGTCCCCAACCCTATTTTTGATTTATATCAACGAATTGTTGAAAATCACAAGCAACCCAAAAAATAGTTTTGCAGATGATAGTACTCTGCACAAGTCGTTCGAGCCCCTTCCTTCAAAAGGTAAAATGCACGAACGAATTAATCCTGCCCGGAGAGACGCTGCCATAAACGTGAACAAAGACCTGAATAAAGTCGCCGACTGGGGTGACCAAAACCTTGTCAGTTTCAACTCTACCAAAACACAGCTGTTGATTGTTTCCAGATTAAAGACCGAGTTCCCCAAAGATGTTTTATTTAGTATGTGTGATGAACCAATAGGTGAATGTAAAAACATTCGTTTATTGGGTGTCATAGTTTCAAATGACCTACTCTGGAATGATCATGTAATGGCGATGGCAAAAAGCGCGTCTAAAAAACTCGGCCTCCTAAATAGATGCAAAAAATTTTTCACTCCATACCAATTGCTCCATGTTTATAAGTCCTATATTCGTCCCTGTATGGAGTACTCCATCTTGGCCCTCTTGGACTCTGTTCAAAAGCGAGCTATACGAATTGTGGGTGATCGAACTTTGACATCAAAACTTGATTCCCTACAACATCGTCGCACTGTTGCTGACCTCGTTGTTTTTTACAAATATCGTCATCAGCAGTGCTCAGATGAAATCAGCGGCATCATGCCTCAAACTTATTCTTACCCCCGTTCCACTCGGCAATCGGCTGCCGCAACCGGTGAAACGGTAAAGATCCCGCGGTCATACTGGCAGATCGCAGAGAGACTTCTTTGTCCGAACTGCGTACAAATGGAATAGTTTGCCGGAACACTTAGTTTCAGGTGGCTTCAACCCACAGATATTTAAAAAAAGCGTTAATCTACACCTTAGAACGCCAGTTGTTGTGGGACCCAGGTCCAGACCTAGATCTTAAAAGGTATTTATGTGTTGTTGTGACACATATTCTAAGCCCTATTACACAACACATTTTATTAAAAAAACAAAAAAAAAATCAAAAACTAGAAAATCGTTGCTAGCAATCCAGCAAAAATTTTTGTCATGTGGCAACGACTTAATACAAAAGCGTTTGTTAAAAAATAAACTTTAGTTTTTCCGCAAACACAAATACTGCGTACATATGAGTCATTATATTATAAAATAATATAACGTACATATGATTCCTTATATATTATAAAACGCAATAAAGTGCGTTGGTAAACATTTTTGTGATTCGAATTATTATTATTCAAACTATTTTTGTCTAAATATTTAATTGTTTGTTAACGTAATTAACGTAAACAATTTAATAAGAATGTTTTGATAATAAAATAAATTATTTTGATGAGATGTAAATTTAGGAAGAGGAACCGTTCCCTTAGGTCTGCAACCTACATAGCCTTACAATTTGTTTTAATTCTACGAAATAATAAATAAGATGAGACAGTGAAATCACAGGTTCAAATCAGAACTCAACATTTTATGTTCAGAAAAAAATTTCGAAAATGCTTGAGTGAAAGCAGAGGGGCAGCTTAGGCTTTACAAGAAGTGATATGTCTTCAATAATATTCTATTTTTTCATGGTTGCGTTGTTTAAAATACATTGTAAAAAATTAAAATATATGAAAAACCATAGCAACTACAATTTGTTATTCTTTTTACACTAGTGGAATAGACGACTTGTCATTTTTTATCATAAAAAAAGATATTATTTTCCGAAAATGAAAATTTTAAAACCAAAGATTATTAATAATTGTGATATTTGTTGTAGATTTAAATACGAAAGAAACACCAAACTTATAAAATATGAACTAACGTCAAACTCAAGAAATCCTACATATGGTTATTTATTCAGTACTAACGAAACTTTTCTAACTATAATTGATAAATTAAGTAGATTTTCTAGTGCTTATTTAATAAATGGTAGAAATATTATAAACATTATATAATCAATAAAACACTTTTTCTCACTCCATGGCATTCCAAACAAAATTGTTAAGACAATGGAGCCGAGTTCATTTTGAAAATTTTCCAAAATTTTACTAAATTATATAAGATAGCATAGACTTCCCGACAGCCAAGAATTCCATCGGAAATTCTCCTGTAGTTATTGTTAGTGCCGACCAGCCGACTAAGCCATGGTCTCCGCTGTCGCAGATATGACAACAAATTTACGGTATATAATAGGATACAAAAACCTCAACCTATGATTGAGGTACCTGGCGTCAGCTATGCCCGATCACAGTGTCGAAACACCATGATACCTATGGATTAACTACAGAGGAAAAATTAAAGCATTTCAACTACGAAAAGACAGTTCTACAACAAAAAAGGTTTAACTGTTAAAACTTATAAGAAAATTTTACTTTTCATGTGATCAGGTTGTAGAAAAAAAAGTATAATTTTAAAACCATAATCCATTTCACCCAATCAGATTATTTTCCCCTACACCTTATCATGTAATAACGGAATGACATGATTTATTGTTTATTTATCTATTTTAGAATATGAAAAATTATTATTTGTAGGCGGGTACACTCACTTTTCACTATTCTAATTTAAAAGTGTTTCATGGTTTACTTGTTATTATATTATTTTTATAAGAACGAAAACTAAACCTATTAAACCCTATTAAGTCAATGGTGATGCCTGGACCAAGTAACATTTCTTTTTCAATTAGTAAGTCAGATGTAAACAGAAGTGCAAAATTATGAATATCTAACTGTTTTAACAAAAATCTGATTACATATTATAGAACTAAATTTATTTAATAATAGGCACTTTGAAATTGCTTTTACTATAAAAAAACACACACATGAAATAGTACCTTTTTTTAAAACTAATATAAAATTAACTTAAAAGTCTACTTAACGGGATCAGCATCACGATTTAAAGCAGCATCCTTTGCACCCAAGTTTGGATATAATTTTGCTACTTGCCCAACTGGTGTACAAAATCGTCCACTAAAATCTAAACGTTTTTGATGAGTTTTACTCTCAGCTGCTTGAATGATATCAAGAATTGATCTGAAATGTAAAAATTACGTTTAGTAACAGATTATTAATTTAAATTCCAAAAACAAATTCATACTTATTTCCAACATTAGTAATCAATTTTTTCTTTAACAAAGAAATATCAGTTATATGAGGTGGTGACATTGGAGAATCAGTTGTTGCTCGAATCACACTTGCTCTTAATGCTGCAGCTTGAGCTGATTCGCTTGATGTTGGATCTAATTCTCGAATTGCTTGATCTAATTCAACTTTTTCAACTGTTTGATCTGGTCCACGAGCACGACATTCTCGAATACAACTTAAAATAGCATTGTGACCAGCTGATTTTCCTGTATTTGAAACTAAAACTTCTAATTCAGACCAAAGCAAACGATATTGTTCATCTTTTTTGTTGCCTTTTAGTCGATGGCCTACATTTGGAAGATTTAATGGTTCATGACGTGCTTCTAATCCAACTATTGTATAAATACATTGTTGGCATTGTAAAACTTCTTCGTCAGTGAGTTCATCTTTATTTACCAAAGCTAACACTGGTTCGACAAACTAAAATAAAAATTAACACAGTTAATATTAAAATTTATATTTGTCGACATTTCCAAACCAATATCGTACCTGTCGAACATTATACAAGACCGTGGAACTCAAAGTTAATGGAAAGTATCTAGAATATCGTGCGATTCTGTTCCTCATCTTTAACAAATTATCATCAGGTTTTCTTTCAGCAACTTGTTTTAGCGGAACCAAACGATTAATTTTCATTAATGCAGCAAAATCGGTTATCCTATAATCCCAAACTTTTCCTCCCGCTCCTTCTGATATTGATGGTGGATCTTCTAAGCAACTTCTCGACACATTTAAACTGTGAATGAAAATTTCTCCACCATGGGCAGAAAGTAAATGACTTGTTATCTTTCCCCCGCTTTTTCTTGGCATTTCTAGCAAGACGGAACGTCCATTTAATAAAAAGTTTATAAGACATGAGGATGGTCGAGATGTTACATCGACTGGAGTGACCCGATGTTGAGCTAAACATGCTTGCATATCAGAAGCACCACATCCACGAGGGGTACACCATTTTAAGGTAACTGTTTCATAGTCAACTCCTTCTTTTAAGCTTCTCGGTAACATCAGTTCAGAACTTGATAAAATTGAATGAGCTTTACTGCCATGAAATATTTCAACATCATAATTTGCACTAGAACTAGCATTTTGTTCTTCTTTCATTGGTATTCCGGTAACTGTGGTACTTGCTAAATCATAATGCGGCATAATCAACCGCGTCAATTTATTCGACAATGTTGTAGCTCGAACAGAATGAATTTCGCTTATTAAATTTGCTGAAATTTCTTGTAGTGCACGATTGTTGACCAATGATTCTCTTGTAGCGGGAAATAAATTTATTATAACTAAATGGCATCGTTCAATCGTGAGAAGATCTGGATTACTCGCTGATGTTACATTTTGTTGTAATAAAACTGTATTAAAAATATCTTCTAAGTTTTTCATGCTGGCATCATCACGAGCAGAGGTAATACATATAACACGACCTCTGAAAATAATAAACACTAAATTAATATTTATATTTAAAAAAATTTCTTATAGATTTATACTTATTCGGAATTTTTCCACTTTCATGTTTTGTTAACATTTCTTTTTGTGCTTCTGTCGGTTCTGCTAATGCCTCAACGGCTGCTCTCAAGCCATGAATTACAGAAAACTCTGTTGACTGTGCAACAGCTCTTGGTGGTACGCCTACCATTGACATTGTATGCATTATATGCGTTAAATTTTGAGTCAAAGTATTCCATGTATTTACAATATGAGCGGCTGCATCACTAACAACAAAACGTACAAGTTTTCCATTCGGAAATAAATCCCATACAATACGTGAGTATTCAATAGATGATTCAACCGAACATGTCCACAAACTTTTGCTTATCGACGGAATTGGTAACGTTGAGGACGCCAAACTTCTACTCTTCACAAACTCCAAATCAACTGGAATATCACCGGATATACTAAAATATGGTGTATGGTCTAATACAAAAACGGTTTTTTGATTTAATTCGTTCATTATTATCGAGGTTTTATTTAATTTGAGTTATGTATTATGTATATACCATTTTATCTTTTACACACACTTCATTTACAAATGTCAAAAATACACTTGTTGTTTGAACAAATGAGTACGTTTAAAGTTTAACATAGAAACTTAACGACAGTTTAGCGCGACAATTGTGGGCATGTGGGCAATAACTAGAACTAAAATGAATGAAAACACAAATAAATTTGTTTTTGAATATATTTCGTTGGAAATTATAACATCGAAGAAATATTATACCAAGTATAACTTAAATTAAACAACAACGAGTTGTTTGTTAATATTTAATTAGTGGGATATAGCTTTATATTTAATTATGTTAATACCGATACCTTTTATTATTTTCAGATAGTCAAGATGACTATAATCGGATTGGTCCGAATAATGAATAATATTTAACGAACAGTTGCTTTTTGGAGTAATGTTTCTTCAGAATCACAAATTATGTTTATCAGATTTATCGAAATTCAGGATTTATAGGGTGGCTAGCAATTACGGATTTTGTAATGAACAAAAAATGGAAGATGAGGAGAAGGTTTGTACTAGGTAGGCTATCATGTATATACACTTACGATGACTCCAGATAAATATATGAGTTTCTACAGTAAAAATGTTGATGGAGTAATAACCAATGGATTAATATAACAGTAAATTAGTTTTTCTATTATTTATTTTAAATACGTAGCCGTGTGTTATTAAACTGTTTTTAATTGAGACGATCATGTAGTCATAGCCCGTCATGAAGACTTCTACGTACTTTGACTCCTTTGTAAAGAGCTGATATTATCTTTTTGAAAAATGGCAATGCCTTGGAAAATCTTGTTTGCAGAAACCTTCTATCCTTAGACAGTTTAATCCTGACATATTGATTCGGTGCCTTGAGAGAGCCAAACGTTCCCTCACAAAAACGGCATTTGGATAATTTCTTACTCTAAGCCTTACCATATGTTTATTTGCATATGTTATGACCTGTTAGTAGGCCCGACATTCGATTAAACGGCTGAGAATTAAGAAAAATGCGATGTTTTGGCGACTCCATTCTATGAGTGAACATCTTCGAAGCCTTGCCGCCTTCTGTATTACTCTATTGGCAGTTGATGCATTGAAGGAGACCTGTTGGACCGGATAGCTGATCTTTATTTTCGATATGCCAACTGCTGGTTCATAACTTATGAACCTCCCTGAATAACTCTGCTAACTGATTATCCTTTTGGTTCCCGAAATGCCCACTATATCCTGGTATTCATACCAGTGATATACTGGTCTTGAGGCCGAAATAATATAAGGTTCCCGGGATATCTATCTAAATACGCAAACGTATATGCCTCCTCTTTCGAAGCAGTGTAAGTCGTTGAATATAATCTAAGCATATTCAGCTTCGCTAAAGGATCCTTTTTTAAGGAACGCTCATTAATTTGGTATCATTTTTGATGGTCTAAAACGACTCACAGCACTTTTCGCAAGAACTTTTCTTTGATTTCAAAACTAGCGTTTTTAAAAGTCATTCGAGCCAAAAACTTATTTATTGCATTGTTTTTCTTTCTCGTTATTTTGTATTTTATTTTATTTATTTAAGAAAAAAAATAAGTGTGTTGCACACAAGTGGGTTGAAAAGTCTTTGAAAATGTTTATATACATTTTCGAGCTACGCTATAATATATTGCAATATGCAAAGAGGAGAGGACGAGGAATTAAAGTACGGTTGACACTGAGAATATCTTACCGCTTTTTCGTTCGACAAGCTCCGAAAAATACCGATTGCCCGGGATCTTGTAAATTTGCAACAATATTTTTTTTTATAACTATGGGGGCGACAATTTGTTGTATAACACGAGGGTAACCTTGTCCGACAAAAAATCCAATTGCAATAGAGGGCTGAGGCTGCCGTTTTAGCAGTGATATCCAAGATTGGAATGGTTTCAGTCCAGCGAATGCAGCGGTCAATAATTGAGACGCAATTTCATTTGTCTTCGAAGTTAGGAAGTAGACCAATCATTTCTATATGTATCTTGGAAAACAATTGTGAAGTTGGAACAAATTTACTCAAAAGAGGTTGTAAGTGGCGCGAAATTTTGGCCTTTTGCAAAGCTAGGCCGAAATGGGCCTCTTTATAACTATAACTTTATTCCTGAGCTTTAATCATTGAGGAAGTGCGAAAAATGATCAAAAATGTCCATTATATTTCTTAGGTTATTTTAATTTGCGATTTCATGATTGGCCTGTGTTATATTTTATGTTGTGATAGGAATTATTGTGTAATTGTTGTAATGAAACCTAGTTTTTAAAAGGTTTCTAAACAACTAAACAACACATTTCATAAAATAAACTCACTTTTTCAATAATTCGAATGGAATTTTAATAACTCGAATGGTTTTTTTTATTCAATTTTACTATAGATGAAAATTGAAAACTGATATAAATATATAACGTTTATGCTAGTGAAAACAGAATATAAAATTAAACATAGAACAACAAAGGTTTATGTTTAATTTTTAATAACAGATCGAATCACTGACCCTTCTTGTAAATTTTTAAATGCATCATTAATGCCATCCAGAGTAATTTCAATTGACACAAATCCATCCAACTTGAACTTTCCGTCTAAATAATCTTCAACCAGTTGTGCTATATCACTTCCATGTTTATATCCGCCAAACACACAACCTCTAAGTAACCGGGAGGTAAGAATATCGTAAGGATTAATTTGAAGTGTTTCTCCGAAACGGGGAACACCAACTAAAATACATTGTCCACCACTATTAAAGCATGACTCCTACGGAATAAAGAAATCTTTAACCTTAATCTCAACTGAGATTGAAGCAATCTTACCAATGCTGAACGCATGACATTAACATTCCCAACACATTCAAAGGACGAATCAACTCCACCATCGGTGGTTTCTAAAATTAATTGCTGAATAGTTTTAGTGTGATCATTTGGGTTGATAAAATCTGTACAACCAAATTTTCGTGCTGACTCTTCTTTTGTAGAATTAATATCGATTCCAATAATACGAGAGGCTCCTGAATCATGACAACCCATAACTGCAGCTAAACCAATAGTGCCTAAACCAAAAACAGCACAAGTACTACCAGGCTTAACTTTTGCAACGTTTAAAGCTGCACCATAACCAGTAGGAACTCCACATCCTAACAAACAGACTCTTGATAACGGCGCTTTAGGATTAATTTTTACTAAACATTTGTCTGAAACAACAGTATATTCCGAAAACGTTGAAAGCCCGTAAAATTGATGTACAGGTTTTCCTTTACATATAATTCGTGTCGTTTTGTCGAATAGAAGTCCTCTTTGGTAATTCCTCCATACTATTGGACAGAAATTTATTTCGGGAATTTGGCATGACCTGCATTTATTACATTGAACGTTGTATAAAGGTATCACGTGATCACCTGTAATAAAAAAAAGTAAATTATTCGATTGTAGGATCAGAATAGTCTCTCAATTTAAGTTAGAGAATATAGTGGTTTCCGACTTTTTATCAATGGTTTCGGTCGTCAATACTTCTGAAACCACCAATTTGGTAATCTAATAAGTAATAACTGTGCACTTAAATTATTAAATTAAATTAAATTATCAAGATAACAATAAATCACACCACTTACACGGCTATCATCAAGCAAAATCAGTACATAAGAACCGCGGATATTAACACTTTATGATATTTGTTGACATTTGAACATGCACTTCATAGAAACAACTAAAGGAGCCTCGTTATACCATTGTCTGCCATGATATTGTGTTAATGTTGTAAGGGAAAAAATGGTTGAGGTTTCTAAGAATATCTATCAGGCGGAACCAAGATAGTTGGAAACCGATAAGCTTGTAGAATTACTTTGATATACAGGCTGCTCCTATGTAACAAGTACTATGCCTAGGGTCTGTCAGTTGGCATATCCAGTCAAATAGCTCACCGGCGAACAGCGTATCCGGACACACGAAATTATGAGTTCTGGAACGTATTCAAGGCCCGAGTGTAGACTTTAAGGTTATAGTCTTAAACTTGGGCCATATGGCTGATTCAGATACATCGGGGAAAAAACTGTTAAACCCTACATAAAATATTGCGACGCTGATGCAAAGACTGGATTCACCACAGCTCTGGAAACATAGTGTTCTGGATATATAATGAGCTAATATCCATCAAATACTTTAATTAAAAGCTAACCAATGTTAAAGACTTCGTAGTTCTAATTATAAAAATATTAAAGAAAGCAGTAGCATCCCAACAAACATAAATTCTGTTGTACGAGAAAAATAAAAAAAAATTTAACCGGAAGTGACAAACTGGAAATTAGGATGCAGAGCTGTTGTGAACCGTACTAAATGTGTATGTACCAAGATTCATCGAATTCGGTTATCAGGTACACAAGTTATTCAGCTTCCAAAATAACAGGTGCTCGGAGGACCTCCTACCACTTTGTTCACTATCTCTAAAAAAACTAATCAGTTCCTTGCCATACATATTTTCATCTTTTTGGGAAGTGTCATCAAAATTACTTAACGAACGAATGTTGTATGCTTCTAACAAACATTGAAACATTAAACAGGTGTTTGGGAGGACCCCCTCCCACTTATCCTAATACTGTCCAAAAACTAATCAATTCTTTGACATTTAAGTCTTCATATTTTTTCAAAGCTTCATTAAAATTGATTAATGAATGAAGTCTGTATGCTCCCAACAAACTAAAAAACAAAGTGTGAAAAGCCAGCAGTTGTATGGTAGACCCCCCGCCACTTTGATCAATGTGTCCCAAAAGATGGTAATTATCTTCTCACACTAATTGGACCCTTTTCCATAAGTTTCATCATCATCACTTCATTATTGTAGGCTGTAATGTGCATAAACACACTGAAAAAAATTGAAAATTTACAAAACAAAAACCATTTTGTTCACTATCGCTCAAAACCTAATCAGTTCCTTGTCATACATGTTTGCATCTTTTTCCAAAGTGTCATTAAAATTCATTCACGAACGAATGTTTTATGCTCCCAACAAATAAAAACATTGTGGAAAAAAACCACCTGTTGTATGCTGGACCCCCAAACCCTTTATCCAATGTACTCCAAAAGCTTATTAGATCTTTCTCATGTTACTTGAAAGCTTTTACCAACGTTTCATCAAAATCGATCGGTAATTGTAGGCTACAATAGGGATAAACACTTGAAAAAAAAATTTTTAACCGGAAGTGACAAACCGGAAGTTGGTATGCAGAAATATTGGAAACTAAACTGTACTCAATGAGATCATAGTCCGGGATTAGAAGTTATTTAAGATTTAAACTTAAAGGTGTTCGGAAGACTCCCCGCCATTTTGTCCAAATTTGCAATGATTCCAGATCTTCCATTTTCAAGTGAAGCTGTATCATTTGCCAAATTTTTATCAAGATCCTATGCAGAAAGTCCACCCACCCACGCACACACAGACATACACTAAAATTTTTATTGGCTATTTAGATAGAGGATGGTCCAAAACAAAAAAAAAACAAAATTTGGGGTATGTAAGATTTTTTTTTTCACGATAGATTGCATTACTTCACACAATTTAAAATTGTGGTGAAGTAAAAATGGTTTTTGGTAACGAGGACATCGTTAGAAACCATGGATATCAAACCAAGGAGTAATGAAAAACCTCCACAGGTGGTGAAAATACAAGGAAGGTGGGATCTTACACCTCCCATAACTTAATAACTTAACACCTCTGTAATCAAAACGATCTTAAAGTATACGATCGTGATTATATGGGGGACTGGACTCTACAGTTCAATCAACCTGAAATTGGTGGAAAAAGGGTTAAAAAATGCCTGCTCTATTTGCTTGTGGGAGATACGAATAACACCCACTCAATGGAGGACATATTCCATATTCTACCCTTTGATGTGCTAGGTCAACAGGTAGTCACCAATACTCCGTCATAGTGGATCGGCAATCACATCTGACACTCTAGAATCCTGTTCGAACAATAACTCAACCTTGACTACATTCGTCCTAGACTTTGCTGGTTTCAGTACATCTCCTTTGGACTACGCCTTAAAGAGAACCTGCAAACTCTCATACCTTCTAGGACTTCTTGACGGTGAGGAAAAAAGTAAAAACTTTACGGATAGAGCCAAACTCGAGAGTAGAGTGGGGAGAGGAGTGTTCTCAGAACAGCTAAACATTAACCACATTTTTCGTCTTTCACACCACCTCATCAACCGGAGTTATTGCGATAAATGTTGCCTTGGTTTGGTTGAAGTATAACTTGCTATCATCAACATTTATGTGGACAATCAAGCTGGGGTAAAATCGGTAGATGCAGTACCAACGATGTTAAAAGTGATAAAAAGTTGCTACTCGTCAGTTTGATATTCAAATAAAATTGACACTGGGGCAGTGACGTTAGGGGCAACTGTATAACGGACGCAATTGTTAGGGAAGGGACTGAACTGAATCTTCTAAAAGTGATCGCTGGTCACTCGCGTTGGCATATTTCATGAGGAGTAAAACTATGGTTTTTAGCCATTTGAGACAGATTCTGTAATGCAGAAAATACTTCTTCCAATCAATAATGGATACTGTCGTTGTCGGGCGTCTTAGAAAATTCTAATTTCAATTTATTGTGGAGTTAAATTATATTTAGTTCTTATTCGTGCACAATATATTAATTGTCAGTATAGATTAAAAGAGATAATCCCAACAAAAATCAGCCAACACAACATGATTTGTATGGTCAAAGTTTAATTAAAAATGTTGATATCTACAACCAAATGATTGAGTTATAATTTTTAAGACATCTCTGAATAAATGATTGAAATGAAAATTAAAATAAATTAAGTTACAGTAGTCAGTCGACTTAAAATTAAATGCACTACAACTTTCTTTTGTTTATGATAAGATTATTAAAGTATTTTTTTGCCTTAGGTGTTTTGCATTTTATCAAGGTAATGGTCGACAATTATTAATATTATCGATACAGAATTCCAGTTATGCATATATTGATTCGTATATCTAAAAATTTTTTCTATTAAATTGACTGCCCACCAGATCATATTGTATCAAATGCTCGCGAGAGTTAAGTTCAACACACTGATTTTATTACAAATGTACTGATAAGAAATTCTTATCTCTAATTCTATTTTGAAAATTTAGAAACTTTGTTTCACTTCATAATGCATTTGTAAATTCACTTTCTCGCGTTGAAATTGGATATAAGATCACGTTTCAAACTTCCGTACCATACCGGAGTCATCTAATGATAGAGGAGGTGAATAAAGAGTAATTACACAGACACCGAAATTCCTTCAATGGATGCAAGCCACAGAAAGAAATAAAGGAATGAATAGCTGGGAGAGAGTAGGAAAGAAAGAAAGAGAGTTAGGGGGAGAGAAAGAGAAAAAAGGAGAGAGAGAGAGAGAGAGAGAGAGAGAGGGAGAGAGAGAGAGAGAGAGAGAGAGAGAGAGAGAGAGCATAGATTCGAAATAAATCTTTTATTAAGCAATAATTTAATACAATTACTTTTTTGGATTTTATTTTTAAAATATTTGATTGTTCTTCTTTTGTGAAAACTCTGTATATATAAATATATATATATATATATATATATATATATATATATATATATATATATATATATATATATATATATATATATATATATATATATATATTATATATATATATATATATATATATATATATATATATATATATATATATATATATATATTTATATATATATATATATATATATATATATATATATATATATATATATATATATATATATATATATATATATATATATATATATATATATATATATATATATATAGATATATATATATATATATATATATATATATATATATATATATATATATATATATATATATATATATATATATATATATATAGAAAGAGATAATTAATTTCCTTAACCTCACTATTTGTGATTTTCGAAAGTTAGTAGGTATATTCCATACTATCTTAAGTCACGTGTGCAGTTATTATTGAATGTTACCAATCAATATGAAATCAATTTTACGACATGAAAGTCAAGTAAATTAGTGAATCGTATGAATTTTTCAATTCGAAATCAGTTTTTGGGTTTATCTGAATAATTAGTTAAGAAAATTAATTATCTCTTTCAATAAAAATTCCTACCTTGTCGGGTTTAAGACGTATAAAAATCTATATAATATATATATATATATATATATATATATATATATATATATATATATATATATATATATATATATATATATATATATATATATATATATATATATATATATATATATATATATATATATATATATATATATATATATATATATATATATATATATATATATATATATATATATATATATATAATATATATATTAGACATGACCTAACTTATCAAGTTTTTATTTTTATCCCTCCCACCAACTAATTATGTTCCATTTGACTCGAGTATGAAGTGTATGCAGTTTTTCTGAAATCGGAAAATAATTACCCACCGCGCAGTGGCGTCGAAGATAAGAAAATTAGCAGAATAATAGGATTTTTTATTTTTATCAGATATAATCATCTTAAAACATAATATATCTCATAATTTTGATTTTTTTTATTAAAAGTTTATTAATTTACGATTCTAACGAGCCTAAGTATGTAGAAATCGATCTTAGGAAAGCGTTTTTATCGAATTTCTTCTTCTTAAATCCAAAAAAAAAATTTTCAGCGAAAATTCAGAAAAAATAAATTTTTATGTTAGATTTAGACTTTGTTTAAGTGACCCGAATTTTATTTTGGGATACTTGCATGCGCAGCATTAAAACAAAAAAATTAAAAAAAAATAAAATGAAGGATATCGAAAAAGAAGTTACGGTTACTACGGGCTGTTTATGAACCCAAATTTGGAAAGACCACAACACCCGATGTTCCGCTGTTCAACAAATTTCAGAAGGCATGGGACGATGGTAAAATTAATCCAAAAATGTTCAAAAGTGGAAAATCGGACAAAAACTGGGAAACAAAATACCAAAACACACGTGTGAAGCTCTAGTAATTTTTTGTCATGAAGAGTTGAAAAAATCACACCCACGCAGCGACTATAAAGAATTTTTCGAAATTACATTGATTTTTATTGGCGAAACCATTGAGAATTACAAATTCAAATGCCCAGGTCCGACAAGTCACGCCCGCTGGATGGCTAAGGCCATTTATCTCTTGAAGATATTTATGTTTCGTAATCAGTATGATATTGCAGTTGGAGAGTTAAATAAAGTTCGACGTTTGCATTTTTCTGAGTATGTTGTATGTAAAAATATGGTTCAAATGCATAGATGGAATAGCAGCCGCAAATCAGGATTTGGATTTCATTAAATCGGCCATCGCTTATAAAAAATCGACAACAGAGTTTCAGACGAAAAGTTGAGCAAAGTTTTTTATCATCTTCACTATTTAACGGAAGAAAATATTGGCATGGCTTTTTTTCGACCCAGAGATTTCGTTGTTGTAAAAAGTATGTAAAAATATGGTTCAAATGCACAGGTGGAACAGCAGCCGCAAATCAGAATTTGAATTTCATCAAATCGGCCATCGCTTATAAAAAATTGACAAAAGAGTTTCAGAAGAAATGTTGAGTAAAATTTGTTATCATCTTCACTATTTAACGGAAGAAAATATCGGCATGGCTTTTTTTCGATCCAGAGATTTCGTTTGATGAAAAACGAAAAATGGCTCAACACCTTGAGGTCCCAGCACGAGACATCCCCATCGCACCCCAAACTCGCAAAAAAGATTTTGACGCAGTCAAACATATGCGACTTTTTGATAATAAGAACATCAGTGATTTTCTCACAAAGAAAACTCAGAAATTTTTTAATCGATTTAGAATTTGTATTTACTTTTTGCTACATGACCCATCGGTATGGGTCAACGAATGAAGATTTCGTCAAAGCCACGTTGTTTTTGCCAAAGATTACATGTGATTGTTAATGATACTGCCGAACGCGATATTAAGTTGATAACGGAATACAACAACATTCTAACTAAAGACGAGGAAGGTATACAATACACCATTCAGGTGGTCGAAAACTACAGATCCAAATACCCATCATACAATAAATCTAATTTAATGCATTGATTTTTTTGAAAAAAATGTTGCTTTTGAATAAAAATTATTACAAATTTAATCATAAAAGTTATTTTTTTTTCTTTGAAAAAAAGATTGTTATAAATTATAGGCTCGTATATGTAAGAAGAAAAATTAAAATAAAATCGCTTTCCTAAGATCGATTTCTACATACTTAGGCTCGTTGGAATCGTAAACTAATTAGCTTTTAATAAAAAAAATCTAAATTATGAGGTATATTATGTTTTAAGGTGATTATATCTGATAAAAATAAAAAATCCTATTATTCTGCTAATTTTCTTATCTTCGACGCCACTGCGCGGTGGGTAATTATTTTTCCGATTTCAATAAAACTGGATACACTTCATATTCGAG